>CM075853.1:91878772-91921542 GCA_037975125.1 Latrodectus hesperus
ATATTACATACATGTTACACTTTTTTAATTTTATTCGGAAATTATAAAAGATCTAATGAATTTGTGAAATATTAATCACTTCCGTCTTGTTATAGACATTGTAGAAAATGTATACACATTTTATAAAATCAAGGATTTAAAGTTTTATGGGAAGAGCAAACACAAAATTCTTTTTTCAGAAAAAACAACAAAAATGATAAAAACATGCATGAAATGTTCTCATTAATAAAGTAAATATCAGTAACTTGATATTTTGACAGGAGAAAAATAATATATCTAAATTTCTAAGCTAAATTTCAGATTTAAATGTCAGAAACTTCCTTTAAAACATTATATGAATATCTAAATTTCAGGTATTTTCAACTTATATTCTCCTTTATGAATTTTTCAAATACATTTGATTTTTTATTTCTGTGAAGAATTTATATTTCAACTTAATAATTATTCAAATGACTATTTCTTGAAGTACAAAATATCATCCTATTAATCTTGCAGTGTTTCCTTTTCTCAACTCTACCAATGAAAACTGATACAGTAGAAAATTACATTTTTATCATTCATTAAATTTCGTTAATTTTTTTACATTTAGTAATTAGTTTTATTGACGATAATATAGTATCAGAATAATGTCCTTCTGTTAAATAATACATTTATTTTCATTGAAATAATGCATGAGAAACTAGTTACAATACACTCTTTTTACCTGGAATTGTTACATATTTATATCTGTAAAGTTTATTTCAGTTACGTGCAAAAATGTAATTTTATGTTTCGTTTTATATAAAATATGAAGATTGTAACAAATAGTACATTCAGCATTAAAATGTTCTGTAATTTTCGTATTATAATTAATTTTAGATTAAAATGATTAATTTAAGAATAAAATTATAATAATCAATTTAAGAACTAAATTTTTATTATTATTAAATTTGCTTTAACTATTATATCGTACTTTACTCTAATATCATTATACATTTAAAAATTTAGTTTTATTATACTATTCATAAATAATCCTTTTTCCGACTTTAGACTGAAATATTAACTCAGTTAAATTATGAAAGTAGTAAGTTCAATTATTGGTGCTTTCAGTTATTTTTACTTTTAATTGTGCTATAAACATAAATTTTAAAAATAATGAAATTCTTAAATATTTTGAATGGTAATTGAACAATTTCTGAATGATTTGAGAATTCTTTAGTTACATAGTTCTTTACTCTTTATTGTATTATATTTCCTCGTTTAATTTTTTCATAAATTTTTCTTGTTTCTATATTTAATTTAAATGCTGAGTTAATAATGTAATTATTGCTTCAACAAAAGCAAGTTAAATATTTTGATTTATTTTAAGGGGTTTTCATAAAATTAATTTTAAATGATCTTATATTTGTTTTATAATATTTCTAACATAAACCAAAGTTTTATTAGATAGAAATAATTTTTATATCTCTCTCTCTTTCAACCAGGTAATTATTTTCAAATTTTATTTCTATCAGATAGTTACAGATTTATATTTGATTTAACATATGCATGGTAAATGCTGCTTTGTTAGTAGTAAAGTTTTATATTTTTAATGTAATTGCTAAACAGATGTAGTTACGGAACTAGATTGGGAAAAGTACAAGTTTATAAAAATGAAAATAAAGAGATCCAGCTTTAAATGCATGAGACAGTTTATTATTCGATTTAATATTATGGTTGTATTCAAGAATGTGAATTTATTTGAAACATTCTGTATGATACATTAAATTTTTTACTATAATTTTATTCATTTCAAAATGATACATATGCTTCAAATAAGTTGACAAACAATAAATTTTTTAATGATTTTTTCATATGCATTGCTATGCAATATTTTATTACATTAAGTTTAAATTTGTATACACACAATTGATAAAAATCTCCAAATAAGTACAAATACGACATAATGACATTTAATATACAACTGAATTTCTTTTGTATGAAAAAATTTATTTGCCCACCACATTTCCTTCGGTTCTTTTGTCGGAATAACTTTCTTGTTATACAGAAATATTCAGCATTTAATTAAGTACTCTTGTCTAAATTCATTATTCAAAATTTATTTTAAAATAATAACTTATCGTGTGTTGATAATACGATATAATAGTAACATAGGTATAATATTGTCATTTGATGTTAAAAATTACAATGGTAACTGTTTAAATTTTCCCTCTTATTTTTCTTTTGGTGATTATGTAACATGAATTTCTGAAAATACAAGCATTTTTGCATGTAATAATTACTCTGATGTTTATGCACTCTTTATGCATATATAATAATGTTTTAACATTTTTATGAAAAAATGTTAGTATACAAAGAAATTGTAATTCTAAATATCAAAAATTACATTTTCAATTGAATAATCATAAGGATGTTTGGTTTCCAGAAACGAAAATTACAAAATTGGAAGTATTATTATATACGGAATAATAATAATGTACTTCGCATTGTATATAATCTCTATATTTGTGATTAAATTGAACCAAGAAAATGTTATCAATTAAAAATAGATATTTAGGGGAAAGTTTAAACTCTCTATTGTAATATATAAAATAAAATTTGTTAAAAACTGTTTAAGATTGTACATCAAATAACTTATTTATGGTAGAAAGCAATCAATTTAAAAAAAATGTACTTGATTTTTAAATGCAATCAAAATTTTCATCATAAGGTTATGATTAATAGTTGAAATATTCCAAAGTTACAATAAAGGATAAGAAACATTTTATCAGACAAAGTTAGCTCAATTAAAATCTAATATCAATTAACTTGAGACTCTCATAAAACTAATTTAAAGTGTTCGCAATCATAAAAGTTTTTTGTCTGTGTTAAGGTTTTCTCTTAAAATTTCCTTAATGAAGCAAAAGAGGATTCCCTAATTTTACTACCAAACAGGTATTGCTCTAATAAAATGAAGTGTATTATCTTGTCTTTATTTATTTTTTCAATTTATTTTATGTTTCAGTAATATTTGTGTACTTGATTCTCAGAATAAATCTAGAATGTTACATTCTTAACATTAAAAGATTTTGATTTCCCTGATTTAAAAAAAAAAATCTTAACTAAACGATTGCAATATTTTTCTTATGCAAAATTTAAATCTTTTTTTTTGTTTCTGTCTGAGAAATGTAGATATAATATCAGTTAATTTAAACTATTATAAATAATAAATTAATTGTATATTTATATTCATAATATAATGAATCACCTCACAACTAAAAGTCATATATGTAATAGAAATCTAAATGTAATTTGAATAAATTATTTTGATTTTATGAATAGGTTAATTTATTACTTTAAAATGTGCTCTTATTCTTCCTTTTTATCCCCTGGTCTGAATCAGACCAGGTCCATGACATCCTTCACCTTCAAAGAATCGAGGACAGCCTCGAAATCTGTATAAAATTCACGCTTTGAAAAGGCAATGCAGTTCAGCAGGTGTTCGGGACTGGCTTCGTTAGTATTGCATGAAGTGCAGGTGGGAAAGATTTGTTTGCCCTAGGAGAACCGTTGAGTCCGAAGATGGCAGGATCTGAGTCTGGACAAACTCTAAAATGTAAAATTGCTTAATATATATTTCCAATTGTATCACTTAAATAATCATTTTTGTCCATAAATATTTATAACTTCAGTAAATATTTAGAAAAAATTATTTTTCTGCATACATTTATGTACATTAGATAACCACTCATTGTATATTATTGAAAATCTAAAAAAAAAATTGTATCAAACAATAAAAGAAATTCAAGTGTTTGGAATAATAACATTATTGTGAAGATTTTTGTGTTTGAAAAAAATATTATCTAAAAATATTGAAAGTTTTTCTTAAAATTTAAAAATATCGTATGTAATGAGTTTCTAGATATAGTAGAAACGTAATAGTATTCTGGGAAAAGTGCTTTTAAAAACGTCAACATATAAAAAGATTCAAGATATCCTTAGCTCAATAAGGATATTGATGGAAATAAGGATAGGATATATAAAGAGGGAATAAGATTCTCTTTTCATTGATATTATTTTTAAAAACTTGAAACAATTAGACATATAATATATGAAACTACATATATATTTTCCATAGTAATAAGCAAGAGTTTCTATTCATTTATTGGAAAAAAATCTTGGATTGTATTGTTTGATTTTATATAATGCTATTTTATGATGAATTTTATCTGGAGTGAATTTATATTAATCTGGAGTGACGATATCTAAATAAAATTTGATTTAAATTGAAATGAATATGTGATACCAAATATTTGTATTTTAATCACAGAAAATTTGGAAGTTCTGAATGTTTATTAAAGTAAATAACATAATAACATTTACATATTCTTTATGAGATAAAATAATAAATGATATGGTAGAAGTAAGAAGATTATGAGATAAAAAAATGTGATAAAAATATGCAGTACATGAGAATTTCAAAATTATCCCGTAAAAATAATCGTGATAAGAATTATTTTGAATGTTTAACATTTAAATCTTAAAAACTGATTTGATTTTTCTGAATAGTATTTTCAAGCAAATTAAAGGTATAAAATCCCATTATCTTCATTCCATCCCATTTGTTTTTGTCACAAATTTTGTTCCATGAAAATATAATTTGTTTATGGTACATGTGTAGGAATAAATTGAATTAAATATCGTAACAATCTCTAAAACTATAACACAATTTAACATCATTCCTTTTGTATTATTATAATTGCATGAATTACATTTTTAAAACATAGACAGCTTTACATTTACTTCCTTAAATATAAAATTTGAAACAGTAATTTGACAACGCATAAGTTTGTACATCTATAAATTTATATTTACTTACTTTTCAAATATGTACCTTGATTATATACAGTTACCTAGATTATTTACAGTGTATCTAAATTATATACAGTGTATCTAGATTATATACAGTACAGTGAACAATATTTTAAGTCAAAAATTTCATAACAGTTCTCATCAATGAATTGAAGTGATGTAGTTGCATGCGATATTGCTACGAGCATATGAAAAACTTCACTTATTGTCTTCATATTAATAGAAATGAGTGTGTATCATGGCTCATATAATTAGAATTTGCGGGCTTAAATTATTTATCACACCTACAGTTTTCAAATTTTTGCTTATATCTGCCATTATTATAATAAGTTTATGGAACGAATCTACTTGATCTTCAAACAACCAACCACATTTTAATTAATTTTTTTTCTGATTTCGAGACAGTTTTACATAAGAATCGCATTCATTGAATGCAATTTGGGAATCATTATTTTTTTAATTTCTGAATGGTAACAAATAAATTTTTGTATCACTTTCATTGTCAAAATAATTTTAAAAACATATGAAAGCTTATGAAGCTATTGAGTGTGAATATTTAAGCAAATTTGTACTAAGTAAAATGAAAACAATTTTTCACTTCGTCAGTTTTGGATGCATTTTATCTTTTCTATAATAAAGCATATCAATTGACTAGGTTATCAATTTAGTTTTTATAAATGGTGATAATAATTTTTGTTTCAGTAGTTTAAAATTAATATTTTCTACTTTTTTCACTTCATAATAAAAATTCTCCTATTTTTAATATTAAATTCAATATTCAGAAATGTAGAGCAATTCCTTGTAAGTAAATACACAAATCAATTTACTCACAATTAATTTATGCTGAGTTCCTATATAAAATATATAATCTGTTCTGATACATATATAGGATAATATTCTGATTTACAAACCACGTTATTATTTTATAGTATCGCTGTTAAGATTTTTTCAAAAATTCATTAAATTTTATCTTTGAAATCTTTAGATAAATAAAAAATTTTTAAATCAGTTATAAAAATTAGAATATTGGTAATTGATAATTGCACACAAAGTTTAAAAAACAATCATAACAAAAGCAGAAAATTTAAAAAACAATCTACAAGTTATTAAGATTTCTTTTAACTGATTTATCACAGGCTTCGGTACAAACTGTGACATCTGTTTTCACCTTAATTCCGTGCGTTAAACAAATAAATTGGTTCTCATACAAGAATTCTCTTTTAATATTATGCATTTTTCAGTGAATAATAATCAAAATATAATTATAAACATCCAGCTTGAATGTCGTAATTATAGAGGCATCACACTCTTCAATACAACATATAAAATCTTCTTCAACCTGCTCTTTGCAAGACTTCAAGCTTACGCTGACAAAGTTGTTGGAAATTATCAATCTGCATTTAGACCACAAAGATCTACTTTAGATCAAATCCACACTCTGTGACAAATCTTAGAAAAAACCAAAGAGTACAACATTAAGACCTTTCTTTTATTTATAGACTTCAAAGCTGCTTATGACAGTATTAAGAGAGACAAGCTGCTTGAAGCAATCACGGAATTTGATATATCCGCAAAACTTATTAACCTCACTAAAGCCACCTTAGTCAATGTACGATGCAGCGTTAAAAATCAAGAAAATCTATCTGCATTATTTACTGCTGAACGAGGCCTACGTCAAGGTGACTCGTTTGCATGTCTGCTCTTCAGTCTAGCATTGGAGAAATGCATCCGAGATAGTGGTTTAGACCGAAAAGGCACTCTTTCTACAGGAATAGGATTGCTGACGAACCAGATATAATTTTGAATTGTATAGGCTGTATTAACAACCCCAGATTACCAAGATTATCAGAAGCAACAGGCTAAGATGGTTTGACCATGTCAGGAGAGAAACCAGAAAAGCAACCCCTCTTTAACATCAACGTTTAAGAAACCAGAAGAATTCCGTGTCCAAGGAAGACCACCAACTGGTCTTTGAAGGCTCGTTGACACTGAAAACGACCTCAAGATACTGAAAATTATGAACTAGCAAAGTGTCGCTCTGAACAGACTGGGTTGGAAAAGATGTGTTGTAAAGGCAGCTAAGACCTGTAATAGATTGTTACGCTATTAAAGAAGAAGAATTATAAACACATTAATCATATAAAAGTAGTTATTACTTGCAAGATAATATCAATAGATGTTAATAAAATTTACGCAACAGATTCGAGTTTCTACTATCGACCAGAATAGATAGCTACTTTAAAAGAATTTTAGCTTAGTATCATTTAATTGGGAAACCAATTCTTATAAACTTAAATCTCTTACTTAAAGCAAATGTGAAGCTAGAAGTAGGAAACGAATTTTAATATGAAATTTCCGTAATTTCTGCTCATGGAAAGTGAATTTCGTCTCTAGTTTTAATTCAGGGTACAAACCATGTCTATGTTTCTACAAACAAATTTCTTAATGTAATTATATTTATCTAGTAAGCAATTATGTGTATTTTGATTTCCGTACAATTAAAATGCATGAAAACGAATTGTTAATCAAGATTAGTATTGCTTATTTACTCATTTCCTTTGAAATATTATTTAATTAAGGAATAATACTGTAGAATTACTTCGCATCGTTTGAGGAAGTGTGAATTAAAACTACGAAACAAATTACACATTTTGAATTTCCCGTTTCGAATATTTTGCCGCTTATGAACTGCTTACGATAATAATGGTTTCTTATTTCCTTATTACGGTGAATGAACTGGAATACTATGAGAAATGTTGGGTCTAATACTTTAATTTGCTCTTTAAAATTCATAGATTGTTTTGTTTAATATCTGTTAGCAATATTTTATGTAAGTTATAAATAATATTAAGTAATTATTTCCTTTAAGTTATAAAAATATTTTAAGTTTAAAATTATTTATTCAGTACATAGATTCAAACTATACATTGGAATAAAAATATAAAATATTAATAGTTAAAATTAACTCAAATATTTCCTTTTATTATTTCTATCTCATTTTGCAGCTTATTATTACTACTAACTAGTATTATTTCGATAACAAGTAATTATTTATTCTAACAAATAAACATTTATTATGTATAGAAATATATATATCTCAAACTATGAAAACAATTTATTTAAATAATTGCAAACAAAATTGGCTCGTAATTTAATGCAAAATATGAAAAATGTAAAGCTGTAAAATGTTTTGACTTTATATACTGTGCAAGAATATGTTTCAATGAATATGAAAAAAGTATTTAATGATTAATTTCCTATTACTTTAATAAAAATTGCAATGATATTGACAACACTAGTGTATTTATTAGCTTCCAGTAGAATTCGAGTTTAATTAAAACAATTTTGTGCATTCCTTGTCACCATATTTGTTTATTATCTAATTTAAACGAAGCAATTTGATGTGGTTTAAAATAATCTAAACACATATTATTGTAGCACATTGTAATACAGCTATTATTATACTTCCAGAAATATTATTACTGCATAAGATTATATAATTAATATTTATACGCCGGCTTCACACACACTTGATATAACTCATAATGTTCCAACAAAATTAAATTATAAGTTATCTAGTTTGTTTCATTTATAATTTATCTGAATAAATTGGCCGTTTTTAAGCTTGCTTATTTTTGATTTACACAACATTAAGTTATCATTCTTCTGGAATCTTAAATGAGATGCAGCTATATTAGCCCTACTAATTGATGCTTTAAAATGTTACATATTTTAACTTCTCAAGGAATTATATGGTAATACAAAGATTATTTTATGGATAATTCATATAATCTTAAAAATATTTTTTTCACATTTTTGGAAATTGATATTTTAACATGTTTTAGAAAATATTTTTTTGAACTTGAAACGTTTTAGGAAAATTTTAAACAGAAAATAAATCATTATTTCATATAACTGCTTCCAAAATATTTCCAATTGAAGAAGCAGTTTTAGAGTAAATTGTTTTATTCTTATTCAAACTATACTCTTACGCTGTAAAGATTTGTTTTTCATTAAATAAATTGAAAAATTTTCGATTAGTATTTTTTATTATTTTCCTGCAAATTATTCTGCATTATGTTGTACGAAGTTGATAAAGCAGTTAAATTATTTATATGAAAACAATTTTCATTAATTAAGTATAGAATGATTTAAGAGGACAAATAGTGAATTATTGTGACTCAACTTTTTTGCTATTGTATAGAAATAATCTTGAGTTAGTTTGAGTTTACTATGCTCAATTTCATAAAAGGATATATTTTTCTATTAATAATTTTTAATTTTGCAATGATATCTAATTATAAAATTATATCTCAACATAATAATAGTACATTCTCCTATATATTATGATGAACTTCCAGCTCCGTTCTTCTACGAGACATTCTATAGTTAAAGGAAATAACAATGAAAAACTGCCTAGAGTTAAATACCATTTAACAATAAAAAACAAATTTATTAATATACTCCTTATATACTAATATCCTATAATAACATTTAATTGTATAGCAGGATTTACAGAATAAATTTTTTAACCAATTTATACAATCAGAATGACGACTAGTTAAATTACAAAAAGAACATTCAAAGCTACATTTTATTAATAATAAGCTATATAATTTACGTCACAAATTTAATAGCATTTTAATAATATTTAAAATATTGAATTAATTTTTTTCAAAAGAAAAATAAGTTACAGTTCAGTACAAGTTTCATAAATTGCACTGAAATTTAAGGAAATATTTCAATCTCGTCATTAGATTTCATAGGTTTTACTAATAATTTGAGTAATATCAACAACTATAATTGATGATATATGTCAATAAACAATGAAAATTCATGGATTCATGGGATTGAAATGGTTGAGCTATCTTCTTTGTTGAAATATACACTTTACTTAAACAAATAAAAAAAAATCATTAAGAAGTCACATACAGATATTTTGATGGTTTCCTTACATTTAATTATTTTGCGTTTAGACAAATCAATGTATTTTCGGATTTTTTTTACTTAATTTTAATTATATTAAAAGAGAAAATATAAAAAATTAAAACATACAACATTATCAGAAATTTTTTTTTCTGATTTTGTTGCATGTTTTTTTCCATTGCACTGAATTACACACACACACACACACACATATATATATATATATATATATATATATATATATATATATATATATATATATATATATATATATATATATATATATATATATATATATATATATATATATATATATATATATATATATATATATATATAATTAGTTTTCTCATTAAAAGTACTTCTTAGAATAAATTATACCACACCAATCAAAAATTCAGTAGAATTATATTTTATTTAGTGCAATTCCTTCAATAAAATCAAGATAGAAATTAATTAAATGAGTTGATATTCAGAATAGCTGGAATTTCTCAGATAAGTAAAGGAAAAATCTGTGTATAGTAAATGACAAAAATTAAAATCAAACGTCATTAAATTTTATTAAAAACAAAATTTGGTTCTTACTAACAACCATGTAATTTTAAATTAGGAATATATAAACATGTTTAAAAATGTTTAGTACTATAATTAACTATAAAATTCTTATGTCAAATATTTAATATTTCAAATATAAACATTCTTAAAACAGAGTGATTATATTTGTTCATTTTGAACATGTCTTCTAACAACTTTGTGTCAAGTTTTAAGCATATTTCTTATTTTTAGCTTGCTTAATGTCATGTGAAGGATAATAGACAGATAAATAGAACTCTGTATAAAATTAAATAGATATTCCCCTCATATTATGCTGTGAAATTTTTTTTCATAAATAGTTTGTGTTAATTATCTTTAAAAGATAAATTTTTTATAATGAATTTAGATCGCTATTAATTTTAATTTTTGTACTGTTTTTATACGAATTCAAAATCATCATACGTTCCTAAACATCAAATACAAAATTTGGAAATTTTTGACAGAAAACTAAGTTTCCATAAAGTCACCAACTAAGTTTTTCTCGCACTTAATATGTTTTCCTTGAAAAAAAAAAAAACAACAAGAATAACAACTACTAACAGAAATCGTTTTGAGAATATTTTGGAAAATTCCACACACACACACACTATATATATATATATATATATATATACATATATATATATATATATATATATATATATATATATATATATATATATATATATATATATATATATATATATATATATATATATATATATATATATATATATATATATATATATATATAATTTGTGTGAAAAGGAAGGATTATGACACAACCTACCATCGGTAAAAAATAATTATATTGGATTTATTCTTATCTGTTTATTATAAACTGAAAGACCGAGCGCATCTACGCTCGATAAAATAAATGTATTGTTAATTATTGGAATGCATTTTGCAAGAAAAGTGATGAATACAAGAATTTTATATCACAATTTCAAATTAAACAAATTAAAATATATATGCGTTGTAATCACATCATATTCTAATTTTTTAATTTGTTATTGCTAATTAAAGATTTTTGTAGCATTTTTCTTCTTTCTGCTCTTATTTTATTTGAATTTTTATTTAATTAGATATAATAAATCCTGGCATTTTCATTGATTGTAATGTTTAATTCGTTATGAATTAATAGAAATATAGATTTTTAGAAAACATATTTAAGCATTGTTTTTAATCGTTTGTTAATTGACATTAGCAAATTTATGTATTGAAAAACTCTGTACTAAAAATATAAATTTTAAAATATGAATGATTTGGTTAATATCTTTCAAAATAAAATTGGTACCTATCACTTAATCTCTCTTCAAGGAATTTCTAAGGTAAAGTTTAGCTTACAATTAAATTAAAGAATTTTATTGCTTAACTATAATTTTCACTTAAAAATTTATTAAAATGCTAAAATTTGAAGGAATATTCCTGAGTAGAGAAGAAATATTTTATATGTAGATATACTTCGAATATAAATAAGTATATAATTATAAACACAAGACTGAAATTAAAGATTTAATGTTTTTCATTAAGCTGCTTATATTATATATAAATAATTTTGTATTTATAATTGAATTCAGAATATATAAATACAGAGAGAACATCTAAACCTTTGACAAATCTACGTTGAAAGTAGCTAGATATATATTAAATATTTCAAAAAATGAGAGAATGAACATTTAATATTCAATTGAATCAATGTGAAAGATCAATTTTAATATTTCAATTTTTATATTATATTTTCTAAGATTATGAATGTCAAACAGTCAAAGAAGGAAGCCTGTATTATCAAGTTAAACAATTAAATGTTTCGTGAGTCACATTATTGACATTTACAACCTAAAATATTTTACACATAAAATAGTTCCGAAAGTATATTATTTTATCAACGAAAGCTATTTTATCTTGCACATTATTAGCAGGAAGCACCATTTTCGTTGAGAATCCACAGGTATTTTATTCCTAGCATTCCTCTTTTTTTACCCACGAGGAAAAACTTCAAGATTGTGTTTTATATTTTTCTGGTAAAACAGATACAAGGAAAGAATTTATAAGTTTATTCTTCTACTTTAATGGCAAATGTAATTGTTTTCATAAAGATACCCACACATAAGAGACTATGTTAGGATTAAAATTTATATTTTTCGGTAATAAATAAGAGTTTAATACCAGATTGCAATACTTACGAAATAAACAGAGGATGGATTTGACACTTTATCTGGTATTGGATTAGTGGTATTGATTTTTTCCTTTTTCTTTTCTTATCAACAATAATTTTCTCTTGGCTGTTATTAAAATGTATTTCTAGAATTATAAGTGTGACATCTGCTATAAGGATCTATAAATATTTTTTTACCATCAAATAATATGTGAATAGATAGTAACATAATAAATACTCTTCTACTTCATTCAACACAGATCATATGTCTGATATTTATCACAAGCTGGAAGACTGAAGTATTCGGAAATTGTTTTAGGTGATAGAAAGTTTCTTATAAGTTTTAATCAAATTAAGCCCACTTTATCAAAGTAACGAATTGTGTCAACATTTTATTCACAAGGCAATGGTGAGTTAGATAAGAACATAATCTGTCTTGTAGTGGTAAATTAATTCTTTTAACCACAAATCTTTAGAGTAAATTAAGGATATAAAATAAGCCATCGAATCATCTATTTTTGGTCAACGCACAAAAATATAACAGGATAAAAAGTTCCATTATATCTGTAAAATTTTTCTGATTTTTCTAAAAAAAATATCCATTTTTTTAATTTTTATTTCCAGTAAAAATCCATATCTTGGTTCGTAGACTTTTGCCCAAATTTGGTAATGATGTATTTAACACTGAGATTTTAAGAAATAAAAAATTCTTTCTTTAAAATATTAAAGAAAATATCATAAAAGCAATAAATTAAAGATTAAATTAATAATATGAATCATTCAGTATTTCGTATTACTCTAAACTTTCTAAGGTCTGTAGCAAGACAGCCCATGTGGGCCAAGGCCTACAGCACCAATCTCTGTTTTCCTGACCGAGATGCCCTGGGGTGCAATGCATATGTCTCGATTAGGTGGTAAACCTAACGCAAAACCCCTAGTGTTTAGTTCCTAAGCATGCTTGGTACTCAGTTTATCGACCCACTTAAGGGATGAAAGGCTGATTTCGTATATCACTGCTTTTAATTAATAAAGACTGATTTGAAAATTTATAAAGGAAAGGAAAATTTATAAAAGCTTCTTTTTCTTCTTCTGCCTAATTTATACTTTTAAAGATAGTAGCATTAAGAAATACTCCCATTCCATCATGTTTTATTGAATTTGAATCAGTAGAATCAGCTGAACGAGTTTTCTTCCAATTTCTATAATAAATATCCAATGTAAGCCAATGCATCAACTGCATGTGATTTTATTAATTATTTTGATGACAGTTTCCATCTGAAAATAAAAGAACAACTTAATGGTGAATTATAATTTTAGAAATGATTAATTATAAACTAGTTTTTAATAACAAATTTGCATTATATATCCCATTCATTGCTCTTAAACTCCCTGAATCACATATGTGATTCATGGAGTTTAGGGGCTGTGAAGTTTTCCAGGTTTTTAGGGGCTATTTTAGCTATAATTTCTTCAATGTCACTTAGTAACTCATTTTATGGAGAGGAAGGTATCAGGAATAATTTATCCCAAAAGCTCTGAAGTAGCATTTAAATCCGCTAAAGTAGAAACACTTGTTTCAACTATTTGTTGATACTATGCGACCCATTTTTCTACTGAAAAGTCATTGCAAAATGTTTTCCATTTTCAGTTTCCTTAAGCGAAAATATAAGCGGAAGCCAAAATTTTGGAAATTATCTCCCGATCCTGTTGAGTAAAAATAAACTTCTAAATAAATATATTGCCTTGTACATAAAATACCGTCATCAGAAGTTAAATTAAATATATTACTTTTCCATGAAGGAAAAGAGGGGAGTTTTCTGACTCCTAAATAATGAATAAACATATTGATTTTAAATATAAGGGTGAAACTTTTTATTAAAATGATCCTTCCTTTCAGCAGTTCGAACTTTCTCAAAGTCCGAAAAATGTCTTGTTATTTTAGGAGTCGTATCTATTGTTTCAAATTCAAATATTACAATTCCATTATGAGGAAAAGCGTACGAAACAAAATAAGGAGATTTAGTCTTACTACTTGAGGTCTTCTATATGGGTTATAAGCAAACAGTTTCCATACCCAAAAATAATCTTTGCTTACAGAACAATTATTTTCTTCTGTAACATTGATTTTCTTATTAATGTTTTTGCCTTTTCCTCCAAGCCAAATGTTTCTTTTCAGGACTTTTCTGTCGTCCTTTAGTGCTTCCAAAACTCCCCACCTCATTCTTTCCGCAACCACCATTTTGCAATTTTTCGACGACATTTTACAATAAATGAGGTGAGTTTAAAAGGTAATTAATATTTGAATCTAAACAAAAATTAACACTTTTAATTTTAACTAAATTTTCACTTCCTCTTGATAGCCAATCTGTTGTTGTTGTCTTGTGACGGCAATGCCGGCATTATGAGGTGAGCTACGCTGCTCCACTTTTTCAACTGAACCATATTTTGGTGTGGAGTCCGTCTTCTTCAGTACACACCTGCCATATATACCCGTTTATAGGGTAGGCAACCATTCACAGTCAATTCATACAATGAAAGGACATGATAGGTAGAGAAAGAAAGTACATCCATTCCCAAACTGGGATTCGAAACCAGGACCTCCCCATCTACAGTCACGCACTCTGGCCACTAGATAGGATATGTGACGATTGCTCATGTGTAATTCCATCAATGGATGAAACTAAAACAGTTGTCCCCACCAACGAGGATGTCGTAATATTTGCAGTTGTTAATTCCCAATCTAATAAAATTTTCTCCTCACTAGCTTCAACTATGGAACTAGTTATGGCTGCAAGTTCAAATTCACTTGTAGTAACCAATAACGCATCAATTAAATCTATAGAATTAAACATTGTGCTGTTGTCACAATAAACGATCCTAGCCCACCATGTAAATAAATAGTTCATAGTTCACCTTTAAGGTCCGAATAGTAACTATAATAATTATACAAGTTCAAAAATCTACATAAATATTACAAGAGATTTAATTAACATTATGTCGCTTAACACATAATTATTAATAATAATTTAATAATAATTATTTAATTTTATTATACACGAAATTCATTTTAAGGTGCTAATATTATTTTAATTTTTTATTAAATTGCTAATAATAAAAAAACAAAATAATTTTATTACTATAATGTGAATTTACAGTTTATTTTGGTTAAATTTTGATTTAACATAACGAGAATAATTCATGACTTCTCCCAATTTCAAATTTTAATATAAACATATGATTAAATCTCATCTTAGTTCTTACACTTTAGTTTTCCTTTCTTGGAAATATTTATTATTAGATATATATATTTCTTTTAATTTAAAATTGAATAGTTTTGATTCTTATTATGTTATGATTACCATTATTCTGAATCTCAAAAATAAGCTGTAAATAAAATATTTTACAAATTTTATTAGCATATCTGTACTGAAATATTACTAACATAAACAATAAATTAAGCCAGACATTTTTATTCCCAAGTAAACAATTAAAATGACAAAAAACTAAAGTAGTTACAAATTTTTAGCATACATTTCATGAAGAATGATAAAGAAGACAAATGTTCTTGTTTCTTTACAAAGAAGCTTACAAGAATAAATAAGAAGAATAGTTAATTATTTCTTTTTTATCACTCTTTCTAAGAATTTGATACTTTTTCTCATAAAGTAATGTCATTGAACCCTTGTAAAGATTAAAAAGACCAGGAAATTCTAGTTCCAATTAGTGAAAAATGCAAGGAGTTCCCACTAAAGAATGGGAATTTGTGGATCTTCCATTATTCTAATAAATTATATTTACTAAGATAAGAATATTTTGGTTACTTCATAGAAAATGTAGTGAACAAAAAATTAAAACAATAAATTACTAACTTATATTAATTTATATGTAACGCTAATTCATTAAGATAAGAAGTATATATATATATATATATGTATATATATATATATATATATATATATATATATATATATATATATATATATATATATATATATATATATATATATATATATATATATTAATGATTATATATTAATGATACAAAAAGTAATTTCAATTCTTACAAATTTATTGTGTAAATTGGAATTTTATTTTTTTGAATTTTCCTTGTTTTATAAGTTACTTATAAAATAAAAACCGGAAAAAAGAAATAAATAATTCTTCACCAACTGGCTGGCATCGCTTATTTCTTCTTAGAAATTAATATAGAGAGTGAATTTCTTATATAGATTTGAGCTAAGCAAATAAAAATAAAATAATATCACGAATTTTAAATCACTTTCATTTGATTTCAAATTATTCTGCTAATTAAATGTAAGTATTCTTTAATTTTATAGCACATATCATTTACTTGAATGATTTATGAATAAATGACTAAACTTAATTCGAATAATTATTCATTGAATTATTTCTTTAATAAATTTTTATTTGTATGTCACTATTCACTACTTCAAGATTTAAAATTATGTGTACTTGTGCTCGTAATTAGTAATTACAATCAATAAAATTATCTAAAAAAATCATATATATATTCTACAATGTAAAAGAATGCTAGCACATTCAACACCTTATTTGATAGTTTCTTAAAAAAATATTTTTAAAAGTATTCATGATTAGTTAAAAAATAAATAATAAGCTTTGAAATAAAATATTGAAATATTTAATATGTAAGTATGATATTAGAGTTTTTACTTGATGTCACTATACAATTTATATAACTATATAATATCATTTTTTAATTTCAGAAATGTAGTCAATATTTTTTAAAAAAATTATATTTTGTAAAACGTTTTAAAAACACAAATTTTGAATTAAGAATCCTTACTGTTCCTGGAAAGTAAAATTTTAAGTATAAAATTTAATTAAAAATTCCATTATTTTTATGAAATGGAAATGAAAATATACTCTAAAGAACTGATAAAAAATAATATGAAATGCGAGAATATTTTAAAATCCTTCTTTTAAGCAAATAACCTTTATATTCTTCTCATGAGATACATATAGTACAGTTTTCAGTTTATCCTTTTAATTTAATACGTTTTTTTAGATAAATTTAAATTGTGATTATATATTACATTTAAAATTATATATATATATATATATATATATATATATATATATATATATATATATATATATATATATATATATATATATATATATATATATATATATATATATATATATATATATATATATACAGGGTGGCGCGCGGCAGACGGATGGATTTGAAAAGGCCATTGCTCGCTTCCTAACTGTTGGTGCAGCTCGAAGAAGGTATGGTTCGAAAGAGCGAAATCGGAAATTTGTCTCCATATCAAAGTCAGTTCACAAGATGGAATAGTCTGTAGCGCAGCGTGTGTTTTGCGTGGAAGCATATTTTTCAAACGGCCGTTCGATTGTCCACATGCAGCGCGCTTTCCGTTCAGAATTCCGCATCGCCCCTCGCGGTCGAGTTCCCAATCGGAACAGAATTCTTGCGTGGGTGAAAGCCTTTAGGGACACAGGAAATGTGTCCTCGATAAGGAGGGGCCCTAGGAGAACTGTCTCCACCTCAGAAAACATCGAGAGAGTTCGAGCTGCGGTTGAGCAGTCTCCTAGGCGTTCCCTTCGTAAACAGGCTGGCGCCCTTGGAATTTCAAGACGTTCCCTTCAAAGAATCGTCAAAGGACACCTCCATTTATACCCCTATAAGATGGTTGTTGCACAAGAGTTAAAACCACTGGATTATAAAGAACGTCAACGCAGTAGCGAAAACATCCTTGCTGCGTTGCCTCCAGACTCTGTTGTTTTCTTCTCTGACGAGGCACATTTTCACCTCAGCGGTTGTGTAAATAAACAGAACATGCGTTACTGGAGTGGGACAAGCCCTAGGGAGCTCCACCAGAGGCCCCTACACTCTGACAGAGTCACAGTTTGGTGTGCTTTGTCGAGGGTGGGGATCATCGGGCCCTACTTTTTTGAAGAAAATGATCAAGCGGCAACTGTGATCTCTGTACGTTACCTCAATATGATCCAGACATTTTTCTTGCCTGAACTTGAGCAGATGAACCTGGATGACATCTGGTTTTAGCGGATGGGGCCACGGCCCATACGGCAAGAGTTTGTATGGATGTTTTGCATGACCGATTCCCTGGGCGCCTCATCTCCAAGCGAGGCGATTTGCACTGGCCAGCGCGGTCTCCAGATGTGGCCCCCTGTGATTTTTTCTTGTGGGGCTACCCAAAATCCCTCGTTTACAACGACCGTCCTAGGACCCTGGAAGCCCTTAAAGGCAACATTCAAGCCAGCATCCAACAGATTCCTGTAGAAATGCTGGAAAGAGTCCGTGAAAATTTCATGAAAAGGCTTAGGCAATGTGTGGAGTGTGAGGGCCACCATTTGGGCGATATTTTATTCAAAACTGTCTAAACTCTAATTTCCCTTGTCAGTGTATAAGAACAAAATTAAAAAATCGTTGTTCTTTAATATTTTGCGTTTTATTGACTTTTGATATTCATCCGTCTGCTGTGCGCCACCCTGTATATATATATATATATATATATATATATATATATATATATATATATATATATATATATATATATATATATATATATATATATATATATATATGTATATATATATATATATATATATATATATATATATATATATATATATATATATATATATATATATATATATATATATATATATATATATATATATATATATATATATATATATATATATATATATATATATATATATATATATATATATATATATATATATATATATATATATATATATATATATATATATATATATATATATATATATATATATATATATATATATATATATATATATATATATATATATATATATATATATATATATATATATATATATATATATATTTATAAATGAGATTCATCATATTCATGGAAAAATAAGAATAAACATATATCAAACTATCATTTCAAATTAAGTAAGGAAACATTTTTCCTTACAAAGTGAACTTTATTCTAAAAATATTAAATATTTCGTATGAAATACCAAAATTAACTAAACATTGTATAAGGATTTACAAGTAATAGATCTAAGTTCTTGAGTATATTATTTTAATTTCAATTTTATTCAAATTAGAGTAAATTCAATTACACTATTTTCCAATTACTAAACATTAAGCTATTTTCTTATAATTTAAAAATGGAACAAATGTGGATTATATTTGTTTAAATGAAAGAAGCATTGCTACACATAAACTCACTTAAAATTAATTATATTGAGGATATTTCATAATCTCTAATAGTTTGATACATATTATAACTGCAAAAATAATTAAACGAATTATTAATTTAATTCCGTATTTCTCTGAAAATGTTATGCATATCTGTTACTTAAATATAACATAAACTGTTTCAGAAAGAAGATTATAAATTATTAAGTGGAAATTTAAAAGATGTAATTAAATACTTCCGACAAAGAGACATAGAATTTCAACTATTTAATTAAAGCTATTTATTTGGTTTTCGTGGATATGCATATTAATAATTAGAAAGCGAAATGAAAGTTCTTTCTTTGAGAAACTGAGTGTAATTTGTGGTATGTATTTAAAATATTTATTTAAATATAATAGTCTTATAAAACATTAATTAATTTATACAGTTAACATAATGTAAATGTTTAACAAAATTTAAATGAGGGTTTGAATTTTTTTTTTAAAAAATGAAGCTAAATTTAAATTAAAGTGCTTTGTTTGAGTTTAAAAGAGGAAGGAATATTAAGAAAGATTTAAATTACCAAGCAATTTCTTACATGTAAAAGTAATGATGCAGGTGAAAACAATTTTGAAAAATTTGGTTGACATTTAGATGTGAATGAACTTCTTAAAACAATAAAATTATCGTATGGTTTACATTAGGAGTATTGAGATCGTGCACCTGAAAAAGTATTTACTTGATTTATGCATTAAGACGGACAAAGTAAGTTACAGGAGAATAAAGATGGCATTTCCTTGGCAGAAAAATATGCTTTTTATTGAGAATTTGGTTACAAAAGGAGAAAAACACAATATATATATATATATATATATATATATATATTTATAAATGGTTTTCATTGGGGGACAAGCTGAACTTCTTTGAAGCATTAAGTCAATGGGGTTATTCATGAGGATCTAGGTTATTCTGTACCACTCTTTCAGTAGAGTACTTTGTAGTTTTGGAGAGTTTTTTGAGATGGAAGGCTTTCAGCAACTCTTATGCCTAGACTATCCCAAACATGCTCTATTTAGTTCATTCAACCTATTCAGTTCAACTCACAGGGTAACCCATTATATTCTAGGACGTTCATTTCCTTCATTGTAGAGACTAAGAGATGAAAAGTCCTCGTGGATGGGGATAAGCGAAGTGAAATCTCTATTCATAGCAGATTTCAAAGTTTTTTTGTTGGATTAAACGTTACATCTAAGAGGATAACCATCATTATAGATTAATTCAGCACAGATTTAGGTTTTTAATGATGTAATTTCTGTATAAGAACTGCTTCTCAAGCTCATAAATCTTTCGAAATTACGAAAAATCAATATTCGATTTGAACTTTTTTACAGGAATGAATTTTTAAGAATTTAGACTGTTCATACTGATCTCTAATATCATATTGGAACACATTTTTTAACAGAGATGTGTCATTTCTTTTAAAAAAAGGAGAAATCATGCAATTTATTTTTTGTTCAGTTAATGCATTTTATGGATAATGAGTTGATATTTATTATTTTAAGTAAATATTATTTTTCTATTGAAATTTTACCGATGAAAAAATTTGCATAGTATTGCAAACGTATTTCCATTCAAATTTTGATTCTCGCCTTAAATTTGAAATTATTTTTTTATTACTTTATTAATAAATTATCCATATAATTATTGAGAACTAAATATTGATAATTTGAAAAAGGTTGTACTACTTCTATATGAACATTCTTTTTGTAAATATATAAATTGTGTGCTATTTTTGACACATTTTTTATTGTTATCAGGTAAGACATTTAATTTAACTGTAACAACCATTACCATTCCTGAAAGCAGATTTAAGGTTTTACAATTTGATGGATAAGCAGGAAACTTAAGTTATATAAACCTTACAATCATAAACCTATATAGCGATTATTTAGAAAGATATATTAAGAGAAGTTTTTCAAATATTATAAATTTAACCATTTTCATTAGTTTTTTGAAACTAACAAATTTAAAATGTGGCATAGTATCTGATGGGTGACACATAATGTTAGAAACCATGAAAAATGTAAGCTGGAAATTAATTTTGAGCATTTTTGATTACGGTTAGCAATACACTTCAACAATAGAGCTGATAAACAACTTTATTCATATTTATCATGAAATAACGTTAAGTTATACTTCAAATTTTAATTCGATGACCTTATGTATCCTGTGGTTAATAAGGAGTCTGGATATAAATATGCTATTCTTCGTTTTCGACATGTCATTAATCTCATTACTCTCGTATCAATAGAACCTTATTTTAAACTTAATATAATTTTAATGTATCTTCATTTTATGTTGTAAATAATATAATGCAAGTAATCGCAAAGAAACACAAAGTAAGTCTATTATCGTCTGTAAAACTGTAGTCTTCTAAGACGCCCGCAATCGTCTGCTCTTACAAATCGTCTGCTGCGCTGCCTTCTGATTGGTGGTTGTGTTCAAGCCGTCCAAAATCTATAAATACACCATGTTCTGTTCTATTAGTTTAGTATATGTATAATTTCTTTCTTTGTAACTTGCTTCATTAAATATTCTTTTTGCGATTCATGGACTCTTGTTCGTTTAACGAATTTCAACAGCAGAGCGTGGTTTTCACTGTCATAAATTGAAAGCAGTTTCTAGTTTTAATTTATTATTTGATAGAATAAATTTATCAATAAGCAATGGCTTCGCCGCATGATTTGTATGGAGTAAATCCATTTGATGGAAAGAACTTTTCTGTTTGGCGGCGACGAGTGGAAGCTGTTTTGTCTGCGGAAGAACTGGAAACATACTTAGTTAAGGAGCCCGATGTGATTAAGGAAGCAGAAGTCGTTAAAGGAAAGAAAGCCTACGCATTACTCATGTCACTCTTAAGTGATCAAGCGCTCGTATCAATGAGTGGTGAAAATACGGCGAAGGAATTATGGGAGAAACTTCATGCTGTTTATGAAAGCAAAGGAGCGGTAAACCAAATACTTACTAGAAAATGTCTTGCTACACTTAAGAAAAATAGAGATATTCCAATGCGCCAGCACATAGATGAAGTTTCAAAACTTGTCGCCGATTTACGAATGTCTGGAGCGGAGGTTAGTGATATTGATACTGTCGTCTATATTTTGATGTCTCTCCCTCGAGAATTCGAAAATGTTAAGGTTGCATTAGAGAATCAACCGAGTGAGAATTTATCGTTAGATTTTGTAACTCAGCGTTTGATAGACTCTGAAGCTCTTTTGAATGATTCGAGAAATAAAACAAGTATTCGTTTTATGAAACAAACTGTGGATACTGCGGCTTTTTCTACGAGAAAAGAACTCACATGTTTTCATTGTAAAAAGAAAGGACATACTTCTAAATTCTGTAAAAAGAAAACGTGCTATAATTGTGGTCGTGTTGGTCATTTTAAAAAGGAATGTAAATTCAAATCTGAATCTAAGACTGATGAAAAATATTCTTCTGCTCTATCTTTTGCTGCTGGCAATTTGACTTTCGGAAGTCCGAAAAAGTTCATTATTGATTCCGGGGCAACATCCCATATGTGCTCTCAGAAAGATTGGTTTTCATTCATCAAACCGTCATCAGGAACTATTCGATGTGCATCCCGCTCCACTGCACTGGAAGTGAAAGGTATTGGAAGTGTAAAAGGCAAAACATCTAATGGAATTGATATAACTTTAGAAAATGTTCTTTTTGTTCCTGAACTCAATGGAGAATTAATTTCTGTAAAGAATATTGAATTAGGTGGATATAGTGTTATCTTTAGAAATAAAAAAGTGTTCATCGAAAATGAGAAAGAAAACATTTGTTTGGGTTATCGTGATGATAGTGGACAGTATATTTGTGATTTTGTTCCAAATTGTGAAATTTCTCTTACTGCGAAAGAAAATGACTTTGATTTATGGCACAGAAGACTTGGACATTCCTCTAATAAAGCCTTAAAAGAACTTGGATTGCCTACCTTTGATAAATTTTGTAAAGTGTGTACTTTTTCCAAACAAAATGCTTCTCCTATAGGAAAAGGTCCCAGACGAAGGGCATCCGAAACTATGACATTGATTCACACAGATGTTTGTGGCCCTATTGATCCGCCTATGGCTACAGGTGAGCGTTATTTTATGACATTAATTGATGATTATTCACGTTTTATGGAAGTTCGTTTGCTGAAAAGAAAAAGTGATGTTGTGAATGAGTTAAGATGCTTTTTAAAAGCAAATCCTTCAGTACGGAAAATTAGGTGCGACAATGCAAAAGAATATGTTTGTGGTGAACTCATCAAATGTGCTACTAAATTTGGTGTTACAATAGATCCAGTTCCTCCGTACACTGCACCTTTAAATGGAGTTGCTGAGCGTGCCAATCGTACATTGTTAGAAAAAGGGCGAGCTTTAATATTTGAAGCAAAACTTAGCAAGAAATTTTGGGGACTTGCAATTTTAACTGCTGCATACCTAAGAAACAGAATTCCTAGTAGATCCATAGAAAACTGTACTCCTTATAAAATAAAATATGGTAAAGATTCCGATCTTCAAAACATTCGAGTATTTGGATGCGATGCATACGTGTTGGTTCCTCCTTCTCAAAGGAAGAAGTTAGATAAGAAGTCAAACAGAATGATATTTGTGGGATATTCGACTATGGGATATCGTTTAATGGATCCAGATTCAAAGAGAATAGTGATATCAAGGAACGTTGTATTTAACGAAGAAAGAAAAATGGATTTAGAAGATAAAAATATTCTGAATGTGGATTCCATTATTTCGGAAAATGAAAATGATGTTGAAGAAATTGGTGGTGAAGAAAATATTACTGAAACAATTACTACAAAAGAAATTTTGGAAAGACCACAAAGGCAAAAGAAACCACCAGTTAAATATCCTGAACCAGAAGTTTATGAAGCAATGGTAATTTTTGAAGATTCCTTGTCGTTTAAAGATTTATCGTCACTGCCGGAGGAAGAACAGAATATTTGGAAGAAAGCAATGGATGAAGAAATGCAGTCCATGGAAAAGAACGAAGTTTGGTGTCTTGAAGAATTACCACATGGGAAACGTGCAATTTCATGCAAATGGGTTCTACGCGAAAAACGAGATGGAAAATATAAGGCTCGACTTGTTGCTCGTGGTTTTATGCAAAGAGAAGGAGTGGATTATGATAAAACATTTTCACCAGTTATCAGTATTCCTGCATTACGCATAGTGTTTACTATTATTCTTCAAGAAAATTTAAAAGTTTATTCACTGGATGTTAAAACTGCATTTCTCAATGGTGAATTAAAAGAAATTATTTACATGGATCAACCAGAAGGATATGATGATAATAGTGGCAGGAAGTGCCTATTAAAGAAAAGCTTATACGGACTTAAGCAGTCACCTCGTCAATGGTATGTAAAATTTTTAAATTTCATTCTCAAATTAAACTTTAAGCCATTAAATAGTGAACAATGCATTTTTATTCATCAGTCAAAAGGTGAAAGAATTCTAATGACACTTTATGTGGACGATTTATTAATTGCGGGTACTGATGATAGTGAAATCAAAATTATAATTGGATTATTATCAAAAGATTTTGAAATGTCTAAATCTGGAACAGTTTCTGAATTTTTAGGAATTAAAATTACATTTACACCTGATGGACTGTATCTAGATCAAGAAACATATATTTTGAATTTATTAAACAAATTTAAAATGTTTGATGCTAAAATAGTCTCTACTCCCATGGAAGTAGGAGCAACAGCAGCTGATTTTGAGAAAGGAAATGCTTTTGTGGACCCTACCGAGAACTAATAGGATCTTTAATTTATTTAGCATATACATCTCGTCCAGATAGCCTTTATGCTGTAAACTGTTTGAGTCAACTTCAAGAACACCCTACTGATAGTGCTTGGAGTGCATTGAAAAGAATTTTGAGATATCTGAAAGGTACTTCAACTTTAAAACTGGAATATAAAAAGTGTGTGGATAAAAATTCATGCTTAAATATCTACGCAGATGCTAACTGGGGTGCAAACCCAAATGACAGAAAATCCATTTCTGGTAACATAATTATGTTTAATAATTGTCCAATATCTTGGTCTTGTCGAAAACAAAATTGTATTGCTTTATCTTCTACAGAAGCAGAAATTATTGCCCTAAGTAAAGCCATTCAAGATGCATTGTGGTTGAAAAACATTATTTTGGAATTAACTGATATTAAAGAAATCATGATTTTTGAAGATAATCAATCTTGTATTAAGTGTGTAACAAAGGAAAACAACAAAGGTCGATTAAAACATATAGACATTAAATTAAAATTTATTCAACATATCTTGAATTATCATGATATAAAAGTTTACTATATTTCATCTAACCTACAAATTGCTGATATGTTTACAAAATCTTTATCTAAGTTTAAATTAAAAGAACTTTTACCATTATGTGGATTAAAATTGTATTAGATTATATCATGTTAATGTAAATATTGTGTGGATGGCTTGAACGTTTCTAATTTCTTAATGTATACTTATTTTTATTGATTTATATGATTTTATTGTGCATGTTTCTTTGTGATTAAGGGCGAGTGTTGTAAATAATATAATGCAAGTAATCGCAAAGAAACACAAAGTAAGTCTATTATCGTCTGTAAAACTGTAGTCTTCTAAGACGCCCGCAATCGTCTGCTCTTACAAATCGTCTGCTGCGCTGCCTTCTGATTGGTGGTTGTGTTCAAGCCGTCCAAAATCTATAAATACACCATGTTCTGTTCTATTAGTTTAGTATATGTATAATTTCTTTCTTTGTAACTTGCTTCATTAAATATTCTTTTTGCGATTCATGGACTCTTGTTCGTTTAACGAATTTCAACATTTCAAACACTGAATCCTAATCACACATGCGATCATTAGTAATTACAATCCACTTTCTGAGAATGTTTCTCTCCATGGAATTTCAGGAGAAGGACTATATTTGAAAATTTTCTCCTTTGCAGCTTTCAAACCCATAATATTTCTATTATTACCTAATCAAGTCCAATTTTACTCCCAATTTATTGTATGGGAGTCAAATATTGATTAAATATATTTTTAAGAATTTATGATGTTTATGTGTGCTAAATTATTTCACAAATCATTTTAAAATATTGCGTTTTACACCATTAATTCAATGCACATATATCATACTAGAATATTTTCAATGGAATCAAAAACCATTTCATATTATTTCAAACATTTCAAACTTTATAAGTTTGATAAAGCGTCAACTGTTTTCTTAAATTCCATTTTTTCATATGGAAGTTATCGACATCTTCAGATGTCGATAACTTATTTCGTGTTATTTGAAAAATAACTATATAATATATATATATATATATGTATATATGTATATATATAAATATATATATATATATATATATATATATATATATATATATATATATATATATATATATATATATATATATATATATTATTATGTATGTATATATATATATTGTTATTTTTCAAAATAACACGAAATAAGAGTATATTTCATGGTAATATTTAATGTGTGGCAAAATATATAATATATTCTGTTTTATACTGATTTTGCTATACATATTCGAGTTAGTTTCAGTTTTGAAGATAGATACTTATTTTTATGAGCGCAAACAATGTTTCCATGCAAGAAAGAATAGATGTTACACTATTCGTAATTCAAATTTTAAAAATTTACAAATTTTGATTCAAAATTCTTAAAATTTTCTTATGAATTTTGAACATAACAATTGATAATATAATTTTCTTAATTAGGGGGAAGTTTTTTTTTTAATTATATGACTTGTTAAGTGTCTCTTAAAGTTTCTAATCTCTTCTCATATTCAATTGTAAAATCTTTCTCACCCATTTTTGTGGCGTACTGGTATATTTCCGTATGTATACCCAGAGATCAACTTAGCATTTTCTATGTGTTAAATTGTAGCATAGTCATCTTTTTAAACTAAAAAATATAATTATTTAATTTTAAAAAAATAAATTTTAATGGAAAGAATGTATCAATTCAAACGTAATTTTCCCTCATTAAGTATACAGTGACACAATGACCTTTCTTAGTTACAAAATATCAAATTAATGTAATTTCCAAGCCTAATATCTTGTTAATCTTTGTATAGCGGAAAAAAAATCATCTCTGCCTCTTCTGTTGTATTTCAAAGTTTTATTTTCTTTCCACTTTTAAACTTTTAATCCTTGTGTAAAGTAAGGGATCCAGTGTCGTGCCATTGAAACAAATGTCATAAATCCTCTTCTATAATGTACTCTTCACTTCAGTTCGTTATAAATTCATTTTCCATGTAGATGCTGATAAGATTAGAAATTAAGTTAAATTCAATATTAATTTTGATCTACATTACTTAAATGTGGTTAGCATTTCACCTTTTTATGAATTAATTCACAAATGTCTTCAAACAGAACGTAGTTTTATCACTAATACAAGAATAATAAAAGTAAATATATTTAAATTTATTAATGTTTTATTTTTATCATTAAGAAAGTTATAGAGTAGTAATTGCTTAAGAAATAAAATAATGTATGTCGATATATTGATTATTTTTTATTTGTCATATTTTGCTTAGTGAAAAATATTCCACAACAGAAGAAGCAGATGTAATTTTATAGTGAAATTTTTAATAATAAATATATATCTTATTTTAAAAAATAAAGAAGGTTTGATTGTTTTAGAAAGATATCAAAATGTATAAACATTTTAAATCCTTAATATAAAATTAGAGAATATACAATTAAATGTGAACTTGATAGTTCGGCTAAAAAATGTTACCAAATTTCATTCGAACTAACTTGATAATCTCTTGATAATCTTAATAATTTTATGATCTGAAGATATTTTTATTTGTTACTTACTAAAATTGCTTTCACATAATGAAAATGTACAGTCATAATTAAGAATAAGCACATATTTAAAAATTTTATATTATTGTCACGCTTGGTTGCATCTACATATTTGATTATAAGCTGCAGAAATATATTCAACTGTTCTACAAATATTTTCATAAATAACATTCAAATTCGCCTTATTTCATTTCGATTTTTTTTAAAAATATCCATGCAGTATACTTAAATGTCAGTTTGGTAATGATTTTAATAAATTGAAAACATAACAGTTGAATAGAATTTCTTCTTTTCAGTGAATTTCACAAATACTTCCTCACAATTTAGAAGTATTTTTTCCTCAATATCCCTCGCTCTTGATAGCCATTTTGCAGACATCAAATTCTGTCACAAACTAGTAAACATTTATCTTTAATTGAAGCATGACTCGATATTTTAAGAGCCACTGAACAGCACTCCATCAGTACTTCAAATATTATTCTTTCTTCTTGCATCGTTCAAATGCGCTGCACAATGCTAATCATTAATATATTCCAAAGTCATCCTTTCATATGATTTTGACGTTCGTAAGATCATTCTTTCCTATAGAATAGCAACTCTAAAAACCAGCAGCTCTTAAAAATAACACAGATTTCATAAGTGAGAATTCCGTGTTATGTTTCAAAAATTTATTATGAGGCATACATTGACAATTGACAATTCCTTATTAATTGTTATTTTTAAAATATATATATATATATATATATATATATATATATATATATATATATATATATGTATATATATATATATATATATATATATATATATATATATATATATATATATATATATATATATATATATATATATATATATATATATATATATATATATATATATATATATATATATATATATATATATATATATATATATATATATATATATATATATATATATATATATATATATATATATATATATATATATATATATATATATATATATATATATATATATATATATATATATATATACATATATCATATATATATATATATATATTACACAACATATGCATTAAATAAACCACTTAAAGATTCGTTAGAGATTATACAAAAAACGTTTGCTTTAGAAAGTATAAAGCATCGTAATGCTTTTAAAATGATCTTAGGAATTTCCTTTTTAAACATTTAAATGTTTTAAACATTTAAATGTTTTAAATCTGTAATGTAATGCTTACATTTCAATCAGTCAATGAATAATCTGGCTATCATAATTCTCTCGGAAATTTTTTTTTAATTTTGGACATTCTAGCTCATTTGCTTACCTTCTTTTATTTTCTTGAGATTCAGTGATGATGTTCTATATTTTTTCATGAAATGTAATTTTATTCTATAACTTTAAACATTTAACTTGAGTTGCAACTAGGAATACTATCCTATTAATGTTGAAAGCAAGAGTTTCAAACTTGTGTTGAATTAAAATTTTATAATTTTAATCAAAAGTACGAATAAAGTAAATGGTGTAAATTTGAATAAGCGACTTTCATATTTCTGGCATCAGATACAATCATCATATAATTGATGTAATTCACCGGAGGTCAATCCATTCTTTTACTGTTATTATTAGAGTAAAAGTTAACAATTTCTTTTCGTTTCGTAAAAAAGTTCAAACTATCTTCATTTAAGGATTGGAGGCAATATGTTACAAGAGGAGATTTATGAAATATTTTCTCATTGTTACTCATTTTTCAAGTATTTTTAATATGATAAAATATGAATTATATTTACCCAATAACTTATACAAGTAAAGTTAAAATTTTCGCAAAATTTCTAAGACAAAAAAAAATAAAGTTTCATTTTATAAACTCTCATATCTTAGTCTGCATATGATAAATAATAAACATAAATTTAATATCAATATTTCAAAATCTCTGTATAAAAATCTAGAATTCCTTAGTTTAATATATTAATATGACGTGTCAGATATAAATGATATCAATATATCAGGAAGATTTTATTAACCATATGTTTTGAATTCAGAGTACTATTTTCTTCTAAGTGGGTTTTGAAACTATCTAATATTCTAATTTTTCCTTTTTATTAGTCAAATAATATTAATAGTGATAATTTGATTGCTTCATTCGTGTTCCAAAAATTTAAAGGTAACTAATTCATCAAGCTTATATTTTCACAAACAGACTGTGTTTTTGATAATCTATATACTTATATGTGTATGCGTATATATATATATATATATATATATATATATATATATATATATATATATATATATATATATATATATATATATATATATATATATATATATATATATATATATATATATATATATATATATATATATATATATATATATATTGCTGACCATCGTGAAGGCAATATCCTAGAAGATACATGCAAAAATGAAATTTACAAACATGCTTTAGTTTAGCGTAGGTGAGATATGCAAATGATTAGAAATTCAGCGCAGATCCATATCATGCGTACCTGTGTCGCTACTTTAAAGCGATAGTTAGGTGATACAAATGTTTGCTAAATATTTTATTCAAGTTAGCTATTTTGTAAGAAAAAGGTTAGAAAATTCAAGTTATAAATTTTGAATTTAATCTTAACTTATAATATTTATGTATGAACATAAACAAAATAATTAAATAACGAAATATATAATTTATTTTAAAAAAATTGTGAATTTTTTGAATGTTTTAAAATCAAATGAAATTCGTCTTTCTGCTATCACTAAAATTTAAATTAACAAGTTTTTTTTTTTTTGGCTTTCTATAACTCATATTAATTATTTTATATTTATATTTTTAGATGAATTTCTTAAATATTATTATTTATAATATAATTATAATTGTAATATTTTAATAAAGCACAACGCAGCATCTATCATTACAGGTATACAGACGATTAACGCAAAGTGTTTTCTATTTTTTGATTATTTTACATTTAAAATTTATATTATCTTATTTTAAATTTTCCTTTTTTGCTTTCTATAATTAACATTAATTGTTTTATATTTTTATAATTTATACGTATTTATTAAATATTATTATCTATATTATAATTATAGTTTCTTTAATTAATGATATAAAGTTATGAGAGAAAGCGTTGATTTGAAATACGTTCGTTTTTTTTAATATGTTCGCATGTTTAACTGATAAATCTAAATTGAACAGTACTATAAATACAAAGTCAAGACATAAACTGAGACTTTATTTTATCTTTCTTATTATATTATCTTAAGAAAATTGTACTTAAATTGTCAATTTATAAAATTCCTGAATCATTCAAAAATTATAAATATTATGTAGAAAAATCAATGAGATTCATTAAAAAATGTAAAGTCAAAATATATTAGGTAAGTCATTATAATATTTATATATATTGTTTGTGGAGAAACTATATTTGTTATTTAATATGCTATTTTTAAACATAAAAATCTAGTTAGAAATAAAATTTAATTTAATTTTTTAATTAGTTGAGAAATACATTAAAAAAATATTTACAACTGAAAATCTATAGTAAGTAGAAAACAACATATGCATAGTAAAAAAACACTTAACTTTTTTGCGATGGATTTTTGTATCCATTTTAAATATATCACAATTGTCCACGTGGAAGGTTATTGGATAGTTCTAGAGGCATTCAATAATTTTCTACAAAGAGCTTGGGCTTAAGAATGGCGTGTTGCCAAATGCTGTGTAATGTTACTGAATGTAGGTGAATTTTTAGAACATAAATACACCAGCCATCATTAATAATTTTTGAATGATCCTATAATGTCAATATATTTGCAATATTTTGACTTAAAGCAATTTATTAAATAAGCCCATTACGCATCATTTCTTTTTTTTGAAATTATTCTGAGGTCATGCCTCTAATTTCTTTTTTTTTTCTTTTTTTCAATTTAATTCAAAGAAAAAAAGTTAGAATAAAGAAAATGTACAAAAATATTTAAAGTGTTTCATACATATTTATTCGGAATTATTAGTTAAATAATCCAGAAGAATTAATTTTCATATGAAATCTGGAAAAAATTTCAAAAACTTGTTGGAGCAATAAAGAACAAAACAGCATTTATCAGCATAGGTAGACAGACGGGTAACGTAAAGTTTTTTGTATTTTTAAATCATTTTCATCATATCTATATCTTTTTACTTATTTATATCATCATTAATAGGTAACAAATGTGCTCTTTTAAAACATTTTCAGGCCAGTTGAAAAAAGATAAAGAAGAAATATATCATTGTTTTTGATGAGTAGGATTAAAAGACTATAAAACCATGATAGCAAGGAAATTGGGAAAAAATTTAAATCGAAATGATGATAGGATGATTTAAGGACTATAAATCCATGATAGCAAGGAAGTTGGAAAAAAATTTAAATGGAAGTGATGATTAATAACTAAAAATAGTTTCGAAATCAATTCAAATGTTTACCATTTTTTCATAAACTTCCAGAGCAAAACGTAGGAGTCATAATTATCATTTTATACAATAGAGTATTAGAAATACACAATACATAAGCAATGCAATATTTGTATCGGATATTTTATAAAATTTAATTCCAATTAAATAATATTGTTCTTAATGAATGAGATGTTGTTATTTTTTCATATTTTGCTACCTTCTGCTCCATACTGGGCGTCGTTGCAATGTCCTCCATGTGAAATGATACCTCTGGGAGTGGCAAGCCAATTATTGGGGTGTCTTCTGCTTGGCCTTTTCTTCTAAATCACGAACACTTTTTCTATCTAATTTATAGAGCTCAACTCAGGGCTTGATACAAGTAAACTTGCTGATGCAACAGCAACACGTGTATCACTTCATGATTCAACATGAGCTAATAAAATTATCTTTCCATGATAAAGAAAACTCCAATTTATTTAAATGTAAGTTATAATGTGTCTTTTGACTTTAAATATTAATTTTCACCTTTGCTCATATTATTTCAATTATATACATTTTTCAAGAATTTTCAAAACTTATAAAAAATAAAAATATGTTGTGACATTAAAACGTAACATGCAGTAACAATCCTTTTATTAATAAGGTTGGTTTTTTATATTTATTGATAAGACTTTCCATGAATGATAAATCAGTCTTTTTTATTTATAATTTTTATGCCTTTTTTCTTTTTTTATATCTTTATGCCTTTTTAGTTACTTTAAAACCTCATAGCATAATGTTTAAAATAAAATAATGACAAAAGTACATTTTAACTTTTCCATATTAGTTTTTATCATAAAAAAATGAATTTTTCATTCGGGAGAATAGTTTAAGAATACATTATTGACCACCACATTTACTAGAAAGTAGAGCAAATAGCAAACTAATACTGACTGTAATTTGTATTAAAGAGTTATAAATATCAATAGAATTAAACAGCATAAGAAATTAAAAATTATAATATAAGGAATAATATAAATGAAAAAGTATCAGAAATGTGTGTTAACGTATTCAATAATATTTGAAATTTTGTCAAATTTATTATATGATAGTAATTTTTTTTCTTAAATTAATTAAACTATGATTGAAGTATTGATTTGCGTACGATAATAAAGTTAATATTTTAAAAACATTCTTAACATAAACTGAGAACATTTTGTAATCACCAAAGCATAACAAAGCATTTTAGAAATACTTTTTGAGGAATCACATTCACAATAAAATCTGAAATACCAAAGAAAAACAGAAGTTCAGTTTATCTTCATAAAATGAATTACAAATTCACGTACAAAATCTTTAAAGTAATGTAATCTGAGTTTTTTAAAATTCATATAAGAGGAAAAAAGAGCAATAATATCGAATTTTAGTTGCTGTAAATATTTCAAAAACAAAATTCTGTAGTAAATATAATTTCTAGCTGATGAATAATATACTACTCTCAGTCTAAAATGATGCATTTCAAATAACAGATCACATAAGAAAAAGTATTTTAACTTATCAATAAATAAAGAATAAAAAAGGGAATGGTAATAATACAAAAAAATCTCCTACGTTTCTTAATATGAATTTCCTACAAAAAACATAAATTTGATTTTGAACTTTATTTATTATTAATGAATTAAATGTAAGCATTTTTGTAATTTGTTTATGTAAGACCAAAATATACTTATAGTTGTAAAAATATTATCATAGATGTTTAGATAGTCTTCAATATATTGTTTTTCTATGAAAATCAACAATACATTTGAACAAATAAAATTGAATAAGTTGATGCAGAAAATGTCTCCTCATAAATATGGCGATAAAAATTATTTCGAAAACTCAGTGCTTTTTTTTAAATATTTACGTACTAACAAACTATTTTGATTAAATATTTAAACTTGGTTGGCTCAATGGAATGAATATAACTAACTATAAAAAATATTTAGCAAAATAATCTTTATCCTAAAACTTATAATTTGACAAATTCATTTCTTAGTCCTTATAAGGAGAATAAAAGTTTTAAAATTCATTTATTTGTTATATAAAGTTACATACGTTAAATTGCCACAATAACTCATTTTATTATAAACATTTCATGAAAATAATAAAAATATTTTTGTGACACAGAAGTTACTTTCTAATTTTGAAATTCAAAAAGCAAAATTTTGTCTTCTTTAAAAATTGTAGTAATTTTTCTACAATAACACACATGACAGGTATTTCTGAAACTATTATACTATTATAATTATAACCACATTTTATAATCATGTATACGCATAAAGCTTTCGAAAATTTTACAGGTTTTTCATATTCATTATGCTAAAATTATGTGAATTTACGTGAAGAAAAAAAAATTGTTTTTTATGTAAAAAGTTTCTTGTGTTTAAAATGTTTTCTGCAGTTAACGGTATGATTACGCAATTGGATAAATGATAATATAATTGTAATTGTTTTTTTTTCATTTTTGTACATTTCAACCACATTTAACAAACTTTTTTAATGGTGAACTTTTAGCTAATAATTTGAATATGGGAAGAATTTTAAATTTTAATTTAAAAAAGTTTAAGTATCATTACGGCATTTAAGTTTTGAAAAATTAAGTTTTTATTAAGTTTTATTAAAGTATTTTTACTGCATTTTTTACAGTGTTGAGCATAATGCTATATTTTGTTGAGTTTTACATTTCTTAGAACTTGGTCTTAATAAATAATTCATTCATCTCATTACATAAATGACACGTGAAATTAACATAGATTATAGAGCATCATATAGAACTAAACACAGATTTTATTTTAATAATAGTTTCTTCTAACTAAATAATTGAAGTATTTTGTATCAGTAATTAAATATGAATTTAAATAAATTCAATTAAAAGTTTATTGCACTTTATCAGTTTTCATTAATTCAGATTTGATAAATCCCATTTAAGTATCATTGAAGAATTAGATGCATTCAAGCTGTGAATTGAGTTTATAAACCATTAATTATTATATTTAATGTAACCAAATTGTATGAATAAATTTTCTTGATTATCTTATAAATTAAAGGAATAAATTACGTTAATAAATATCTTATAAATGCATATACGCTTAAAATATTTCCATAAGCTTTTTTTCTATTTTAAAAAATGAAGAATACATTTATTAAATTTAAAATGTTTCTGAATTTATGTATCTTATTTGCAAAGTTGTTTGTTTTTATAATGCTTATTTTAGAGATTCCTTCATTTTTGAATTATGAGCACTTAATTACAGTACTTGAAATTCAAGTGATTTTCATATAAAAATATCTATTCTCCAAAAAAAAGGAACACATTAAGCAATATTATGTATAGTTAAACGAAATAATTCATCTATAAAATCATTTATTGCTTTTCCACCAAAAATTAGTTGACGTTTATAATCTTACATTTATTCTATCTTTATATTATTGTAGATTATTTTTCAAAATTTTAAGTTTGTTTTAATAATTGCTGACTCGCAATTATTTGTCTGACTAATTTCTGCAATAAAATTAGTAAGATTCTTGGATTTCCTATATTTTAATTTAGAAACATATGCATTTTTCTTATTAATTTTTCTCTTTTTATAGTGTACATGTTTGCAGATTAATACTTTTTATATTACCATACTGTACAATATAATAGTAAAAGATTATTCAGTTGGAATTTTAAAACCAATAGGAAAATATATTTTTATATATATTTCAATTGAAATATTTTTTTTATTCTTTTTAATAGAAATGCAAAATATTTCCCATACTTTCATTTTTCTTCCAATGTTATAAAAATATGTTTTTTTTTTGTTATTAAATTTGTATATTACTTTTATGCAAAGATTTAGTTAAAGGAAACAAATTATTCAAAATAAAAATATCTATCTATACTGAATATAATATTCTTTTCAGAAAAAAATGAAAAAATGATAAAAGAGATTTAATGATAGAAGTAGAAAGAAAACATATTGATGCTAAAAATATACCATTTGGTTTTTAGAACATAAATGGATGTCAATTTTGGAAGAACTTTAAAATGCATGAATTAAAATATTTAATAGGATTTATGTAGTTTTTATGAAGGATAAGTTTAATATTTAAGAGCTTATACATTTACCTCAAACCTTTGGGGAATTGTATAAATAAAGAACACACTTTCCTACTATAATTGAAGTTTAATGATCCGATAGTGACATTGACTTTTCAGTGAATAAATTTATTCTGTAAATTAAAGGAATCTATATATTTATTTTTGAAAGAAAGTCTGAGATAACTTAAATAAATACTATTTTCACAATTAAAACATCAATATTAAATATTATAATCAAAATTAAAATAATTTTATCAGTTATTATAATAAAAAATACCCAAGAGATAGAAATATTTTATTAATACAATATTTGTTTAAGAAGTAAAGTTTTATATTTATGTCCTTACATCTTAAATATAGATAAATATTAAAAAAGTAGAATGTTTTTGTAACATATTTTAATACAACTCATGTGTATAAATGTTGATAAATTTATACAAACTTATTTTAAATATGCTGGTACTATTTATGCTTTATTTTACGATATCCTTCCTATTTCCAACATTAAAATTTATTTCATATCAAATTTACAGGAGTATAATTCTTTTTTTTATGTTCTTCAGTGTAAAACTAATTAAATTCAATAAGTAGACAGTTTTCTTGAAATATATTTTACAGATTTCTTTTTTATTGATTGTATGTGTTTTTACTTTATTCATTAAAAAATAATTTACACTATTCTTAATTAATTATACATTTATTAATTAAGAACATTTATAAGATATTTTTATCAAAATTTTTTGTTTACATTTGACATAGCATTCATGATTATCATAAAGCTTTTAATCTTTATTGATATTTTACATATTTATAAAGCTGCTTCGTTTTAAGTTCCTCCTTGAATTTTCATTCCTATCATTCTATCAATTTTGTTAAAAGTACGCTTAAAAAATTAGGCATTGTGTGTCAAACTTTATCAGCTAGATTAATAAATTTTATCAACTAGATATAATTTAGAAAACATTTTATCTTTTTATATATTTATTTAGGATTGAAAGAAAAAAACTTTCGTTTGGTTATCTCAATTTTCCTAATACTTAGTTGCAGATATACTATAGTATTTTTAGCATTCAGTTCAATCTTTAAACCACTACTTTTCTTTAATTATACAATAATTTAAAAAACTAACTGTTAATCATCAAATATTTTACAGGTACATTACAAGTTAATACAACTAATTATCCTCTGCACTTACAGATAATAAATGGATTTAGTAATACTGGTTATATTAGTTGATGTTTCTTTAAGATTTTGACATACAAAGCATTCTGTTTTTATTACAATAAATAAAAATAAACGACATGTTTTATGCTCTTGTAATGGCAAAAAATGGATTTTAATTTTAGTCTTTAAATATAAAATTAATATTTATTTTAAAATTTATGCTTTATATGCAATCCAAAATTTTACATCTACACACTTTCAGTTAATAGGATTTTAAATATTAAACTTGTCTAATAATTCTTTATGAATTTTGAATTGCTCAAGTTTAAATGCATCAAAATAAATTATTTTTGGTTATTTAATCAAATAGCTTTTGCACAGAAAGATTAAATTAATTAGATTATTTTAGTCTAACTAAATAGATTATTTGATTGTCTGGCGAAAATAATTAGTTATATTAACTTCAGTCAATTTAATCAATTTTTAAAAACACTAAATAGAATATCTTAAATCAAATTAAACAATTAAATAGAATTGAAAGATAAATATCTTTTTATATTACCTTCATTTTAGAATATGATTATATTCTATAATGAAATGATGCAGACTTTGTTTATTTTTGAAGTTGGTAAAACATATTGAATGTACTTCAGAGTGGATAGGACTTCGTATAAATCTATTCTTACTGTAAGTAAAGACAAATATAATATGAAAATAGAAGATACTTTTTTGGATGATTAAGACAAATCATAGAGTTGGCAATTATTAAATTTTAAAATGTTTGATTAAAATTCCACTTGAATATTTCGTAATATACAAGAAAATTTTAAAAAATAATACTAAAGGACAAAATTTCAAATATTCGTATCAAAGCTTAAGCCGTGAGTGGAAATGATAAATATATCACTTTTATAATTGGTACAGGTGCTGTATAATTCATGATTCTAAATTCTGAAATTTTTTGGCGATGTCGAAATGTTGCCAAGATGACGTAACGTGACGTGCTCGATGACGTAAATACTAGGGTTACCAAAACAGAATTTTCTGCATAATTCTTATTGGTCTTGATATGTATGACGGAATAAAAACGAGGTTGCTAGATACATAAGAAAATCTGCCAAAAAGTCACCAATCTCAGAATTTGGCATCATGGATTATATTTCACCTGTGTCTTATAATTTTTATATTTAATAATTTCTACTATATTTAACAAAAAGTAAAGTCTTACAGCTTTTGTTTGCTATTTCATATTGTCTACTTAAATTTTATAATTAAAAATTGAATTTCATTGATTTTGCAACCAAATATAAATATGCTTTTTATACTCAGAAGCAATTTATTTACAGAGATTCGTTTACCCTTTAAACTTAAGCAACATTGTATTCTAATATAGCTACAAAAACGTTAGTAAAAAACATGATTTTTTTCTGTGTATATTTTAGAGATATTATATCCATTATACAATAAATTATTGATTATTTTAAGCTATACGGAGAAATTCATTCATTGAAATATTAAAGGTTATAAAAAAATTCCCTAGATTTTGACATATAAATTTTCAATGCAAAATTACAATGATTTTCTTTTGAAAAATGCACCAAAGTCGAGGTAAAGTATAAAAAAATATATAAAAAGAACACAATTTTTGTAAAACAAGTAACAAGTAATTATAATTCTTATACATAATTTCTTTAAAACTATATGAACATTTAATAATTTTTAAAGTTTCCATTTTGATGATTATATTTTACAGCACCAATAATAACGTTTAAACAAAAACAATAAAATACTTAAAAAATAAGTACAATTTAAGTGATAAGGAATTAACGTGTAAAAATTATTAAATAATGTTATTTTGGAGATTAAATACAAAGATAATCGTTAAAAATGTCCTTTTTTTGTTTAATTATTGAATTTATAGATTTGCATTTTTCATACAATATTTTTTTCCCTAAATTTAATGTTTTCATTAAAATGTTAATATTTTAAAGAAATTATCCTTAAAACAAATTTTAGAAAAATATTATTTATTGACCATGAATAGATTTTTAAAAAATAGTTTTAAAATAATAAAATATAGGTGTAAAATTGTCATTGTAATATTTAAATATATATTTTAACTAAACCTTTGTGCAAGGTGGAACATTAAAATAAAAAGAATTGAAACTGGATAATTTTGTTACACTCAGATAAGGAGCTCCCAATTCTTTTTATTTTCAACTAAAAAGAAAATGCAACCAATCTTGAGCATTTATCAAGTCGAAATCCACTTATACAAAGTTGTTTTTAGAATATTACGTAAGATTCACACTTTGATAGTCTAACAACAAAATGTGGCAAATAGATTTTCTGTGTTACGTTTGTTTTATAAAAGCAAACCGTTTTTATAAAATATGGTTTCAGTATTTCTTACTGAAAGCTACTTTAGGCTTTAAGGAACAATTTCACCAAAACAATGCAAAACAATCTTTTGTAACATTTCTAGAATTTAGTTTGAATGAGTTTTTTTCTCCTTTTTTTATGTTTTTAAATCCTTAAAACTGCTTTGTTTAAGCGAAATGTTCATATCTGTTTTTTTTTCTTAATCTTTGATTTCTTGTTTAAGAAGAACCTTTTGATATAATTTTTTGAGCCATCAATATTCATCGATATAATATTTTTACAAATAAATGTCATTGGGAAAAATTAATTATTCCAATAGTTTGAAGAAATATATAGTATCGCTCTTTTCTCTTTTATCTGAAAGAAAGGAAATTAAAAATACAACTCTAGAAAATGGATCTTCTTGTCCGTAAATTAAATTCGTGTTATTTTGATACATAATTTATTTTTTGTTTAAGATAAGCAGTTTTTCTCATGAACGTTGATGTTAATATAATAAATGCAAATAATAACATATTTTAAAAATGAATTCCATATTTGTTAAGAATATTTTATTTTAATCTGTAACATAAATGCAAAAATTTAAAAAAAGAAACAAAAAAATAAAATAAAAAAAACATTTGCTTTTATTATGAAATGAATAAAAATTTAATGGGTGTAAAATATAAAGTATTTTCTACTTTTATAAATGATTAAAAATTGCAATCCTTTTGAATAATCCATCTTTGAATTTTTGTGTGTTACAATCTGTAACCATCCATGCATTGTTTACTTCAATCTGATGAAGCAGGAAAGAAAAAATTACATTTTTTATTGTGTTACCTTTCATCATGGTTATAGATATGAAATATTGTTACAAAGCTTGTAAATATTTTTTTGGATTCGTCATGAGATATCTCAGACAGATCCGAACTCAGGTTCTAAGGGGAAAAATCGAGAGGTATATGCATGCGTTAAGACCTGCTTATCCAGTGATATGGCGGCTTTCAGACCACTTGGCGAGATCCTTAATGACCATTTGGCGAGATCCTTGGCAATATTTGATTTGTTAGAAAGTTCAAACGATAAGTCCTGTGATTGTTAAGAGTTTATTTCATTGACTTTCAAATAACACGAATCTCGAATCTCGGCACAATATATTTTGCTGCTCGCATGTCAGGGTAAATATAAAGATTGACTGGTTGCCTTGTAATTGTTATACATTTTGTTGTACAAAACATTGTAATAATAGGATTCCTGGAAAGGAATTCATATTCATTCTTGAAATGTCTTGACTGTTATTTCTATGAAATTTTTTGTTAATATTTTTACAGTAATCTTTTTTTCAAAACTTTGACTTATTGAAAGTTGATACTTCTCAAGCATATAATTCTGATGTTGACTTTCAACTACAATAAATACGATGCAATCCCTGACAAATCAAATTAAAAAAGAATTTCCAATGGTATCTTACCATTTTATCTACTTGGTCAACAATTTTTTCAGACTTGAATGTAATTTTCTTACTTTGAATATTTGATTTATTAACATTATTAAATTAGTAAACGCTATTCTGCTTAGTAAAAGAATAGCTCTTTCATTCAATTATCCGTCATTTTAACGACTTTTAACAATTAATATTTCAACCTTAGCGTCAATATATTATGAAAATTATGAAGGTTTTAAATTCACCCAGAGAGCAAATCAGTTGGCACAATTCCTTTCTTGATATCCAGTCTTATTAATATGAACTTTTGATAGGTCATTTTCCAGTCGGATGCATATAAATTTACAGCTTATTTTTTCTATATTATAGTACTGATCAAAGAAATTACAAGTGTATGTTGTCTGAAATCCCTTTTAATCTATTCGAAAGTGTTATAATAATTATACACAAATCTTACAAATAGAGGGAGCAATATTCTCTCCGCCAATGTATATTCATTTCAAGCAAAAAATTTAAATTTCTTCAAATCCTTCCTTGCACCAAATGTTGATTGGGATTTTTCAGTGGATTAAATGTTCATTGGCAAAAGAAATAAGCATTCCTTATATCTTATATAGTATTATTATTAGTGCAGATTGCAAAGGAAAGAAGAAACACAATTTTGGTATCAAATTGCTGC
>CM075853.1:93722042-94029542 GCA_037975125.1 Latrodectus hesperus
GTCGAACCACAAAATACTGAAAGATCGAAAATTATTCAAATGTTAAAGAAAAATCCAAATATAAAAAAATGAAATAAAAAATAACACTTAATGCATTGAGTAAAAAAATATATCAATAATTTTAATCAGCACGTTTACACTTAAATTTTCATCAAATATATGTATAGCTTCGAATTATTAATAAATTGGAGTTATAAAAATTAAGCAAGTTTCATCTGTCTCCAAACTACTTGCAGTTATCAAATAAAAATAGATGATATTAATAAAGTAATTTATACTTTAATTATTTGTAATTTGTCAAATATTACATAATTGACAAAATATCAAATAGGTACCAACCTAATAGATTCAATATATACAAATCTAAATTTAGAAGACCTGTTCCCCAACAATCTGCTATTGCAACAATAGAATACATAATTCGCATCCAAGTACGGGCTGCTTTAAAGTGGTAAATGTGAACAGATGTGTGTCATTCTCTCTCCGAGAGAGAGAGAGGGGCAGCAGAACAACTGTTGGGAAGAGGAAAGAATCAAATTGCATAATGAGCACTTATTGGCGGGCCGTGGCATTAACCTTCCCGAGCTATTCTGATGCGTCAATCGGTTGGCTTTGATAAAAATACGCAGCAAAAACCCAATTCATCAGTGAGTCATCACAATCACAGCGAATATTTGAGACTGCTAATCTGAATACGATTTCTATTCGCTTTCCGAAAACCGGATTAAAAGGAATAAGCTTTAGAATAGTCCCACAGTCATTTATTCTGGATTAAGCGCAATAAATTTATCAGAATTATTTCTAAAACCGACTCATTGTTGCCATTAATATTATGATTCTGAATTCATATATATAATACCTGTGTGTAGTATCACCTTATGTATCTGTGTAACTACGATTTTTATTTTGTTTAAAAATTATGTGCCTGAAAAAGTTAAAAGCTTAATACGAGCACCCCGATTGTCATTAATAATAGAGGGAAAAGAAATAACTATATAAAAGCATTATATTCATTTTGTTTCACAGGAATCTGGATTTAAAAAAATCAGAACAAAAACCTCACCATGGCCTTAAGGTAGAACAGCGCTCTTAGGAATGAAAGATTTGAGGTTCGATCCCAACCACTGTTGAACAAGGGGAAAATAATGCTGCGTTTCTGCATTGTTCCCCCACTTCTGTTTGAATGAATACTTAGTATTTTTTTTTTCCTTATGACTCATGAATATCATCCATCATCACAGGAAGACGGGTGTTCAGATGCCTTACGGCTGTCAAACTATCGGCACTGAAGTTTCAAAGCTTAGATAGACAGAGGGCAATTAAAATTTTTGGCAGAATCAAGTGTGATTCGCATTTAAATTTCAGTTTTTCCTTGAACCATTAATATAATCTGTACACCATACTAAATAATACGACAGAGTAAACTACTTTTGTATAACATACGAACATCGTTAGCACTGACCACTTATGAAACCACCATGGCAGAATTTTCTATTTTGTGAGAGACCGTGTAATTCAGTTTTCATATTATTGTAATAACTTTTTCTAACATGCTTTTAAAATTATTAATGATTATGATTTTTGAGAATTGTATTAAATAATTTCTTTCGCTTCAATGCTAGATTTTCAATGAAATTAAACTTTTTTACTATCATGACTTTAAAATATCAAAAAACTGAAGCAGCACAAGACTAAGTTAATAATTTTAAAAAAAGAATTCAGTGAAAATTAGTCTTATTGACAGAAATGGAGTCTCCTTTATAATAATATAAGAAACTAAAACATTTTGATGTGTATGTATTATAAAACAAATCATCCCCACTTTTCAAATTCAGTTAGTGATCGAAAAACTTAAATTTATGCAAATTTTTTAAACAAAAATAAAAAAAAATTTTTTAAAGTTTGACACGTCGTTTACAGTTGATTAATCAACATTTTACAGAATATCTGCTAAAAATTTTAATTTCATGACAAATTTTAAAATTTTGGTTAAGGATCGCAGATGGATTAGAATCTTTTTATTATTAAAAACTAAATTAATTATTAAAAATTATTCTTTTTAATAATTTAATACATTAAATTTTATAACAAATTTAAAAAAAATTCTTTTATATGAAATATACCTTATATATATAAGTCTATCCACATTTTAATTCTATTAAATTTCGATTTGTTTAATAATGCAGTCATATTTTCGATAAGATCACTCAATGTCAAATTTTATACTTCTAAAGATAGCGCGGCAGTCTGGATTGAGCCATAATTTCATGAATCGTGTCATTTCTTGTCTTTGACCTTAGATTTTTCCCATTCTTTTTATGACGGTTAGACCGTTGGCTGTATCATGTGACAATTTTTTGTCATTTGGATGATTGGTTTGTCGCTCAACTGCCATTTTCTGCATGAGTACTAATTAGACCGAAGCCTACAGTTTAAAGAGAATTTGAAACTACTACGAATATCCAAACCTTAAGTGAGATTCATACACACGAATTGCTGAATCGAAAACCAGAGTGTTAATTTTCAAAATCCACATTCAATAGTTCAGCACTTCAAGATATAAAACCCATCTATCATCACTCAAACACAAAAGAATCACATCTAGTATTCACAAGTGGATAACAGAATAAGCAATCAATGAGAAAACTTCACGAATAAGACACTCAACATAGATGGATGGTGCAGAATCAGATAAAATCAATAATCACTGTATATCATGGGGCTGATCGAAATCATCCTTATCTGCACCAGCGGAATAATCTAAGATTAGTGCATTTCATTAAAAATTATATCTTTCTCAACCAACATTTGAAGGTTCATCAAATAAAACGCTTCAATTATAACTACAATACAAAAGAATGGGCAACATCTAGTACCCATACATGAATAAAAGAATAAGTAATCAATATGAAAACTCGACGAATAAAGAACACTCCTCACAGATGGATGGTGCAGAATCAGACAATCAATAATCACAGTACATCATGGGGCTGATCGAAATCCTCATATGCACCGGCGACAGTTCACCACTATGTGACTAAAACATTTCTATCATAATTAAACACAAAAGTATGCACATCTAGTATTCATAGATGAATAACAGAATTGTAATCAATGAGAAGACTCTACGAATAAGACACTCCAGATGGATGGACGGTGCAGAATCAGACAAAATCAAAAATCACTGTATATCATGGGGCTGATCGAAATCATCCTTATCTGCACCAGCGGGAATAATCTACGAAGATTAGCACATACTAAATAATACACCTTTCAGAATCCACACATTTAACAGTTCACCACTTTGAAGTATAAAATACTTCTAATCATCACTTTAACACAAAGTAATGTACATCTAGTATTCACAGATAAATAACAGAATAAGCAATCAATGAGAAGAATCCAGAAATAAGGCACAGTTCAGACAGACGGATGATGCAGAATCAGACAAAATCAATAATCACATTCTATCATGGGGCTGATCGAAATCATCCTTATCTGCACCAGTGAGAAAAATCTAATATTTTTAATTTAAGATACTAATCTATCTTCATTCTGAATCCACATTTCACAATTTGCCATTTCGAGATCTAAAGTATTTCTTCCATAACACAAACACAAAGCAGCAATGCACATCTAGTATTCACACATAAATAACAAGATAACAGGATAAGCAATCAATGAGAAAACTCCGCGAATAAAGAACTTCAGTCAGATGAACGGTGCAGAATCAGACAAAATCAATCATCACATTCTATCATGGGGCTGATCGAAATCATCCTTATCCACTAGCGGGAATATTCTAAGATTAGTGCATTTCATTAAAAATTATCTTTCTTAATCCACATTTGACAGTTCATCACTTAAAACATTTCAATCATAACTTAAACACAAAAGAACGCACAACATCTAGTATCCACAAAAGAACAGAAAAACACAATGAGAAAACTCCACGAATAAAGAACTTCAGACAGATGGACGATGCAGAATCAGACAAAATCAATAATCACATTCTATCATGGGGCTGATCGAACTCATCCTTATAATCCAGCACCAGCGGGAATAATTTATTAAAATTGTTTTCAATATATTATAGTAGATGCTCGTTTTCACGACACATACGGACTAGTAAAATAATTATGATTTTAATGCTATTATTTTTACCACGCTGATCTTCGTAAATAAATAAGTATTGGAGAAAATTATTAAGCAGACTTTATATAAAAATGAAACATGCAAAATAAAATTTCTAATTAAATACAAATGCTTTTATTTATCGAGGCAAAATTGAGTCGAAATATTGACCAACCCACTTCTATTTGAAAAGATTTTTAAGCAATGTAAAATGGCATTTGACTGATGTTTTTCTCAAAAAGTATATGAAACTTTGTCATTCATCTACTTGTTTTGCAGATGGTCGCGGCATTAAGCGGCAAGTTCGCTGAAGCTATTATTGAAATGCATGCAAAATTAGAAGTTAGATTAGGTGGGAGAAATTTCGCACAGATTGCGTCAAAAATGCTGGATGTTGTTTGGTTGGTCAGGTTTTTCTAGCTCAAGTGCAAAAAGAACATGCTGCGGCAAACTTAGCTTTTAAAGAAGTAAATTATTAATTTTAAGAAAACCCAACCAACATGAAAATGAAGATAAAAAATATTTTAATATAATATTAAAATCTTAAAAAAAGATATCAGAAAACCATATAACATACAATAAACAATTCAAAATTTAAATACCCAAGTTAAATAACAGATGAAAAACATTGTTTTCCCTAAACAAATCAAATAATGTTAAAAAATCAAATCTAAAAAAGGTAAATCTGTAATGGCTAAAAACTGGACATGATATTAAAATATAAATGACAGTAAATGGTTTATCACACCCTCCACACTAAGGATTTAATTCAATTAGAAATATGTATGTAAAACGAGTGTGTCCGATAAGAAGGCGATTTGAAGTAACATATGCTTTTTGTTGCGGTTGTTATCTTGTGCCAGCTAGGCTGGCATTATTGGGTGCGCTGCTCCATTTTTTTAACTGTACCATATTTTGGTGTGGAATCCGACTTCCTCATTACACGCATGGCATAGGTACTAGTTTATAGGGTAGGCAACCATTCACACAAAGAAAGGACAAAGATAGGATAGACAGAGAGAAAGTACAATCATGCCCATGATAGAATGACATCCATGGAATTCGAACCCAAGACTTTGTTGCTGTAAAACATATAATGGGATGACGGATGAAAAGAATGTATGTAATTAATTGATGATCTGCATATTCCACGATTAACTCTGCCAAAGAGAATAAATACAATATTTTACAACCCTTTCTCACATCAGAGAACGGAACTGATAGTAAGACAAGATTCGATGCGGCCGCATCTCTAAAATGCAGGAAAAGTGACATTTAATGTTGGCGGTTATTAATAGCTTAGTCCACTGATAAATCACACTAGGATTTACGAAAAAAATATTTTCCTTCAATTTCAATTTCCAAACTGAAACTATTTTTTGATTCGTTACACTGATTAATATTTAACGTGGCAGTTAGTTATCCACAATTCAAAGATTCTCCATTAATAACGTAAATCCGAGTTTCTAATTTATTAAATAAAAAAAATTAAAACATCAGATAGTAAAAAAAATGTAAATGAGAAATCCATGGAAGCAAGTTCGTAAGAGTTTTCAAAGAGGGAATTAAAATTATTACTGCGCCGATAGGACTACGCTAGATATCAGTAAACAATTCGTAAAATCGAACTTCTATTGTACACAAATCTCTCTAAATCCACATTTGACAGTTCATCATTTCATAAAACATTTCTATCAGAACTCAAACAGGAATGCACAATATCTAGATTCACACATGAATAACAGAATAAGCTATCAATGAGAGAACACGAATAAAGCACTTTAGACAGATGGATTGTGTAGAATCATACAGAATCAATAATCACCCTTCTATCATGGAGCTTATTGAAATGACTCATCTGCACCGACGGGAACTATCTACTGACAGATATTTTAAATGTAATATAAAAATTAATCCTCTTTCTGAATACCCATTTCACAGTCAGCCCCCATTTCGAGTTTTAAAAGATTTCCATCATAACTCAAACACAAAGGAATGCACAACATTTAGTATCCGCACTTGAATTACAAAATAAGCACAATTAATAAAAAATTATAAATATATGACATGAGCAGAGCACATAGATAGATGGACGGAGCAGAATCAGACAAAATCAATAATCACAATATAGTATAATGCGGCTGATCGAAATCATCTTTATCTGCAGCAAGGGAATAGTCTGTTAAGATTAGCATATTTCATTCAAAATCTTTCTTTCTAAATCCACATTTGATAGTTCTTCATTTGGAGATACAAAACATTTCTATCATAACTCAAAGTTCAAAGAAATGCATATCCTAAACAAATAAAAGAACAAGCAATCAAAGAATAACTGCCCAATATAGGGTATAACTCCAGACCAATCGGCGGTGCATAATTACACAAAAATTATTTGTCCAACGTGAACTAATCAAAATCGTGCTTTTATACACCACAGGAATTATCTTCATTTAAAAATTTCATTTAAAAGGGTATTTTTTTATTAAATAGAAAGCGAATTTTTATTTTGGATATTTAAAGAAAATTTTATTTACGAAAGTAAATTTTATTTAAAAGGGTAAGATTTTTTTTCTGTGGATATACAATTGGTAATTAATTATCCTCATAATACAAAACATTTGCACAGCAACAGATTACGAGGACATGTATAACGAAGATAAAAATAGAATGTAGCAAAAGTGATGTTAGCAAAGCACGTAATTAATGAACAAACCTAGTGAGACATTTAAATATTCAAGATACTTTTGTATTGAGAGTCATTGCAGTCAGTATTGAAAAGCCTAAAATATTATGAATATTTACTTTGCGTTAATAATATGTTTGGTTTAAATCTCCTATCAGCATTATATTTAATTTTAAAAAAATTGGTTTACAAAACCATAGCAACCAAACCTTAGAATACCCTTTTTAATAAACGAGAAATGAGTTTTACCGAAAATATATTTTACTTATTTTTACGCAGACAGAAATTAATCAGTTGCTAAGAAACATTTCAGGAATGGAAAAGACGGGAAACAATGCTATAGCATAAGTAGAGAGAATAATTAATTGTTCTATTTTGAGATACTTAATTTTCGAAGTTATTTTACGAAGCACATTCTTGCACTTGCGAAATCGCTTCACTCGATGATAAGACTATTTTAATCCCACATAATAGGTAAATGTTTTAATTTGATTAAAATCGCTCGTCAACCCATAAATCATGAAACACATGTAATATATATTGTAAGTTCTCGATTTTGTAATCAAAAAAAAATAAAGAGGACATCAGCAATTACTTGATTTACTCTACGCTAATGCTGTACGTTTTCTGATAACTTTTCGTTTGTTCATCACTTTTCTTATGTAACAAACCGTGAGTAATATAACCTCCAACAATATTTAAATAGTGTAAAAGAATACTATAGTTTATTACCGCAAATACGTCAGATTATTTATTCGATTTCAATGAGTTTTTAATGCATTTCATAACAATTTTATTCGTAAACAGTGGAACTATAGCTGAGTCAGTATCAAAAGTGATATCCGATGGTAAAAATAGCAGTGAAGATAACCTTGTAAATTAATGGAAAACTGATATCGCATTTTTTCCCCCTAACGTGGTTCAATCAATTAGTAAACAATGATTCCAATACTGATTCAAAATCAGTATTAACAAAGAGGCGTAACTACTTTTCTCACAGAAAAGGCATTTCTGAAAAAAATCAGACATTTTTTTAATACTAATTTATTTCAATTGAGATTTTTGCTACTTTTCTGCGGTACATTTAGGTACATATTTTAAAATTTTATTTTTAAAATCAAAACACAACATTCAGAATTCAAAATGTGTTTCACAATATTTATTTGCGACAGCTTTTTTTTTTCCGATTATATTAACTAATAAATATTAATCATTTAAACTGTAAGAACTTTGATTGGTTAGCTATGATTGAAATTACACACATTAAAGGTTAATTTTTAGAATCCAAATTCTAAAGTTTCTCTCGTACTGTGATTTATAAGCATTCATAATAATTCCACTGTAGGACGATTATGAAATGGCATTATCGTTTTTTTTATCGTTTTAAAGGGAAGCTTCTCCCAATAAATTCTTCAAGTTCACAATCAATATTTAAGAAAACTGCTTTCCTTAACATTTTATTATTTCGATTTTATGAAATTAAGGCAGATTAAATTAATAGTATTTAGTAAACTTTATCTCTTGTTCAACAAACAGTTTTAGTAAATCTATTGTTTTTATTATACATTATCATTCATTATGGTATTCACACACAAATCAAATTTAAACATTACAGTACTACAATAACTATTTGTTTTTGACATCAAAAAGCAGTGATTGTCACAAATCAAAAAAGTGTTTTAAAAAAATTATACTATAACTGTGCATTATAAAATTATCAGTAATTTGAAATTGTAATTTAAAATTTAATAACTAAATCTCTCTCATATTTCCTTAAAAACTATTTCTATCCCTTTAATATATAATTGGAAATAAATTTTTAGTCAATACAAGTTGATATTGACTATATTGAATTGATAACTGATAAATCAAAAAAGGTTTAATTAGAAAACTTGAGTAATTAAGGTGTGCACAATTCAACATTCGGCAAATTATTTCAAGTGAGCATGGTTTTGAAATAACAAAATAGAAAAAAGGAAAAAGAATTAAACACTTATTTTCCATATAAATTCCAAACCAAAATTTCTTTAGCTTTTCTAAGTACTAAGTATTTTTCTAGTAAACTCCAACCATTTTCGCTTGGTTAGAGGGTCAGAACAAGTGTGATTACATGCAAATTCTCACTGTCTAGAGACCACACGACTTGGCTGCCCAAAAATGGATAATGGCAATGAAACAGTTTACTGTGATCAAGATGTTCAGCAAGCAATGACTTTCATTTACAGCATTGTAAAAACATACTGTATTGACAAAGTACTTTAACATGTAAAAGTATTCTTTTTCATAAATTTTTTTCTTTAAAAATAGTTTTTTCTCCCATTTCTAACATAAAATAATTAAAATGGACTCTTTTTTGAAAAATCCAACTAACCGAATTTTTGATTATTCTGAATGGGGTCTGATTCCAACTTATTAAAATATATATAATTGGAATTCTATTGTAATTGATAAATTTTTTTTATCTCAGTTCTAATGCACTAGGGTTAGTTGTTTGGTCTACACTGTGTTTTTATATGACTAATATGATTGAAGCCAACAGTTTTTACAGCATTCAACAGACAACCTAATGTTCTAATGCTGTTATAAGATATTTTAGTATTGGATATAAGTTGCCTTTCAAGAGAACTTTTCAGATAATGGAGCATATTCATGTATTGCATGAAGAAAACTGAAAACTTTCAAGCACACACTTCAACAGACATACATGCAGAAACATAACACACATCTCTTGTTGTTTATCAGTGGCTGGGATTGAATCCGGGACCTTTCACTTTGAGGAGATAAGTCCCATCAATATGCCATTGTGACTACAAGTGAAATGAATTCTAAATTACAATAAGCACCCATGAATTTTATGTAATTGGAATCAAAAATTTACTGTACTAAAGGCTATTAGAGTGCTAACCTTTCAACTACAAACTTAAATAAATGAATAATTAGAACTCTATCTCACAGAAACGTTGAAAAATTATTGAAATGGACCACTAAGTTAAAGTAGTACAAGTAAACCTTTACATAGATTAAAATTTATAAGCATATCTATTAAATCAGAAATTATTTTCTTTTAGAAAACATAAATTTCTGAATTAATAATATGGAATTCAAAGAGTAAAGAAAGAAATAGGTGAAGTATTTTTGAGTGCAAGTTGGTTTGTGATATCACAATATTAAAAGACAGAGACAAACACTGGTACATTGTATCCAATGAATACATCACAAGGCCCAATTTCAAAGTTTGATATTTTAATTAATATATTTAATAAATGAATTCAATAAAAATTTATTCATAGCTTAACATTATGATGACAATCATTTTTAAAATAAATAAAATTTTTCTTACTTTACTTATCTGAGTCAATGACAAAATATTACAATAATACAAGTAAAAATATATAAAATAAATTGCAGAGACACAATCTAATTTTAAAATTCTCCCTTTAAAAGCCATATATTCAAAGTTTCAATTTTAAAAATGATTAACTTCAATTATCTAAACAATGATTCAACCAAAAGATTTGGCAATATTTGTCAAAAATATAGTACCAAAGTTGTTAACTACAACATTTTTTTACATGAAAAATATCTATAAGTTATCTTATTCAAAGTTTTTGATTTATAGGGAAAAAAAAGTATTGGATTTAATAGTTTAGTAATGTATGAAGCATGAAGAAATATATACACAAAAGGTATTGAGTAAAACTTCCACTATTGGTGCCAAATATAAAATTATTGAATACGATAAACGGTTATTATCTTCATTTTGAAATAAATATGCAAATGCACATTTACGCACAAAGCAGACTTGAATTACTTTTAATTCAGATATCATGGGATAAATTAATAACATCACAAAATGTGATTCAATAACAAAAATATTTTTAAAAAATATAACAAATTTTCTTTTGAACCCACTATGTTCTCTTTAATTCATCACAACCAAATTATTTTAAAAATCAAAACATTTTAGGATGTTATGATTTTGGAAGTAAATTGGTTGTGAAATACCTAACCATTTAATTTAATGGTGTTTCTTGAAAAACAGATAAAGAACTTTAATAAAATTATCCGTTTTTCTCTAACAAATTGCACTATTCAATTATCTTTTACAGCAGTTTTTGATTTCAAATCATTCTAAGACTTTTGAACCATTAAGACTCCACTAATAAATTATATCCAACACCAATAATTCAATAGTTTATTTACCTTGTTTTACATTTTATTTACATTGAAACATTAGAAATCTGAATATAAGTAAGAAAATAAGGAAATGATAATCTACAGCTATTAAATTCACTCATAAAAACAGGAGAAATGGAAACTCAGTTATCATTCTAATGCTTTTATGAAGCCGATGTGAAATAACACATATAGAATTCAGTGAATTAATACTCGAAAGCTGTCATGTAATTTTTCAACAGTCACTATGCATTATTGTCTGTCAGGAAAACTTATCACATAACAGATTACATTCATGCATTCTGGGGAGAAATCTCAAATTACTCTCAAGTACCAACTCTGACAGGAATTTAACTTTATGCTCACATGATTTTTTAATCCAGATGATTGTCAATTGAAAATCCTCCCTGAAGATAAAGGATAGCTATTAAAACTCATTATTTCTGGCCCTGGTTATTTTGCTTTCCCCTAACAGTGCTGGAATATCTCTTGAATATCAGGCAGAGTCAGCTACCTAATATCGAGGAGATATCCAAGACATTATGCATGTGTGTTTAATAATTATAAGTATGTTACAGTAAAATTACAAAAATTTGGAGTAAGATGCATAAATCTAATGTAATATAATGAAATGAATTTTTCATTTATAAATCAACTATAAAAAAAATTATTTATACTCATGAAATTTAAATTTAAAAGATAGAAACAAATGTCCGCATTTTTTTAACATTTTTAATCAAATATTGTATAAATTAAAAAATTTTTATTAATTTTCAATTAAATTTTTGAATGATGCTGTATAAAATAATTTTTCTTTTATAATGTTTGACCCAAAAATTTAGTTCAAATATTGGTTAACAATATAGATATTTGGATAAACTTTCTAGAAATATTAACAAAAATCTCTAATCGAAATGATTAGCAGAATGGGTCTCCAGTTCATTTTCAATTAAATAATCAAGCATAGTAAACATAACTTTTCTTTACAATAAAGCAATAAATCTCAATAAAAATATTTTAAACTGTCACTGACACTAGATTTTAATAATTTCAATATCTTTGGACAATACAGAGTTAATAAAAATCAATAAAACCACAACACACATTTAATAAACGCACTAAATAGCGTTAATAAAAATAGTCTAATACAAAATTCATAAAACATAACTAGCAGTTTCATATATTTTTAAATTAATAAGTACCAAAGACATAAGTATAACATAAATCTAAATCAGGATATTGTATTTTAACACTTATTAAGCAATACTAATATTCATTATCATTTTTAAAAAAATTATTCACAATAAAAAGGAATGAAACAAAATGTTATAGCTGCTTTTTAACAATAACTAAAATGTTTTATTTTTCATTGTACCTGTCAAATACAATAAAGATGAATAAAAGAAAGTACTTACCAGTGTTATATTTAACCATCAAACGAACCAGCCAACTAAATTCAAAGCTTTAAAAATCTCTAACTTCTTGTAAAATGAAAATATACTTTCGTTTCAAATCGACAATTAGCAATCAGACACGGAGAGTGCACAAAAACTAAAAACTATGTTCTCTATCGCTACACCACAGTCTGCAGCTGATTAGCGGTAAAGTGTTTAACAATAAGAAGAGTTGAGTAGTTATAAAGATTAAATCAAATGAGAAACTTTCTAAGGCACGTACTGACATCTATTGTCCTTTTATGAATCTATTCTATTTTACTTTGATCTCTATCAAAGAGAGAGAAATAGAACACTTACACTTTCAGACGATAAAAGCCTTTCAAATCAGCTGAGAAGGTAAGATTATTTTATATTTTTAACGTTGTTTCATATTTTTATAATACACTTCAGAAAACATTGTATCTTATCAATAACCATTTAAAAATTCTTATATCTGTATACTTCTGATATAAGAACTTTCTGCCAAAGTTGAATATATGAATCGGAATGTTTGTTACCATATATCTCATTTGAATAACAAATATTTATAAAGAAAATTTCATTTGAACATTACGAGAATACATTATTCAAAAAATGTGCTTTTGAAAAGAGTTTTCGACATTTGAAAAAAAAGTTGTTTAAAAAGATCCTAATCTGAAACTAAGAAAACAAGACTATTCCTGCAATTATCATTATTAAGAAAGAAAAATCACCAAGCGTATATTGCAGACATCATTCAGTATATCATTTTCTGACTTCTTTTTTCTGGTTCTAGCAGCCATTCTGGACGGACGCACTTTTGCTCTGCTCTGATCTTAATGACTCACCACACTGACGCTATGGATAGAGTAGCCTTCGACTGACGCAAGCCAAGACTTCTTCAGTTCGAACAAAAAAAACAATTTTCATTGCTCCTAATTGTTCTTGATCCTGACTTTTACTGTCAACCGGACTTATTATGGAAGATAAAGATTTGGAAGAACGTATTCGGAGTATGAGTACTCTGGAGTTCATGAAACATATCAGAGGACAGCTCACCACTGATCCCAATCATGGCTTTCCACAGGAAGCTATTGATGAAATTGATGAGAAAATCGCTTTGCGAGAAGCTTATGACCAAGCTAACGCCTTCAGAGAAACTAAAAAGACAACTATTGTAGGTAACTATAGTCTTGATTCTGATATGGCCCCCCTACTACTCTTCTTTCTGATAAGGAAATGATAGTTGATAATAACGAAACAAAAACGGCTAATGTTGCCGTAGCTAAGAAAAATAAAAAGAAATCAAATAAAATAACTAAAAGAAGTATAATGGAAGGTGAGGAAACTTTTGTTTTCCATAGAAAAACAGCGAAAGCTACGATTGAGAGCGTCAATACGACCCCCGTACCTACCTCCAACACTTTTCATGGGTTCCAGCCATTGGAGGAGGACCCTCAGAACATGGACGAGCAGTCTGCATCTGTAGCTCCTGTTAAAAATACCACCAATAATTATTCGCTAACTATGGTGAAAACCACTGTAACTTTATGGAGAAACTAAAAAATGTATTGAAAAAAGATATTGAGTTCAAAAACTCTGTATCTCAAACTAATACCCAAAAATCTCAAATTAATACCCAAAAGCCCGGACGAACACAGGGAAGTTACGAGGTTCTTGAAAACTCATAAGTATGAGTACATACTGTTAAGAGGCAAAAATGAAAAGCCTAAAAAATTCGTTGTTAAAAATCTACCCATGTCAACTAAATGTGAAGAAATCGCATCTGATTTGGACAAATTAGGATACAAAATACACAAAATTAGTCGGATGACGAGCCGGCGAACCAATAAGCCCCTCCCCCTATTTCTCCTCCAATTATATGAAAGTATTGATCTCAAACAAATTTATAGTATTGAGACTTTATGCCACATTTCAGGCTACAGAGGACCAAAAATAATTTTACAATGCTTTAATTGTCAAAGGTTCCATCATTCAAGCCAAGTATGTCATATGGCAGCTCGTTGTGTCAAATGAGAGGATAAGCACAATACCAGAGAATGACCTAAAGAAGAAAAAGTAGAGAAACCTATGTGCTGTAATTGCCAGGGTAATCACCCTGCTAGTTATAGGGGATGCCCAAAATTCCCAAAAATCAAACAAGAACAAAAACTAAAATCAAACTTTGTTAGGGAGGAAATCTCCTATGCTCAAGTGGCAGCTGGCCGTTCAGAACCCCCCTAGTGCGGCACCTGAAACAGTCACCCCCCCAAAAGAACAAAATGCTTCAAATAATGAAGCAAATAAAACCGAGTTAAGTGAACTTTTCACCCTACTAAAAGAAATCAGAGAAATCTTCTCTGGAATCAATATATCTGAAGCCATACGGCGCATCCGAAACTGCAATAGCAGAGAGGACAAGATGTTTCTCATCTTGGAAATGTTCGAAGGAACTCAAAAATGAAATATAACGAGTATCACAAAACGGCGGAAAAACATCAAATGCTAGGATACTATCAAAAGCCTCCTCACCAAACATGCATGAGCATAAATTTTTAATGTATAACTAACATACTGTGTATAGAACTAACCAATAACTACTAACAAAAAATAATAAAATTGAAAAAATTATTAAAAAAATAAATAAAATAATAAATAAATAAATAAAGAGTAGGAAATTAATCTTTTACATAAATATTTTTCATTTGTTAACAAATGTATTATAGTCAAATATGATAATTGTACAAACATATAAATTTTATTATGACTAACAAACTAACACTGATAATTTTTCTTTCTATATGTCTCTGTAACAAACTTGTACATGCTCATGCATGTACCATAATCTCAATATTTCTAACTTCTCTCATTCTAAATTTTTGTATACCAGTAATTTAAATGATTCAATAACTAAAGTTTATCCTAATGATAATTAATTTCAATAAATAATTTCTTAAATTTAATTGTAACTATGTAAAAATAATTGAACATTTTTCGTATAACAAATAAGCCCCTCCCCCTAAATGCACTGAAATACTTTAAGCTAATCAGAATCAGCTATAGTTCCAGCATACTCCTGATAGTAAAGAGGGTAGAGGATCGACGATTCAGGGACCTCTACAACCAGCCAGCCCTTAACCACTCCATTCAGTATATATTTTTGATACAATAAGGTGAGTTACAGGTATTCAATTCACAGTAATAAATTTTAACCAACAAATTTAATAAATAATTTAATATTCTAAGTATGTAAATTCTCTCTTTAATAGCTATCACTAATTTTATTATTAGTCACAGATTTCTTGATGTATGACTTAAATGTTTTAAATGTGTATAACTGAATAATAATATGCTAAAAAATATATCATGCATTTTTAATTATATATAATAATTAATTTACTGCATAAAAGATATCCAATTTACTTTTAATTTTTATTGATTAACTTCGTTATTTCATTCATTGTATAAAAAATTCTATACAAACAAAATGAACAAACAACAGTCTTCCGTCAAAAGAATACGTATACATGGAATACGTATACTAGATGTCAACTGTACATTCATAGAAAGCTGTGTTTTCATAAAACAAAGTTAATGAATTCTGTACACTGTATTAATACAAATCATTAGATTATTCAAAATTAAAATAAAGTGCCAACAATTATTATAACATATAGACGAAGTAAGTAGATTTAAAAACTTGTTTGAAAGTATTTAATCAGTTATCTAGTAGTCTAATACTTTATTTTATTCTGTTTTGAATGTTGTAATTACTGATTAAATGGACCATTTTTTTACTCGTATATATTATTTGTCATTGAGAACAAAATATTAATTGAAAAACATCGTAAAATATAAGCTATGAGATTGAGAAGAAAATATAAGAACCTGCTCCTTAAAAATTTGCTTCATTATTAAAGCTAAAACAAGTACTATAAAAATTTTAAATAATGTTTTTAACAAGAAAAATATTAAAATATCTGAAGCACATATCCAATAAGATTCGATCTGGATATCTCTTGGATATCGTACTTTATTCATATAATTATCTCATGGATATCAGAACATCCCATAGATATCTTTTGGATATCCAGGAAACATCCAAGGAATATCCAAATATTCACAGGATATCCATTTGCTTCTACCCTTTGCATAAATGATGGATATATCGTAGATATTCGGATATTGTATGATATCTAAGAGACAAAGCCATATCCAGGTAAATGTCTGAGAGATATCTCTAGGCTATCGTATCAATTTTCGTGGTTGTTTTGGTATGAACTGTTAAAGGCAAGCTTATGATAATGTTGTAATATCTGTTTTCTATATATTAATATTTGTAAAAAGATAGGTGTGCAGCTATGAATAAAATATATTATTCTATATGCAGAATGTGTATCTTATTCAAGCCACTTACTGAACTTTATTTTGCTTGAATGTGGCTTCGAAAGTAGTGAATTTAGTGACTTTCTTCGACACAAAGGAACGATGCACTGATTTCTTTCAACATTCATGTTTTGCTAATTTTATGTTTTCTTTTAGCACTTATTTTTGGATCAAATTAAGGGTAATCCAGAATCACATGTATGTCTTACCTTAAAATAGGTATTTCAACTGGAGGATTATTACAAACATCTCCAGAAACCACAGGCTTCAGTAGAAAATTACCGCAAGCCTCAGTATGATGTTAACAGTACGTATCAATGAGGAATTACTGAGGAAACTGTAAATAAGAAATGTAGATCAAGAAGTAGTTTAATTATAATGCTTTTCATCAGACACAAAATGTCACAACTGAATATATATAATACGGAGGACTCGTTTGGATGATATTTTATGTAGCATAAATTCTGGCCGCTTGGAATGTCGGTGTAGACACATGGCAGTATCTGAGGAATTCGGAATCACGCAGAGTATTATCTCTGGACTTCGGCGAATGCTCCGTGATGATGGGAATGTAATAAGATGTTGTATAGCGGATCATCCACGGGTTTCAATATCGAGAGAAGACAATATTTTGACAATAACTGAGAAAAACGCAGCACATCATTAGATTTGTCCTACTAGTGGTCTTTAAACATCGTTATCACATTTTAAAGACAAACTGCTTACGATTGATTCGTAAAGCATTGCTTATATGCTCGTAAGTTTGTCAGATGTATTCTATTAACGAATATTAGCCTGTTATCAATGGTTAACCTGATGAAGAGAATATGTAATCTGGACATCATTATGGCTGCTGCATGTTATGTGTTCCAATGGCCTGATTAACTTGCAATCTGATTATTTCCAGCCTTTCGTATGAAAAACATTAGAATCTCATCTACACCAAAACGACGTCATCAAATTACGCTATTACGATAGTGCAGGATATCTAATTTGGAGTGGAATTATTCTGGGTACTACAACAGATTTGATGTTGAAATTGGAACCGTGGCAAGTCAAATTTATAGAAACTTCTGAATGTGTGTTCTATAAAAAAATAATACCCATTCCTTTTTGTGAAAGCATCGTAAACAAATGCCTTAAATTGAAAAATAGATCTGTTTGGAAAGGTTAGAGTTCTCATTTGATTTCATTCAGATAGATCAAATGTGCGACATGTTCGGCAGAGGATTTTCTACCCGTTAACCACTTTTTATATCCGTACCAGAATCTTGGAACGAATTTCTTAATCAGTGATGTAATCTTCCCCAAGGTCAATTGGATTCGGGGCTTATTGTGACCCAATTTTAGGTCCTTATTCTATGGAGCTAAAGTCCGAGTTTGATCCCAGCAACTGTTGAACAATGGAAGTTGGATTTTGTGCATCTGTTTCCCTAATACACATCTGTTGAAATGAATGCTTGGAAGTATTTTTGAGTTTCCACCCTTGCAACGCATGAATACGGTTGATTTTACGTAAATATAAATGTCCACCAGTAAGGTAAATGCTTTACAACAGCCTTTATATGTTAAGCTTTCCACTAAGCTGTATCAAAGATCCACTTTATAAGCAGTGATCTTTAGTGCGAGAGGCTCCAAGTCCGATCACAGCCACTGTTTAATAATGGGTAATAAATTTTGATATTCTGCATACATGTTTGTCGGGATGAGTGCTTGAGAGTTTTCCAAGTTTCCTTCCTTGTAACACGTGAGTATGCCACATTATCAATGAAAAATCCTCCCAGAAGGTAATTCAAGCTGAGCGTATTAAAATGCCTTTCAATAGCCTTAGACAGTTAGACTTTCCACTACACATTATCAAAATCCACTTTGCTACCTAATGGTTGGACAACACTGTTCAAGAGGAAATATCTCGGATTTCATTAAATTCATTAATTACTAAAGGAGATGGATGTTGCACGTGCTTTTGCTTTTTGCATGAATGTCTTTCAGAGTGGGTGCTTTTGCTGTTATTGCATCAGAATACTTCCCTATTTTTATTATTAGCACAGAGATGAGTTGTACCAGTTCGATGGAAGCAGCCGAGAGGGAGTTTTGGTTATAGAGGTAGGAGTAGCTCAATGGTCTTCGTAATTTAGAAGCAGAAACCAATAGAAGACCTCCAATACTTGACCTGCATTTACCAGAGGTATGATTTCCCATGGAGGACATTGCGACCACAACCTATTTAGCATGTTCCTTTCGCCTTTAGCGAACACTAAGGGTCTTTGGTTAAATCAGAATGCAAATCACTGCCTTTCAATAATAAGAACGACGAAATAACCAACCAGCACTTGCTCTATTTTTCACAGATTTTGAAAGAGAGATATCTCTCTTTGTGCAAAAATAAGCACCTTATATAAGGTGCTTATTTTTGCACACTGAATGCTTTGATGGCGGTTTAGAAGATCTAATTCTTATCTAGTTGTTATTACATTTGCTAAACTGTTATACATATATTATTTAAATAAATATATTATTTAAATTTTATAAATTAAATTTAAATTTAAAATTAACTTAATCTAAAAAAAATTATTAAAATAAAAATAATTTAAAAAATTTTTATCCAGATATTTTCATAATTATTAATATAATAACAAAATTTCTATCATTATAATTTATAACATGAATTTTTTATTAATTTCTAAAAGTGAAAGAAGTATTTTTTAAAAAAAATTGTAAATTTTAAAAGATATAAATGAAAATATATATATTAAAAACAAAATTAAATGTATGATAAAATAACATACGTAACTACTAACGATAAAAATATACGTATAGTATACTTTAAATCGGAGAATAACTTGCAGTATTGCCGGTACTCAGGGTTTTATAAAAATGCTAAAAACCGTCCTTAACTTCTATTTGAAATGGACGATTTTTTCTGTGACAACAGGCGGCAATGATTAGAATACTTAGCGTGAGCTATTTTTATGTTAAGACATTACGATAAATATTAAGATTTCTATCGAATTTGAGAGACCCATTCTTGTCCATGGAAATAAGGAGATTCCGGCTTATAGCAGAGTGACCATTTAAAGTAAAATGTGTGTGTGAGCTTTCTTCATTAGTTTCTGATATTCAAGCAAAAATTTAGCAACCCTGGAAATTGACCTTTATCTTATATTCTGACTTATTTAATTGACCTGAGGGCGCTCCGTGGCTGAGTGGTCTAAAGCATCACCGCTAATCGCTTGAGAGCGTAGGAGTGTGGGTTCGATTCCCACCATGGCCCTGGGTGTTTTCTTCGTTATTCTTCTGTGGTTGTACATCTGTCATTGTGCTATCTGTCCTATTACCGACGAAGACTTACAAGCGGATCTCAAGAATCAAGCATACAAGTCTGAATAAATGTAATGTAATAAAATTTAATTGACCTGATATTCTTTCTTAGGCCTTTTAAAAAAATTGGACATCTATGATGTGAAATGCAGCTTTGATCAAGCTTTTCAAGAACAAGATTATAGATATGATTAGATGAGAGATTTTTAAAAGCCAAGTTTATTTTTGAGTGAGCATGTTTACAGACTTTAGTAATTATTACAGACAAGAAAGAAGCTACAGTTGTAAGCTTAATTCACAATATAAGTTTTGTTCCCTCTGAAAATATTCAATAATAAAAATCTCTAAATTAGTTTTTGGTCATAAAATTATCTTTCTGTTGTATATATAGTGTCTATGTAAACTTTAAATTTGTGTTCAAAGTGATATGTAATTGTGATCGGGTAGGGCAAACCAATGATAATGAATCTGCTTACACCACCTACCTCATCGATCATTAAAATCTTGAATAACATTCTTCAGATTATATTTATTTTGGGCTAAACTGAGTATTACGGACAGACCTCAGTTTTACCCGGTTTAGATATAGTGCCGGAATTTCAATACTGTCTTTTATATTCGTTTTGTATTTCGCTGTGAATATAGCGTAGGAATTTCAATCCTTACTTGAACTTGGCGAAAAAAAATCCAAAAAATCGCCAAACTTCGGCCGTATTACTCAGTTTTACCTTTATTTTGTATTAGTATTTTTGACGGGCATTTTTAATCTTTTATCATTATTTTTAGTAGTCTTCTGTGATTTTCTTCATTTTAGGTAATAGTCTGAAAGTAAAGTGAAAGTGACCGAATTTCTAAGAATTAACCTTAATCTCGATTAAACTTACGATCCCTATCTCAAAAGCTGTTAGAATAATTTGTATGAAGTGAAGAGATTATGATGAGAATGATTTAGCATTAAACAAATTTGCTCGTAACTGTAATGTCTTAAGAAAAGAAAAATATTTATAGTATAAAGCTTTTGTTTCTATCTTACCGAATTCTTTGTTTTAGTTAATAATGGATCCCGCTGTTAGTGATGTTGTTCATAATTATCAAATTTTACTTCAAGAGTGGACAAAAAAACCTCCTAACCTCGAAAAATGTGGGCAAATCTTGGAGAAACTAAAGGTTTAAATTTTAATAGTTATCAATTTTATTCAAACTAATATTTATTAACTTATTTATGAATTTTCAGTATCTTTTTAAGAGTTTTTATGAAATTTTATTGCTTTTAGATGTTTATTTTTTAATAAAATAATACATTTTGAATTGGGTTTTATTTACTTCTTAATCTGAGGTGCATATCACCGCTTATGACAACCGGTAGTACATATTCAATAATCATTTTTTTAATATATCAAATATAAAAAAGTGCATTGTTTAAAATAATAAAACAGCAATTTAACTCTTTTTGATGTTGATAAACGTTTATATTAGCAATGGAAATTTAATAAAATGCTTTAGCTATGAGTAATAAAACAGTAAAGTTATGCATTTATAAAGTAAAGTATATGTATAAATATAGAAAAAATTTATGCATAGTTACATTATACCAAATGAAACATAGAACTAAATTCCTAGCATCTGCAATCGCACAGATGCTGTATAATCCAGGATGCCAAATTCTGAGTTTGGTGAATTTTTGGCGGATTTACTTATGTATCTGCCAACCTGGTTTTTATTATATCATGGAAATGCAGACTTATAAATATTTTAACACAAGACTATTTTAGCAAGCTTAGTATTCTTCATCATTTAACCATTGCGTATGCCACAATAAGTCATCTTGGCAACATTTCTTTGCAAAAAAATTCAGAATTTGGAATCGTAGACTATACGGCATCTGTGTCGCTGGAATAAAGCTTTGAAATTATTAATCATTATTATCAGGAGTTGTAAAACATTGATTTTCAAATGTAGTGATTCTATAAAATGTGTTAGAAAAGTGTCAAAAATGAATTTTAGGTCTATAGAATTTAAAATACATTTTCGACTTCTACAGTCTTAAACTATCTAAATTTTTAATGAAAGTTTACTTAAAGTTACCCGTTGATTTTTTTTGTCGATTTTTTTAATGTTATTATTGGCTGTAAAATGTGAGTAACAAAATGGCAACCCTGAAGTTACATTAGTTAAACTGCTAAAAACACCAGGGTTACCAGAAATTAAATTTTATCGTCAAATGTTTTGCCTAATCAAAGGGTACCTTTATCTACACTGAAGTCAAATTTTTTCTTACATTAAATCATTCATTATGATTTGTAATTAGAGAAACTGCTTTTGTTATTATTATTCTAAGTTTATGATTTTAATATTCCTTCAGAAAAAGTTTTTCTTTTATTCCATCTATTGAAATATTTATTAAAATGCATACTTATGATATACTTGTTCAGTCTCCTTTATTGTTATATGCTTTTAATTCAAATTCCTCCAAAAACCATAAATTATGTAATTTTTTTGCAAAAAAAAGTAATTCTGTGTTTTGTTTTTATATAATTATATATAATTTCTGTGATAAATTCAATGCTTTTTTACTCTCTTAAATTGCTACTCAAATCAGAATTCCACTTTTCAATTCACGTGTTTGACTTGAATTGGGATGTTTGCAATAGACATCTGCTGATGCTACTCAAATTAGATTTCCATGTACAAAAAGTGCCCTACCAATAATCATAATTTCTCTTATACCAATTTTTTCTTTTTAAGAAAATAACTTGTTGGTTGGTTGATTGGTATCATATCCGCGGGCAGAACTATAGGTAACCATGAGTGTGCAGAATACTGCTGGCTATTTCCTTGATGTTTTTGGAGTATAGAATCTTATTGATGCAGAAAGAAGAGAATTCCCTGAACTGAGCCAGAAATCTTAAAATGGCATGGCAGTCGAAAATGTGTTTTATTGTTACTGGAATATTATTGCAATTAGTACAGAGATGGTAGGTTCTGTTGCCATCTCTCTGGATCTTCATATCTTGATAGTGACTGATTCTAAGGTGAGTGATAGTGTTAGTGAGGTCTCTATTTGTGTCTATTTCACAAACCTGTGTGTTTTTTTAATGGTGTTTTTTCTTAGATGGTATCTTTCAATCATGTTCACACTGTCAAGGTGTGATTTCGAAGAGTGACTTCGAAGATATTTCCATCATTGAGTTTTCTCCCTTCCTGGGAAAATTGATCTGCCTCTTCCTAGGATGCCAACGTGCATAGGCATCCATCGCTGAATACATATCTTGTTTAATTTTTCAATTTCTTTCAATTCATGTTGAATATCATGGTTAGCTTTGATTGACAATTGTTTAATGCTTCTAAAGCAATTTTGGAATCTTAAAACATGATTAGTCCATTAGCTTTGTCAGTGTTGTTGAGTAAGATATAACTTTTTGTATCATGTCTAATTTCAGCCATAGTTTAATTTATTTATACTTTTATCACTGAATATGATTTCCTTTTCAGTTTGTTGCTTTTTTATGCTTTACTCATGTTTCCCCACTCTTACTTTTTATGCAATTCATATATTACAAATTTAAACTTATTTTCTAATGTTTTTGTGTAAAAAAACTGACTTAAGAGCATTTAATAATTGACCCAAATCTTTTTAATGTATTTTATAAAAAATTATCTAATTTAAGAATGTATATTATGCTTCTAAATCTGCCTAACCTTTAAAATTTCATTTCAAATGATTCTTATTTATATTTCTATATGACATTTATTTGATTGAAAAATTTTGTAAGTTCTGTGACAATTTTATATGCTTAGATCATACCAGAGAGCTAGTAGCCATACTGTTAAAAAGGAACTAAAAATGATTTTCTTCATCTCTGGTCAATGTTTTGGTCTAACCAGCCCTCGTGTGCAAAAAAATTACCATTAAGCAACAAACAAACCTGAACAATGTTTTAATATCAATTTACAACTAACAGACGAAAGCCATAACAATGTTTCTAACAAATATTTCCTTGCATTTCTGATGATTTGAAGACTGTGTGGGATTACCCTTTAAATATATCAGTCAAATAGCTTTTAATATAGCTTTTAAATACAATAAAAATAAAATCAAGACATTTTAATAAAATTTATTAAAATATCTTGATTTCATTTTGTTTCAAACATTTAATTCAAATCTTTTTTTTTTTTCATTTTAGGTGGCTTTAACTCAAATGACTTTTTTACCAACTAGTGATAAGTCTGCTACAAAACAAGAGTTACTTGTTGCTCGTAAGTTTACATATAAATATATTATTTTTGAGTTATTTATTGTTGGTAGCTATTTAAATTTTACATGGCTATAAAAACAATTTTTGAAATTTTGTACAGAATTTAAAAGAAGTTTGTCTCTTACTAGCAATTTAAAAACATTTTAATTTTAAATTATACCACTATTTTATTAAAGAACCATGAATAAATTCTGCATCAATATCTAAAGATTTCATAACTAATGTGTTCTTCATAAAAATTTCAGTTTCATAACTTTAATAATATTTAAATTTAAAATAATACTGTAAAATTAGTTTATCTTTTTGGATCAATTATTTAAATTATTTTATTCACTTTACAAACACACTACTATCGACTGAATGGTGTATGTTTATAAGGTTTTTATTAGATGAGTTTCATTGCTCAGTTAATTTTAAAGAAATCTGGTTATTCATATTATTGATTTTATGCTATTGGCCAGATAACCCTTGACAAATGTTATAGTAAAGGCCACTGATTGATACTTATAAAAGTATTTGTTATTGATTTAGTGCAGATGCATCAGATTATTTTATTGTACTTGATTTATATATTTTATTTTTAATATATTTTACTTTTGATAAATTTTATAAAATTATTATTTTAGCATTTTCTTATAGCCAATTTACCTCTGCAGATTTTTTTGAACTACCTACCCATAATCCATTAGATAATACTAAGCCATTTTTATCCTTCTTAGTGATTTTCTCACGAAGAAGGATAAAAATAATTTATCCTTCTTAGTGATTTTCTCACGAAGAAGGATAAAAATGGCTAGTATTAGAAAAATGGCTAGAGATCACAGTTCTCTATGTTTAGCTGAATATAAATAGAGTCTGTTAATCCTTTTGTCAGTTTAGCTTAAGTTCAGGGTCTGGTAAAATAGTTCTTGAAATTGAAAATAGAAAAATAAGAGTTAGATCTTAAAACTAATTTTTTTTACCTGTTCTCTCTTTAGAAATAAAGTATTATGAGGGTCACTCTGAAATTTTTGAGATACAACTAGGTTTTTAGGGTTATACTTACAAAATTTTAGGTATGTTCAAAGTAATCTCCTCCAGCATCATTGCATTTTTGTCAACAAATTTTCCACATTAAATGCCTCAAGCCATTCATTTCTTCGATTAGATGAAAAAAAATGCATTTATAGCCACATCAATCTCTTCTTCTGAAGGAAAACGACGTCCACGTAAGTTCTTTTTTAGATTGAAGAATAAACAAAAGTCGCCCATAGCTAGATCAGGTGAATACGGCGTATGTTCGATCACTTTAATTTGTTTTTGTTTAAGAAACTCAACTGTTAATCCGGCTGTATGTGAAGATGCATTGTCATGGTGAAGCATTAGTCCCCTAACATTCAGTTCTTTTAGAATTTCTGGAAGACATTTAGTGGTATACCAGTTTGCTGTTACTGTCTTCTGTCCTTCTAACTTGATGGCTTTGACCAATCCCGTACTTCTGAAGAAAACGGCATACATCACTTTTTTCAGTGCACGTTGTTTTTTCACCATTGTCGGCTTGGGATCATCTTCAAAGACCCATACTTTGCTTTCTTGACGTGTTGGAACGTCAAAAAACTGTATGTACGTTTCATCACCTGTTACAATTTTAGAAATGATGCGGTGGCCACCATCATTCAGCATATTAAGAGTTTCTTTATTGTTTCTGACATGTTCCTCTTTTTGATGCTCAGTTAGATTATGGGGAACCCAACAGCAAACTACTTTTTTCATATGTAATTCTTCATGAAAGATTTTGTGTATGGCTGCAGATCCAATGTTAAGTTCCTTCTGTATCATTTGATAGGTGCAGCGATTATCATCCATTAACATTTTTCGTATGGCAGACACATTATCCGGGATTACTGCCGACGGCGGCCTTCCTATGTGTTCTTCAATCTGAATAAAATTGCAACCTCTTCTAAATTCTCTAAACCATCTGAATACAGTAGCATGCGGTAGAGATTCATCACGAAATCCTAATTGCAACCGTTGAACGCATTCTTCTTGATTTAATCATGCTTTGAAATCGTAGAAAATCATAGCACGAAAATGTTCTCGCGTCAACTCCATTTTTCTCTTCTGTTTAAAATTTATTCCACGCTAAACAAGTTGAAGTAAGTCAGTAAAAAATCGTCTTCTTTGTTAAAATACTTTGTACTTTAAAATTAAACCGTTATTTTTATTTTGTAAATTCTCGTCTGCGCGTATCTCAAAAATTTCAGAGTAACCCTCGTATTATTGAAAATCATTAAATTTGCATTATGAAACCTGAACGAAAATCCATACTCAAAAACAATCTCATTTTATTTGTGAAAAACCAGTCAGAGTTATCTCTTATTTTTTTCTGTGTATAAAATCAAGTTCTGAAAATTATACTTTTAAAATAACTTTTTATTTATTTTTTGGATTTTAGAAAATATTTTACTGTTTTCTCAAATTAATACTTCAATCTTGTTAGTTATTCATCTGTTTATTTTGCTGACTTTCCCAGCACTACATCATTTCCTTTTAGTTTAATATCTGAAAATGTATTTCCATTCTCATTTGGTATATTTTAAATAATTTAATCTTACTAAATTTTTTGCATGCAAATTACTTCTGGATTAACATTAAAAAGTTCTGAAATGAGATTTTGGGTAGCAGTTTGTTTCTTTTTAAAAGTTTATGGATTAGTAATTTGTCATCTTTTAAATTATCAAATGTTATATGTTATCTTTTTTCTATTATGTCTTTAATAAAATCTGCATGTCATAAAATGACTTTGGATATCTTTATTTATATAACATCATTTGAAACGTGAATTGACAAATGCATTGCATCTGGAATATCAATTTCAGAAGGCGGTCCCAAGCCATAATCACTCCTTGCAAAAGTACCTTATGATATTTGCTCTGGAAGCTACTAATTATACTCTAATGTATGTGTTGTAAGACAGGAGATATTAGATGTAAGAAATTTCACGTGACTTTGTTAAAAAATCGGTGTTTCAATATCAACTGTACAATTAGTTATACACAATACAAAAGATTTACAATTCTCCAAAGAATAAGTCCATGTCCAACAATTTTCAACCATAAAGTAAAATAAAAAAATGAAAGAAAAAGATAATTTAAAATACAAACAAAAGATTAATAAAAAATCAGTTAAAAAAAGATATTTTTCAAAATTTTAGTTCATAAATGAAAATTAAATTTTTCATTGTGTCTGTGGGGGGAGGGGGACCAGCCACTAGTTGGTAAAATTGTGAGTGTTTTGAAATTTAGAAATTTTTAAAAACAAGAGTCTACTATGTAAATAAACTACAGTAAAAGTGAAATTTCCTTGGTTAATATTATAATTTAAAATCCTACTGAACCTGCACTATTGACTATAATTTTTCTTATGAATCAGGTAAATTTTATTTTATATACTTGTATATACTGTTGATCTCAAAATATTAAGATAAATGTACTAGATTTTAAAATTTAATTATATTAACATAAATGAAGAAGCTATTAAATACTATACATAAACATATTATATTATCCTAAAAGATCAGTTTAATAATATGGATATACCTGTTTCATTCTGGGGATAGCTATCTTGAGTTTTGGTAAATTTAGGAGTAAAATTTTTTGTCTAAAAATTATGTTTTCTAATTAAGTTGGAAAAGATTACAATTTCCACACTAAGATGCATGGTGGCACAGTAGTATGACTATATTCTTCAAATAGAAAATCCTGAGTTTGATTCAAACTATCATTTTGTTAAGGAGTAGGTGTATTTTTGCTTTCTGCAAGCATGCCTATCAAGATGTTTACTATTTTCCACATTTTCTTTTTTGTGAGAAATATATGTGGCCCAACGTTTGTGAGAAAGTGCTCGAAGAAAATAATATAGTTTATATTGACAATGGCTGTACAACAACACCTTTTAGTGTTCAAGTTATTTGTTATGCAGATTATATTTCTATACAAAATATAAGGTAAACTTGATAATTATAGCATGTTTATGAAATAACTTGCGTAATCTTGGCTACATTGGCTGACACATTGAATCATCTAACATTTGCCATGATTCTTATTCATCAATGTTTTCAACTTCATATTTAATATATAGCTTGTATAGTAGAGGCTATTTTTATGAACCTCTAATTTACTAGCACGTTTTTACGAACCAGTGTCTAGTCTTAATGCAGACTAAATAGATATAATGATAATTTTATTTTACAAACTGAAATTTTCAAAAATCTCTTTTTTTGTGAACATTTGTTTTTAACAAATAGTTTTCTCTTATGTTTTTTATATTTTTTATGATCTGATATTTTCATATTTGATTTCCTTTCTGTATAACACCTGGGAACTTTATTCATTCATGAACAACAAAGCACATGTGCAAGCATTCCAGACATTGTAGTAACAATAGTTGAGGGCTTATCCTCCTTACACGTAAAAACATAAAATGGGAGAAATTTGTTATTACTGCCCCTAAGTTAAAACATAGAAAGTATAAAAACTCTAAAGGTTTGCAATCTATTATTCTGTAGTGGGTTTCATTTCATGTGAACAACTTAATTTATGAAGTTTTATTTGTTGAGAGGGAGATTGAGCCGGTTCCATTCAAGTTTTGTCACACTTGAAGAATGCACGTATTTATCAGTTGAAGCAAAGAAGAAAATTCTATAAAACGTTAATAAAAAATATTAATTAAAAGAAAACATAACAAAAATATGAAATTCCACAAAATAACATCTCAATAATTTTCAAAATCAAGAAAAAAGCATTAACAAAAAGAAAAAGTACCAACAAAAGTGCTTCCTCTTAGAATTCTTATAGAAAAAGAACATTCTTGTTGATAGTAATGTCATTAAAGAGAAATCCAAATGCTTTGCTATGAAGCTGAACAATGATTTCATTGCATCAGATGGTTGACATCAAAATTTTAAAATTAGAGACAGTTTGAGCTTTGTATAATTTTGTGTTGAAAAGGGAATCAATAAAATGAAAGTAAGTATCGTTTTTAAGTATGAATCTATGTTTGCATATATTTCTTCTAAATAGAATGTTTAGTACATTCTAAATAATTGTTTTTTAAAGCATTATGTTTGTAAAAAGTAGCTTTGTAAATAACTCAGATCTTCATAATATATATTATTTTTCTATTTTAAGAACTGTTTCATCATTTTGTGCAAATTTGTAAAAATGAGCATCTATTGTATATGGAATTCTGTGACATTTAACATTTAACAAAGAGTTCTCTAGTTAAATTTTTAAAAGTGTTTCTAATATGAATTATTCCAAAAATTCTATTTATACATAATGAGAATACTGACTGGATTATGAACTATTTTATATTTTAAACATTTTTAGTAATAATAATTTTTTTCTAGGTGATATATTAGAACTAGGTGCACAGTGGAGTATCAAAAATAAAAACATCCCAGCATTTGAGCGATATATGGCTCAACTAAAGTGTTATTATTTGGATTATAGGTGATGCAAATTATAATTATATATTTAAATCTATTTTCCTAAAGTTTTCATTAAAAATCCCAGAAAACTATATTTTTTAAAAGGCAGTAGTTGAATTTAATTTTGAGCTATTTTTAAAAAGAAAAAGATGAGTTTCTCTAACAAATTTTGAGCTTGATGATTTTATTAATATATTGACATCATAAAAGAATTTCTAATATTTATTTTCAAAACATGATGTATATTACTTGGAAATGTAATTTATTCACTAAATCCAAGTAAATGATCAAATTTGTTTTTGGTTGTGTAACAAGCTAAAAGGCTAGGATCAGTATAGCGCATGCACGCTAGAATCTGCTGCCCTCCTACCTTCCGATTATATTGTTTTTGTTTACTCTTTAGTTAGTAGAGTGTATTCTCAGAGACAATGCACTGGAGGTGCGCTTGTGGCGTACGCCAATGACATTGTCATGACTATTAAGTTGAAAGCTGTAACAAAATTTATGTAAATAGTATAAATTTTGTATACGTAAAATTTATCCTCATCAATAAATTAAATTAAATTGAAATTATCTTCAATTGTCTTGCCACCTTGGTACGCTACAGTTGCGATATTAAAAGGGCAAATATTTAATTGAATGCTGATGCCATTTTTGACATTCACTTTTATTATATAATGACTATTTATTGATTGATAAAAACTGAATTTAGAAAGTTGTTATGTTTTAAATAAGATTGAAATATATTTTTTTGCTTAATTAGAATGAATATTTTTTTGTTTCTAGTTCAATCTAGTTACATAATGTGTCAACTGTACAGAAAGTAAGGTTAAAAATAAAGAAGATTAACTTTTTAATATATTTCAAAGGAAAAAAATTTTTTTAACTTATATTATTGACTTTACATTGTTTAAAAGTAAAATTTGTCTCTAAACTTCTCAAATTTAATCAATACTATGAAGCATATATGCATTCATTAAATGATTTGCTGAAATTTCTTTTTTTAATCAATGCTCTATTATCATTTGAAAGAAAAAAATTATTATAATAACTATCTTGCAGATATGCAATGAAATTAAAAGTTTTATTATCTGTGAAAATATTTGTATATCAATTGATTAATAAAAATTATGAATAATGAGTCATTATTCTTCAGAAAATAATAATCATACCTCATAGCAAACTGTTTAAAAGTGGGATTCCTAGAACATATCACATTTTAACTTTTCCGTTCTTTTGCATTCCTGATTAAATGATCCATACATATGAAAAACATTGTATTTAATTGCTAATGTTTTGCATATTATTTCACAACTTTTTTTATTTTTTATCATTAGTTTATATTTTGCATTAAAAATACAAATTTTTGAATTTGAACAATTCTGGAGAAGCAATGTAAAAATAGCATTTGTATTATATATATAATTAGATATAAAATTTGTTTTTGACCAAAATCTAAATTTGTTAAAAAATTATCTTTGGTAATTATTAAATTTCCTCATTTGAAATGCTGTTTTTTTATTATTGACAAATATGTTAATTATCATGGCAATGTATATTTGATGTTGACCAATTGTATCATTTGATGTATCATAGCAATGTACTATTGTGCATTGCTACTAAGAAAACTAAAATATTTAAAAATATAATGTTTTTGGAAGGGAGTATATAGTATTGAAGCAGATTTTACACCACAGGTATTGATATTTTTTAGCTATAAAACCAAGTTAAATGTTTTTTATTTAATTTTTTAAAGTATTCTCAAGATTTTTTGGTACCTTTCCATTATATCCCTACTTTTGATAATCACTGTAACAGAAAGAAAAATGTCATAAATTATTGTCATAAATATTCTATTTGCATCATGTATTGTTTAAAAATGTTTACATTTTATAAACTAAAGAATTATCATTTATTGATAAAACTTATTTAAACACTAATGTTTATTTCTGGCAGAAACTGTTTAGCAATTGCATCTGTGATGGATTGCATTAGTGTACCTTTTTTTAACGAGACAAAATTAAATTTTGCTGTATTTAGTTGTATTTTGCTCTTGATGATTTGTGACTTAATGCTTTTTTAACCAACAAAATTATTGTCAAGCAATCTTTTGCACCAACTAGCTTTACCTTTGTGTACTATTGAGCTTGTTTACCCTTATCACTTTTTTGTATATTTTACATTGATAAACTGCATTTAAATGTAGTCCATTATTTTAAATCTGTTCCAGTGATTGCGAAAGCTTTAAATTACTTAATCCATATTCTGGAAACTTATTTCATAGCAATTTTACATCACTTGTTATGATAAATTCTAATTTAAAAAAAATAGTTTACAAAATTTAAATTATTGTACGTATGAAAAGATTGGTTTAAAAGTTGTTTCTATTTAAGATAGAAAATTTTTGTCTGCTAGAATTTTATATTTTTTACTCCAGATTGTTATTTTAAAAATTCTAGTTTTTCTATATTTTATTCAGAGAACAGAAACAGATTTTCATCTATATTTAAAATATTCAATGATATTTTCTGTGAAAATATAGTCCTGTTGAGTTTTTCTATGATAAAAACTCCAGGAAATATCACAACATTAGAAATTCTAAAAATACCTATTTAAAATAAGCTGTTATAAGCTAAAAATTATACTAAAGAGATAGTGTCTTTCACTATTTAATGTGTGCACATTTTCTAAAATTCTGCAATATTAAATTTAAGCAATGCTTATCTCATGGAAAAATAAAATTGTTCAATACGATTGTAAAATAAAACTCTAAAAAATTTTAGGCTGCATAAACCATTTCTGCTTTGAAATTGAAAAGTATTGTGTCTGTTTTTGATGAAAATTGTGAAACAATTCCAAATTTTGACAATATAAATAAAGTTATAAAGTTTTGTATCAGCTTATTCTCCAAGAAAGCAAACATGAAAATGGGATTTTTCTATTATGAATGCTTAGTTGTAAGTCTTTAAGAATTTACTATCTTATCAAAGAATTATTTAAGGAATTGTAGTAATCAACAGTATGGTAATTTGAAAAATCATCTTGATGACAAAGACATAATGGAATCATAATTTCGATTATATTAACAATAAAGGCTGTCAAGTTTATACAATTCAAAACTCTCTTTTGCATTTTAATAATGTGTATTTTCTGCTAAAGAAGAGTTTTAAAAAAATAATTAAGAAAAATTTTAAGTTTGATAATTAAAGTTCAGAAGGGGAAAAAATTGTTGAAAATATTTAATAACTCAAAAATAAGAGCGAGCAAAATTGGAATAAATTTTTTTCACAATAAATTTATCAATCTTTTTTAACAAAACAATATGGAAACTTTCACTTAATTTATGATTATCTAAAAAAATTAATTAAATAAAAAAAAGGATTAATCTGCTCATTTCTTGCTATCAGTTAAACTAAATTTAATAATTCTTTTTTAATTATATTCCACAAGCAGGTGGCTTTAAATTTATTTTGCATTTTATAAGTTTGGTTATCAAAGAAACTTACCATTTATTCATTTAATGACTCAACTTCAGATGAGTTTGTCCTTTTCAAGAAGTCTCTCCAAGCCAACCAATCTATTGTTGACCAAGTTGGTAACGAAATAATTAGCTTTGATTCAACATTTTGTGGGTTCCATTCCCACCACAAGCTCAGATTTTATTTGTGGTTTGGGACTCACTTTTAATTGCAGATCCTAATCTAATTAGCCCTTGCTTGAAACAAATTTTAAAAGACTAACTTAACCAATCTATTGTTGGTAAGTCTTCAATTTATTAAATGCTTAGTTCAACCTTCCCTAAGTCTAAAATTGAATGGAAGGTGGACTATTAATTAAGAAGGTTTGATACCCAACCTTCTATCCAATGTTAAATTTGATCTACTATAAAATTTAAAGATTTATGAATTCTTAAATACATTTTTCATTAGGATGATAAAAAAAATTGTGAGTTTTGAGAAATTCAAAATATTTAGTTTCTACCCTAGACCATTATAAATTTCTAAAATTCAGGTAATTATTTCTTTTAAACGAATGTTTTAATTTTACCTATTACTTTACATTGTCATTTGAACTTTAAATGATTTCATGTATTATAATAATTTTTATAATGCAAGTTTTTTTGTATATATTTCTCTAAAATTCTTATAACAATTATCTTGATAATTAAAATTCTAAATGTTTAATTATATAAAATTTAATCACAATATTTAAAAGATATGCATGAAAATTTCCTGCTATTACTATTATATTTTCAATTTTGGCATTACAGGAATGATTTACCAGAATCTGCTTCCAAGTATCAACTTTTAGGCTTAAATCTGTTATGTTTATTGGCCCAAAACAGAGTTGCTGAATTCCATACTGTAAGTTTGGATTAAACTTTCAAGACTTCTTTATGTCATATTATGAAATTAAATCCTGATTTAATGCACTAATTTGGTTTAATTAAAGCACAAGTGTGCTTAAAAACCAAGAGACATTGATATTTCAAAAGCTATCATTAATAATGTAATAATGAATTCTAATGTTTTTTTTTTTGAATGAGCCAGTAGCGAATATTGATTTTACATAAAGTTTATATAAATTCTTAAAATTATGTTAACTGTATATTAAAATGAATTTATTCAATTCCAAATAAGTTTTTTTTTATTAACTTCAATTTATTTGGACAGAAATTTAAAGAAGTATTTTGATGATTAGACTTAATTAAAGATGTTTGAATAAATAATTATATTGAGGGTTACTGATTATGAGTTTTGAAAAATTCACCTCTGTGGTTAATTAGTTCAAACATTTTTTAAAGAAAAAAAAAATCTATTGATTTTTTTTTGATGCACATGTTATCTGCTAAATATAATAAGTGTAAATTTGATTAAAACAGGGAAACAATTTTCACACCAGACTGATTAGTTTCAAAAATTAAAAAACTTCAGAAAGATGTAATCGTAATGTAAGACAGAAAAATTTATTTTGGAAACAGTGTGTTAAAAAAAATGGTAAACCTTTTTTTTTTTTTTTTAAACCGATTTATAGGTGGTGATTATAGAAATGTAAGTTATATTTTTGTATCAAAAATTTACTGAGAAACATTGAGTTGCAATTAGTTTACAATAATAATTATAAAACTACTCAAATATGGATATTAAAGACAAGGTATTTTTAACTGAAAAAAAACTTTCTTGGCAATAAATTACATTATGCAATTGTTATAAATGATGTTAAAACATTTAAAATGAGAATAGGTGGAAATTTAGCTTAATAATTATTTTTATAATTGAAATTTCAAATCTTTGCTACTTGTACTCTTCGTTGTTGTCGTGTGCCAGCCAGGCTGGCAAATGGGGTGCGCTGTTCCATTTTTCCAACTGAACCATATTTTGGTGAGGAGTCCAACTTCCTCAGTACAAACATGCCATAGGTACCCATTTATACAGTAGGCAACCATTCACTCCACATTCATACAAGGACAAAGACAGGATAGAGAGAGAGAAAGAAAGTACATACATGCCCAAACCGGGATTCGAACCCAGGACCTCTCTATCCGCAGTCAGACATGCTGACCATTAGTCAAGTTGGGTGACATTTGTATTCTTTAACTGTGCATAATAATGTAACATGTTGAAATTCATAAGTTTTAACCAATTTTAGAGAGACATGTATAATTAATTTGCTTAAAAGAGATGTATTAAAAATACATTTTTATAATTTATACATCTTTAAGCTATATTATTTTTTGCCATTTTTAAAGGAATTGGAATTATTGCCAGCCAAAGAGATACAAACAAATGTGTACATCAGGCATCCAGTATCTATGGAACAATATTTAATGGAAGGAAGTTATAACAAGGTAAGAAATTTTTTTTTATCCTACACTAACTTTTAAAGCCAAAAATATTTTACTTGACAAAACAGAATCGATTTTAAGCTATGTTTATTTCTATTGTAAAAATCTCCCACTCTGTATCATTAACTGAATTTGTCTATAGGCAGCATTGATTTATTTTACCTGTAGGAATGTTGATTATTGTAAAATTTCTTTATAAATATTGTATTTTCGGATGAAAATCCTCATTAACAAATACATTGCAATTTAAGAAAATGCCTATGAAAATTCCAACACAGAAAAGTTGGACTAAATTGTGAGTAGCATTGGATATCAATCCTGACTTATGTTATATTGCATATCAGTTAGAAATGTATGAAATACAGAAATCTCAAATTTTTTTTAGGTAAATGTTGAAATCAGTTCATTATTGTGCTATATTTACATACTAAAAGAAGTTTGCCTGCATAATGCTCATAGTATATTTTAAAGAAAACCACAAGGTGGCAAGACAATTTAGCACAAAAAATTATTACAGTAAACTGCATCAAGTGAAATCTCAAAACCTGTTTTTTTATTATCCAAATGGAAATTAATATAATTTAAGATCTAAATAATCAAAGTCTGTCAACTCATTATATGCATTTTTCCAGATATTAAAATTTTGGCTCAATTTTATACATTTTGTAAACTATGAAATATTTTCTTAACACATTAACACCACAGGGCCTATTGACTAAAATTAACATGTAAATGCTGCCGCTTTTCTTACATAAATTACAATAATGAAAATGTGAATTTAATTTATTTGATATATTCCATTAATATATCTACCATTAACAGGAATTTGAAATTTGTGCAGCAATTTATAATTTACAAAATACCAGCAATATAAGTACAATAAAGTTATTTTTTAAACATTTGTGAGGGAAAAAAAAATCTGAATTGTCATTCCTTTTTTCTGCTTGTGGATTTATTTCATAGATTTACAAATCATTTTAAATAGGTATTTCTTTCTGGTGGAAATGTACCTGCAGAAAGCTATCACTTTTTCATCAACATACTTTTGGACACAGTAAGAAATGAAATTGCAGCATGCATTGAAAAGGCTTATGAAAAGCTGGGCCTGAATGAAGCTGGTCGAATGTTATTTTTCAAGAATAAAAAGGATATGAGTGATTATGCTAAAAAGGTAATATATTTTTATTCTTAAATTTTATTTCTTCTAAAATAAAAAAATTGATTTCTTAAAATCTTTATTTTATTTCAGAGAGGTTGGGTGGTATCTGGAGATTATTATACATATGACACTGAAGACAAGCCCCATTCTGATGACACCATACCAGCTTTTGAACTTGCAACACAAGTGATAGACTATGCCAGAGAATTAGAAATGATTGTATAATTTATATTATTAAGAATAAACTGAATTTTTTTGCATAAAATTTTATTTTATTAAATACAGGAAAAATATGAAAATTAACTTTTTACACTGGTTTATAGTCCAATTTAGATTCTAATTTTTTATTATCTGCAACTTTACGAACTGCTTTCATAAAGTCTTCTTCCACCACAAATTCACGATCAGCTCTAATAGCAAACATACCTAAAAAAGACATTATTTAGTACTTGCAATTTATATGGAAACATTTTTATTATTCTTAAACCATAGTATAATGCTGCATTGATTACATACTACCAAAGAAAGTATACTTTAGTTCCACGGATATGAAAAATTTTGCAGTCAACTATTGATATCAAAGTAATTTTTTCAGCAATATTTGATGTATTAATATTATGAGCTATAATGTCTTTCTCTCAAAATACGGTAGCCGTTTTTTGATAACTAGTGATGTCTTGTTTTTGTAAAAATTCATATTATGAAATAAACTCTCCTAAAAACAAAATCAACTATTCATTTTGTATTCAGGTGGGCTTATTAATGATTTATTATTATCAGCTATCTCTAATAATAAAATTTTTTTTCCTTTTTTTAAATCATGTATTAAATGCTATATTGAGTGAAGTAAAGTATACTACCATTACACGCAACAATGATAATACATTTTATTTCAATAAATAATATTTAATATGAATACTTTGCAAATCCTTTCTTAATTGTAAATGACAACAAAGGAAAGCTTTGAGATCTACAACAGAATGATTGTCTCTATTATTTATTCCTATAATCGATGGTTTTCACCACATTTTAACCATAAATTTATCTAAGTATTCAAGTATCACTGATATTCCTCTTAGTTACTTATATATAATCCAAATTATGTGTCGTTTTTAGCATTTTGTCTAAAATCTACTTTGATAAGATGTAAAATTTATCTTGAATGCCATGAAGTAAAATAATTATAGAAATTATTATTTGGAATGAATGTAATAAAAAGAATTAAAAAAAAACAAGTTTATACAATTTTTTGAAAACTATTTTTAATTTACTTAGGTTCATTATTTAGTATATTGTGGCTTTATTCATGATAAATACTTGCAAATACCATTAAGTGCAGCAAAATATTATACAGAAAACAGGATGTCAAAAAAGATATTAAAAATGTACTATGTATTTTCAAAATGTGAGAAAAAGTGACTAATATACCTCAAAACAAATTAGAAATAAAAGTGCATTTATGGAACCATATTCCTCCTTTTCCAATAAGCACCTACAGCTCTTTATTATTAAGAATTTCTGTACTAATTTTTTTCATTACTTAAAGAAATAAAAAAAAATTACCAGCTTCAGTGCAAACATTCCTCAAATCAGCCCCATTGAATCCATCAGAAAGTTTCACAACAGCTTCCCAGTCTGTAACGAAAATTATTTAAATTAGTAAAAATGGAATGGTAGACTCTTCAGGAATTCATATAAACTTGATGTAGATTTTGGTATTGAAATGAACTGATTCATTGCCTTAATTGTACACTCATGACAATGAATATGGATCTCTAACTATGCTTATTTTACTACCCTTTCAAATTTATATTGCTAGTTATTGAAGAAAAGTTATAATTACCATAAATGAATCAGACTGCATTATAAATACAAATGAAGTTATATTCAAATATTTACAAAAATCATTTTTATAATAAATGAATGATAAAAATTAAAATCCTGAAAATTCAAGTATTTTTTCAAAAAAAAAATAAATAAATAAAATAAATTTTATGTTATTATACATTCTATATACAAGTAAACAATGGTTTTCTCAAATTTCATAATTAAGGAAATTTAATATTTTCCAATATATTACCAATACCACAGTAAATATACACACACAGATGAAAATGTAATTGTGTTTCTCTTTTCATTTCAGTATCTTATATTTCAGCACATACTGTATCAAAGAAATTATCTGAGATGACATTAGCATAAAAACTGAATTATTTGATGTAGATAATGTAACTGAAAGTTCCAGTAACATTTAAATAATAATTGTATTTTGCCTTTTGAGCAAATATTTCATAACTAATATTCATGTTATAAAAGAGGAAATCTTTGAAGCCCCTTTTCTGACAAATGAACATGTAGAACCAGAAACATATCTTCCATCTTCGATTGTTTAACAGCGGCTTAATTTGAACTTTAGATTTTCCAGTATAGTGAATTTTACTACAAGCTTAGTCATGGTGTGTTGGATATACTAATCATGAATGATTTGAGATGCCAAACTTCATTGTTGCCTAAAAAAGTTTGTTTCAATTTTCTCACTGTAATATTTACAAATGCGGTAGCAAATTAAAAAAACACATCCATATCAATAAAAATTGCAAGTGAAAATTTCTTGCAGTTGTCGAACAATTTTTTTCATATATTGATTTTTTTTGGTACATATTGCATACAATTCTCAGCACTGTCATAGCGATTCTTAAACAATATATGTGAAGCTCTAATATCATCCAAATTATGTGCTTTTCTATACAAGTTCATTTGCAAATACTTCAGAACTTTTATCATTTATAAAACTTAATAATATTTTTAAAACTTTTATTATCTATAAATAAAACAAACTCACTGAATACATCCATATTCAATGTTAGAAGTACTTTTTTTATGGAAATAGCTCGAGTTGTGACTGACTATGGTATGGAAAATATTTAATTGATACATAAATAAATCTTTGCTTTGCTGTCATATCTAACAATTTTCATTACTTTTGGAAATTCACTGGTTTGTAGAACTGGGATTTTTATTGTACTATAAAAAATTACAAAGCAATTTAGATATCAGATTTGTAAAGCATTGATGGCTAATAATGCAGTGAAAAAGCTATCTACTACAAAGTTGCAACAATTAAACTGGATTAGCTTTAGTTTTACAATTTGCTTTTGGCACATTCTGCATTCTTTAATAATACATAAAACGTACTGAAAGAAAATTTAATAACTTTACTAGTATGTATTATAAATTTTGAACTACAATATGTTGATCGAATAAAAATACATGAGGACTAAAAATTTAAATGGTTTTACAAATTTTTACTTCCTAAGCATGCAAGCAATTTTTTAATATTCCATATCATAATATTAACAAGCATTTGTAAGGAAATTATAAACTTCTGAAGCACAATGTATGTAAATAGCTAAGTAGTTAAAATACTGCGAAAGAATATAATACTGACCAATTTCTCCATGTTTAGTGATTGGAGCAGCATGTATTTTACAAATTTCTAGTCTTGCTTGTTCATTAGGCAAAGGAATTTCTGAAATAAATAGGTTTTCAAAAATATATTTGTATATTTTCTGAAAGACTAATATAATTTTTCATAATGAATAATCAATAAAAAATGCTAAAAACATTTACATAAAATGTAACTAAATTAGCATGATATTTATATTAAAACTTAAAAAAGCATAAAAACATACTTTTTTTTATTATGGTTTGATGCATTTCCTGAACTCAACTAATATTTTAAATACATGCATTTAACATTAATCATTTCATTTAAAATTAGAAATATGCATGATAAATCAAATTACAAAAGTGAGATAATATTAAAATATTTTTAGATATATTAGAAATTTTTAAATCTAAAATATATTAATTTAGGAAAATATTTTACCAATTTTTCTATCAAGTCTTCCAGGACGCAACAGAGCAGGATCCAAAGTATCAGGTCTATTTGTGGCCATTATGATTTTCACTTGTCCCAATGAGTCAAAACCATCCATTTGATTCAAAAGCTACAATAAACATTATTTAAAAATAGTCAGCAAAGAATAGATAAAAAAACTGCAACTTATGTAAAATATGTAACAAGAATCTATTATTAGTTAGCTATAATTTTCAATAAGAATGTAACAAAATACGCATATCAGCGATTCTTAATCTGTAGAAAACTGATAGGAAATATTAAATGATGAAGTACATAAATAATAGTTTCTACCATCTTACGAAACCATTGAGCTGAGGAAAATCAGATGATGGTAAATATTGATAAAACCTTCTACTAGGTTTTTACCTTAAGTATGAAACCCTTTGATGTTAGTCTATACTATGGCTCGCATCGTCTAACCAAAACAGCTAAACATCTGGTTATCACCTTGGATACAAGATTCTGATGGAATCGTCAAGTTGATTAAGCTGTGGACATTGGCAATTACAGAAGTAAACTTTTAAAAAGACTTGCTGGAACAAAATGGGGTGTTACACAGGAATTACTTTGTACTACATATAAGTCCAATATCAGGCCTGCAGTTGAAAATGAAGCCGAGCTCCTGGTTACTGCAAAGATTACTACCCGAAAAAGAAAGAAAAAAAACAACTGGAGACTACAAAACAATAGCCTTAGATTTATCTCTGGTAGGGCCTTTTCTACCCCTATAGAAGCAATGCAGATTCAAACTGGGCTGGATCCTTTGACAGATAAGCAACAAAGAGCTGCCTTAAAACTTTCTGAAAGGCTTTTTAGGGGTTAGAAATTTTGGAAAAAATAAACACCTGCTCACCCTAAATTGAAATCTCAGAGAATGTTTCTGAGTTTAATCAAGGAATTGTCTGAGAAATTTAAGGTTCTGAATAATGATAGAGAGCCTCTATTTAAATCTCCCAGCTTCCAAAATCTTGTTTATGGAGTTGAAGGCCATCTTGACCTGGTAATTCCTGTTGGTAAAAATGTTTCTACTGATTCTGAACTAAGGGTGTTTACTCTGGATACTATTGATCAGCGTTATCCCTCTCCAACTTGGTTTCATGTATACACAGATGGCTCTGCTGTGGATGCCATTAAAAAAGCAGGTGCTGGAGTTTATTCAAAAAGCTTCTAGCTTAGCCAAGCTATTGGCGAATATTATAACATCTACAATGTAAAAGTTGCAGCTGTTTCTTTGGTTCTTGAAGAAATAAGAAAAGGTTGTGAGAAGCTCTCAGGCTGCCATCAAATCTCACATCAGTTATGCTTAGCAATATCAAGTCTGCTTTCCTCTGTCAGATGGCTATTAGTTCCCTTCTAAAGGAGGGATGCCAAATCGTGCTGCAGTGGATACTCGGGCACTGTGGTATAATTGGTAATGACTTGGCTGGCTGGAAGTTACAACCTTGTCCAGCTTTGGAGTACAGTACTATTAAAAAGCTTGTCAAAACAAATATAGCTTCCTTTTGTAAAAATATGTGCAACAATTTTGCGAAGGGAAAGACTTTGGGCATCTTTACTGACTAAGCCTGTCCACTGCAACCTCCATAGGGCTGTGGACACTGCAAATTTTCATCTTAGGACAGGGTATGACTATCTTCAGGGAATCCTCCAGAGTTTCAGTTAAACTGAGAAATGACTGGTGATCACCTCTACTCTTGCCTTGGACTTAATGACGTCACAGTTAAAAATTCTGTGGAAGATGACTTTTCATATTATTTTAGAGTGTATTGGGCTGCTCTACAAGTAATGGTTGAAAAACTAAAGTCGGGTGTAGAATTAAAAAAAAATCTAATCAAACAATGAAAATTTTATTAAAATGCAAGTAGGAAGATATTTCAAAATATCAGTCAGCAAAAAGCATAACCAGGCAATATACAAGGTAAAAAATACAAAACGCCAAGAATCATTAACATAAAAAATAAGTATAAAAATAGTTTTTATTAAGTTTATACTTATTTTTACTAACAAAATATTTACTAATTTAAAATATGCAGATAAATATCAGTATAAAAAATACTTTTAATGCTTTACATTAAGCTTCAAATGATTACGATTTAGTAATTATATGATTGAGCGATGATATTAGTATGTTTAAAAAATTATGAAACCATCAGAAGAAAAGAAATTTTTTTAAGTGCTTGTATTTAAAAAATAACTAAGTAAAATATTATAAACAAACTTTTTACCATTACTGAAATTCAAACACAATTTTTATTTTTATAACTCATAAAGCAATTAGCATAAAATCTAAAAAATTTGGACAGGCAAAATACAAAAATAAATAATAAACTTGACTTTGGTTTAATTTGGAAAAGCTAATGAGTGAATAGAATTCAGAATTTTTCACATTTTAACAATAAAACCAATAAATACTTAATGACAGTTAGAAAGTATAAAAATTGTCACAGTAAATTAGGTTACACTTACTTCCATAAGTGTTCTCTGAATCTCACGATCAGCTGAGGTACCTTCAGAAAATCTTCTCCCACCTACAATGGCAAAGCAAATAGATAAATGATTATAAATAAGAAAAATGAAGTACTTTTCATGATGGCATGTGTTCAAATGTCGAATAGAAAGAAATCAAGAAAGCTCTCAATCACTTACCTAAACAAATGTGAGTGCAGAAAACAAAATCATAACATTCATTTCCCACTATTCAACAGTAGCTGGGATTGAACCTAAGGCTTCCTACTACAAAGCACATTTCACAACTGGGCTATGACGTTCAGTGATGCAACTTTAAGACTAAACTAATTATTAAAATACACTTTTGGTTACTTATTTCTGTGTGCTGAGGGCACTAAAGACAAGCAGCCAATTTTTAATTTGGAATCATGGTCAAATAAGATTGACACTTCAACTAGCACTCTCTTTTCCAATAAGAAATATTGTCAACAAGTGAGATTGTTAACTAGTAATTTCATGACATGGTATACTGTAACATTTGGTAACCTTTGATTTTTAACAAACACATTGTGATTTTCAAAAGGCAATCAATATACCATTACAATAATTTTTTTTGTTGTTAAAATCACATCATTCATCATAGATAACAGTAAAAAAAGTTATCTTTTGACACTACCTTTAGACAGCTTAACAGCTAAAAGTTCTAAGATTTTAATGGGACTCAATCATAACATTAGCATTGTGACATTGGGATTGTTTGTAACACATTAAAACGGCTGCCTGTTCAGCAGTCTACTTAGCATTGAGTGGTTATCTTGTCTGAATCCATATTGGCTCCTTAATCTATTACAAACAGAAAGTATCTTCATTTTGAAGTGTAGAGATCTTGCAAGGCCAATATGTGTTTTTTCTCCAGTGGATTTCTGCTTATTGTGGGATTCCTAGAAACAAAGCTGCTGGTTGTTTGGCGAAGAAAGATGCAAGAATCCTTCATAAATCCTTGAATAGCCTTACTTTCCATTCAGTAAAATTACTCATTAAGAGAAGAAATTTTGCTAGAATAAAGCAGAAGTTATTGTGTAATTCTGCCAGTAAACATTAGGTTTTCCTGATTAATGTGGGTCAAAAACTTTTCCTGATTTTCCTAAAATTGCAAGTGTGGCATTTTTTTCACCCATGTTCATATGTTTGCTTTTAGCCATGACTGTTTGAGCATATTTATATCAGTTTAAATTTTGGAGTTTTCCCTTATGTCCATTGTGTAAACAAAAACTAAATCTTTGATGCTAACCATCTTGACTCATGCTCTGTACTTGTATTTTATATATGTACTGTTCAGAGGTATTTGATGGCCAGCAAACTAATGACATTACAGCCAATTTCCTGGGTATTTGTAATAAATAAATGAACGACTAATAAGCATTTGTTTTCTAAGAGGACGTTTCATAAGTAAACTGCATTTCCATACTGCAAATGAAATCAGAAAAAAACCCAAATATCTACTTTTTTCAAATTTACATACAGAATACATCATTCACCTCCTATAATTAAACAATGATTGTAACTGAGCCCAAGACAACCCACTTTTTTTAAAAAAAATTACCATTTGCTGTAGTGAGTTAAGATTTAGTTTTTAAAAATTTATCTTAGAATAGCAACAAATGCATGGAAAACTGAAATTTTAATAAGCATATTAATAAATAAGAGTATATTTACTAACTTTCATAGTAATAATTAAATACAGCTTTAAATAAGAAGTTAAAGCAATTTTAATTTCTGATCATATTAAGCAAGTAAGCCCAAATATGAATTTAGAATCATATTCTCAATTTATAAGAGGAAAAATTACAACCCATATAACTCCTTATAAGGAATTACTTAAACTATAGTGAACTGTTTGAATTCACAAAAATTTTTTAAAAATGTTTTTGGATCCACTAAAAATGTTATTTGGAAGACAATCAGAATAATTTTTTGTCATATTTTAACTACATCATTATACATAAAGAGAGTTCTGTACAATTAAATAATAATCTGTAAAGATCATGTTTCATAATTCAGTAATTTTTCCCAAATTATTATGAAAAGTACAGAAGCAACATAAAGTTATAAATGAAACTATGCTAATTCATTAATATTTCCATAAAAATGTATTTTCATGGAATTTTTCAAAATTTATTTAAAAAGTAATTGAATTTACCTATAGCATCAATTTCATCCATAAATATGACACAAGGTTGATGATCCCTTGCATAGTTGAACATTTCTCTGATTAGCCGAGCACTCTCACCAATATATTTGTCAACAATAGCACTGGATACAACCTTTATATAACCAATAACATTAAAATATTACTTCTTATTAGTAAATGTTAAAGAGTTAATATTAACCATAATATATTAATATACAATAAAATGTGAGTAGCTTAAACTTAAGAACACGAAGCTTAATTTAGTTAAGTTACTTTATACTTAAATTTTTTTTAAATAAAATAATTCCAATAATGGGATTACGATATCATTCTGATGAAAAGACCTGATAGTGTGAGAAAAAGGTCAAGGTAATGAATTAAGAAATAAGTTTTTCAAATATTTTTAACTGTTATGTCAAAAATCATTAGTATTAAAGAAATGGATACCAATAAAAAATTGTTATAAAAAGATTATTGAAATAATTTACAAAAATTTTTCATATTTTTTAAAACATTAAATAAAAGGAAAATTTTTTAAATGTAAACAATAAAAATGTTACTGTTAAAAAATAAAATTAATTTTTATATTAATACATAGAGTTAAAAAGAATGAAGATTCCATAAAAAGAATTAAGAGTTGTGGACACAACAGGGTGACAGGTGAAACTATTGTTTCTCAAAGCTTCTAAAATACTCATGCTGTCAGTGTAGACACAATACTGATAGTTATCTGTATTCACAAGCTGAAGCGCGTAATATATGGCGGTTGCTTCAGCAGTAAAGATGGAACAGGATGGATGTAAGCTGTAATTAAAATCTGTATTATTGATAAAAACTCCACAGCCCACATGTCCTGCTGTTTTAGAACCATCTGTGAATACAGGTTTATATAATTGATACTGGCAGTGATGAGAAGAGTATAGCTGTTGAAAAACAATAGGGGTTGTGTCCGATCTTCTGTACTGAGCAAAGGTATTAATTTCAAGTATTAAGTATTATTAGCAAAGGTATTAATTTAAACTATAAGTAATTGTTGGGTCATACCAAGGCAGATAAATAAATTTGCCAACAGACTGTATCCGAACATCACATAGGTCAGTGAGCCACAGATGTGATTTAGCTTGGGTGAGAAAAGGTGGGATGCTCATTGGGCGAGCATCAAACAGACTTTTTAGAGTTGCACTAGGAACCATAGAATGTAATGGGTGATGTGGTGTTGATATAATCTTTGCGTAATAATTTAGAGTTTGCTGTATTCGTCTCAGGTCTAAAGGTAATATTTGACAAATCATGTATAAACTCTGGATGGGGGATATGTGGATGCTCCAGAACATATCCTTAAAGCAGAGTGATGTACTGAGTCCAGGTTTCGTAGAAGATCTAGCCGATCCATAAACAACACATCTGTAGTCAATGCGGGATAAAATCATTGACTGATAAACTCGAAGAAGTTATGTGCAATCTGCATCCCAAGATATATTTGAGCACCTTGAGAATATTAAGCGATCGCTCACACTTCTTCCGCAAATATAAAACATGCGGAAGAAAGGTTAATCTTCGATCAAAGATAATCCCCAAAAATTTTATTTCATTGACTACTTGTATTAAATTGTTGTTGATATAAATAATTGGACCATTATGTAAGCTAGTCTTTCTACAGAAGTGGACACATTTACTCTTGCTTGGTGATAAGGTTTGGCCATTCTCTACACACCATGCAGCTAGTTTATTAACTGCTGTTTGCAGTTGTCTCTCAATTAATCACATATTAGACTCCTGACATAATATTTGCAGGTCGTCAACATATAGTGTACCATTTATTGAAGGTGGTAATTGATGAAGGATGTTACTGATGAAGAGGCTAAAAATGGTGACACTTAAAATAGAGGCTTGGGGCACACCCTCGGCTTGAATAAAAGTATTGGAAAACACTGTTCCAATACGAATCTTAAAAACACGGGAGTTTAAAAAATTGTTTAGGAATATCGGGAGATTACCCCAAAAGCCAAATTCATATAATGAACAGAGAATTCCATATTGCCATGTACAGTCATATGTCTTCTCTATGTCGAAGAATATGGAAACGAGATGATTCCTCTGAATGAAAGCATTGCGGACCTGCATTTCCAGAAAAGTAATATTATCAAGAGTGGATCTTCCTTTATGGAAGCCACTCTGATTGATATGAACGCATTATTTATTCCAAAGACATATACGAGACGGGCCTTGACCATATGTTTGAGAGTCTTACATAAGCAACTCGTCAGAGCTATTGGTCGATAACTTGAAGAAACAGAAGGATTCTTACCAGCCTTAAGGATCGGAATCACTATTGCTTGGCTCCAAAGTGATGGAAATTTGTTTTCAGTCCAGATCCTATTGAACAAAAACAGCAAGTTCAACAGGGAATCTGGACTTAAATGATGAAGCATATGATAGCTGATTCCATCAGGTCCTGGGCTAGTATCATTGGGCTGCTGTAATGCTCTCTTCAATTCCAACATTCAAAAATTACAGTTGTAAGGCAAAGCTTGTCCAGGGTTGAAACCAATTGGTGTTCGCTCAGCACAACTGTTTGTCCTAAAAAACGAAGGACTATAAGAGTCGTAGCTGGAGATGCTAGCAAAGGTTTCACCAAGTACGTTAGCGATGTCCTCAGGAAAAGAGGAATAGAGAATTCCTTATATATCTCATTGGCTGCTTTCAACTTTTCTCCACAACTGTTTACTGGATGTGGAAGATGTAATTGAGGATACATAGCGAAACCAAGATTCCTTCTGACTTTGACGACGAGCAACAGCTTTTGCTCTCTTAAAAGCAATAAGATTCTCCTTTGTGGGGTATCTTCTAAATAACCCTCATAACTTCCTCGGTTTGTTATAAGTGTTTTGACAATCATCATTCCACCATAGTTTCTAATGCCTGTGTAGTGTAGGGGAATTCTTAGGTATTGATGCATCAGCTGCATTTATAATTTTTTCGGTGACTTTTGATACGGCATCATCAATAACCATGATCGAAACCATTTCATTATCAATAACTGCCAATTGTGTAAATAATGTCCAATCTACCCGACTGTACACGTAAATAGGTAGATGTTGTCCTACACTACTACCTCCAGTCTGAGAGATGACGAGAGGAAAATGATCGCTATTATGCAGATCAAATCCAACAGGTAAATTTAACAAGAAGAGATGAACAAATGGCCAGACCGAGAGAGTGAAATGTTCTTGTGAGTACATGGAAATATGTCTTCTCGTCGGTATTAAGCAGACAGAGACTGTTGTCTGAAATAAACCGCTCTATCTGCCGACCGCGAGAATTAGTATCATCACTTCCCCACAAAGAACTATGGCCGTTAAAGTCACCCAATAGCAGGAATGGTGTTGGTAGCTGATCTATTAATGCACCAATTTCCTCTTGGTAGATGACATTGTGGTAAATATAAACCACAGACTGTAATTAAGCATAAAGTATGGATTCTTACAGCTACAGCCTGTAGAGTAGTACTCAATTGATGGGCAGTGTTGGGAAGATTATTAGATGCTAATATACAAACAACTCCAGACACTGCACCATCATCACCACAGTCCTTTCTAAAGCTTTTAAACCCACACATGGAAAAGTTATTGCTGGAAGTGGAATACATGCAGGGTTGTAGGATGAAATTATGGACTTAATGTCATCATGATGGGAACGCAAACCACGGCAGTTCCAAGAAACAAAGGAAGTTATTATTTAATTTGAAAATCTCCATTCCCGGAGCTGGAAGGCATGTCATCGGACATCTCCTTGAGCAATAAGTCTTGGTCTGAGGGATGTAAGAAAACAGCGTCAGCCTCCAGGGATAAGGCTTTACAGGTGGATATGGAGGGTTTGTAGGAGCCTTCTTTTGAAGATTTTAATTTGTATCCCTTCGTGGCTTTTGATCTAGCCAAAGGAGTTTTTCTTTTATTAGTTGCGGTAGAGTTCGATTTTGGCTTTGATACAGTAGGTAATTTAACAATGGGGAGTGAAATGGCTTCAGTTTGAGTTGAAGCTGTTTTGGTGACTTTTTTACAGCACTTGCATAGCTCTTTCAAAATGGATTTGGAATGTATGGCCGAATGGGTAAATTTAAATACGCAGCTCTGATATTCTGCGGAAGGTCTGGAGTTGCAAAAGTCAGAATGAGATGTTTAGTGTCTATGAACTTTCCTTCCCTTCTGGTTTTATTTGGTTTGTTTGTCGCTCAACGGTCATCTTTTGCACACGAGGGACTTACGGTTTAAAGTGGATTCCGATCCACTACAAACATTCATGCCCAAGGTGAGATTCGAACTCACGAACTGTTGAACCGAAGGCAAGAGCGCTAACCATTCGGCCCTTCCCTTCTGACTCTGATGCGTTCAACTCCACAGACCTTCTGATCCAGCAAATTTTCAAGGATCTCCTTCATTGGCTTAATCTCCAAATCCCTTGCAGATATGACACCACATGAAAAATTTAAGTAGCCATGAGGCATAACTGTTACCTCTATATTGACTAGCAGGTGCATATTGTTAATGGTGGTGGCTTGAGTAGAATTGGCTACGTCCACCATCAAGTCACCAGAACATAATTTTCGAACATTTCTAACTTCCCCGATGGTTTGTGATATAAATTTTTGAATGAGAAAAGGGGAGACTTTTTCAGAACTACCCTCCTATCTCTTAATTATGAAAAATTTACAATTGCTTTTATTTATTTGCTCCCATGGGAGAGATGAAATTTTTTTATATTCTCTATATATTTAAAAATAAAATTTCGGGACTGACCGCACCACCTACCACCGAGTCGAACAAGGGGATGCAGACCAGCTGCACCAGTGCTAGCCAGGTCCAATACGCTCACAGTACATCCCTGAGGTGGCCTCCACCCTTAACGAGTCACCCAGTAGATGTATCGATCGCTTGATATATAAAGCTGATTGATGTGCTGAGGACCACAACACACCTCCCGTTTACCTGAAACAGAGGCCAAAGTAATGTGTTGGTCTCTGGGGGCCTCAATTACCAGGACCCTCCTTTCCAGGGACATGGGTCTCCACGCACAGCAAACAAGTGGGTGATTTAGTCCCAAAGAGGAGCTAATAGCAACAGAGCGGCGAAAGCTACTCAAGGGGAGCCCTTATCCTCTTACAAGGCTACCACAACGAGAGAGAAGAGGAAGAGGCAGCAGAAGAGTAGAGGAGAGAGGAAAAGAAAGAGTACAAATCACTGGGGTACCTCGGGATTGTGACACCCGTGTTTATCTAAAGAAGGTAAACCCCCTGAGGGGCAAAGTCTTGATGCAAAATAAGTTTTATTATTAAGCTTTTAAAATAAAGTAGAATTAATTATTACATTAAAATTAATGAAAAGGTAAAAAATGAATTTTGCTCTTTAAAAAATAATGATAAATGATGATTCAGAACATTAGTTTAAGCCAATTATTTATAGATTTCTTTATATGCATAATTGTATATGCTGCATTCCCAAAAAATTAGATTACTATACTTTTAAAAAATTTGCTTCAATTTGGCTAGCAACAGCTCTGGCTAAGAGAGTTTTCCCAGTGCCTGGTGGACCATACAAGAGGCATCCTTTTGGTGGTGTTATTCCAACTCTCTGAAACAATTCAGGATTCAGCAAAGGTAATTCAATGACCTGGAAAAATAAAATAACTTTTTATGTTGAATTTATAAACAAAATTTTGTATTAATATAAAAATTTGATTTAACTTAAAAAGGAATAAATAATTAAGAAAAGAAAGTGAAAATCAGCAAAAGTTTTGAATGTGATTTGACAAAATAGAAATCTTTTTCTCAAACACAAAGAACAGATTTCAATTAAATATTACATCATTCATTAAGCATTTCATATGGAAAGAGTTTTGACATATTTTCACATGGAAATACCATTGTAGAATAGAAGGTAAAACATGTGTAAAATTTAGTATATACATCTGAAAAATTTCTTTTCCATCATTTTATTATGAACCCTAGCAGAGGTAGAGAAATTAGAGGAAATATTGTTATCACAAGTCATAATCTAAATTTATACAAAATCAAATAATTTTGGTTAGGGAGAAAATTGGAAGTTTTGGCAAGTTATGAGCTAAGAAAGGATTTTACTTTCGTAAATGCAACAAATAAATCTCCTTTAATTGCAATTAAAGATTATTTCCACAAAAATAATTAAAACAATTTTTTTCAGTCAAAAAATCTTAAAAGGAAATTTTAGTTTTAAGATGTATAAAAAATATCAGCGATATTTTGTATACAGAAATCAAAATGTTTTTTTCTAATCAAATATAAACAATCTAAACTTTGATATTTTCATTTAATTAGTGAACAACCAAGGAAAAATACTAATTTATCAAATTTTAACTTCCAGTTTGATTTAATTTAGAACACATTTTTAATTCCTAAAACAAACAATCACAAATACTACAAAAAATTTAACAAGCAGTATATATTGCAGAAAAAATTTTACTTTTTGAGCAGTTTAATTAAGCAAAATAATTTTTAAGTCTTATGATGAACAATTATAAATATTACAGAAAAAGTTGTACTTCTGATATAGCTTAATTAAACCAGTGTGTAATTTCCTTTGGAATAAATGTTAAATAATTAATTAAACGTGCAATAAATAATTCATAAATCTGTTCTTAGAATTAAAATGCATAAAAAATCCATGATTTCTTACTTCTCTTAGTTCTCGAATCTGTTCTCCAAGACCACCAATCATGGAATATGTTATATCACCAGGATCTTCATGGGACATGTTGTAGACTAAAGGATCTACTTCTCTTGGGAGATATCTACAAAATTAAATTTATTGAAATTAAAATAATAATAGTTAAATATACTATATAGTTTAATAGTACTACTATATAGTATAGTAGTAATATAGTATATAGTTATATAGCTTAGAATAATGTAAAGTACTCGAAAGAAAAATACAAAATGTTATATCAAAAAATTTAACATTTCAAGTAATGAAATGTGATGCATGTGAATGTATAATCAGATCTTCCAGTTGACTATGGGTGGGAAAACTTTTCTGGGTAACAAGCTACTTTTAATTTTTTTTGTCACAATCATATCTAATGACAATCAGGGGTAAGTATATTTTTAGACATGCAAATCGTAAAAATTAGCACCAGCAATCATAGCAAAATGTCTTAATGGTTCACCAATCAAACATAGTCCCCTTAATGCCCATTTCTGCAATAAATATTTAATAGCTAAGGGACAAAATTACATCTTGATTTTACTCTAATTAATTTACTATAATTTGACTATAATTTACATTTTTTTATTATCATTTACATTTATTTATCTGTTTAAGCTCTATAGAAATTAGAAACATAGTTCTTTTTTCTTCCTTCTGTGATTTGTCCTCTATATGATTCTCACCCTTTTTATTGTCATTTCCTTCTCTAATTTCAACATTAATAACATATATGTAACATTTTATAAAAAAATTAAAAATGCAATATTAAATTCAAAAAATAAAACAATATATAAAGATTTCTTTACTTTTAAATATAATCATCCTTTCCGTTTAAACATTTACCCCAATTAATCAGAAACTTCCAAATTTCCATCAAATAGTAATTCTACTGCTGCCAATTTATAAAGTAAAGTTGTCACTACATTTTCTATCTCTTCATCAATTCTTAAAGATTTATTGATAAAACTCTTATTTTTAAGTAAAAGGTGAAAAATGATAGAAAAAATTTCATTTAAATCATAATTTCCCACTGACGTTATTCAGTAATTTTTGAGTTGCAGCAACAAAGTAAAAGCAGCCAGAAGTCATTAGAAGCTCAAATCGTCTAAGTAGAATATCTATTTGGAATGGCTATTCATAAGACACTCGTTCTTAGAATTTTTTTAAAGATTTAGATTAATTTTAGTCACTTTCGGAATGAAATGAAGAGACTATTTGACTTAAGAACTAATGACAGGAGAGAATAACAGAAATTCTAATGCTCGTGATTATATACTACAAATACTAAGTGTAAGAGATAATTATGTAAAAAAAATAAAAGAAGCTTCAAGTTTGTGATAGAGCTACCTTTTATCAATGCTTTCCATTTTTGTAAAAAAGTGATCCTTACTTTTTACTTTTTTTAAATTGGTTTGTCGCTCAACAGTCATTTTCTGCACGAGAGCTAATCAGATTGGGGTTACAGTTTTAAGTGGATTTTGTAAACCACAAACAATCAAGACCAATGTGGGATTCAAACCCATGAATTGTTGAACCAAAGGCAAGGGAACTGACCATTCAACTACCAGCTCTGCAAAATTTTAATTAAAGCAACATTCAATTCTGTAGAAAACCATGATAGTAGGAACCACACCCTTAAAAGAATTATTTACTTTGCTTCCCCACTTTTAGAAAAATATATTCATTCTGAATGTATTCTTTAAGACTTTAAATCATTAAAACTTTTGAAATTATTTTTAAAATTTACTTTAAGTAATCTTTTATTAATTTTCATAAACCTAAATTGATTACTCAAGAGTCAATTCATGCAGAATCAAGCTAAATTAAAAATGCACAGAAATCAAAATTTAGGGCTTGATTGTAAAGCTTTTTAAAAAGAAATAATATTATAAAACCACATGAACTATTTTCACCTCTTTCTTATAACTCATGTATACATATGCAACATATACTTCACTATACAGTCAAGTTGTACAATTTGGCAGTTAAACACACTTAATATGCAAAATCATTTGCAATGGTAGTTTTGAAGGCATATGTCATTTGATAGCAATATGTTCTAGTAAACTAAACTTGTGACTAACATAACACCATTTGTTACTATATTGATATTAGGGGGGAAAATAGTAATTTTAAATGGAAAACAAAAGAATAATTTTAAAAAATGTGAAGCTTTATTTTTTTTTAAAAATAAATCTAACTTTAATATTACTTTTAAAGGAATCTAAGAGGAACATAATGAAAAATAAAATTAAGGAAAATAAAGGAGGGTGCACTTTCTGGTACAATTGTGCCACTGTAACAGAACTGTAGATCTTTATTACAGCCACAAAGAAAAAAATATACCTCATGATTGTCAAAGTAGTCATATCTAATGCAACTCGAGTTCCTGATTTCAGCTTTGATTTATCCAATTGTCTCCTACAACCAACCACATAGCGAGGTCCATTGGTAGCTTTCACAATATCTATTGAAAAAAAAATTAGACAATATGAGTAAAATGGAATGAGTGCATAATAGGTTTAAAACAGAATAAAAAAGTTTTTAAGCAAATATTATCATAATAACAATAAAATTTCAATTGGTTACAACATATTTATGAGACAAATTTAAACAGGAACATTTTTCATGAGAAGTGAAACATTCTTCAATGGATTTCATCATAGTAATACTCAGACACTGTCTTGTTAATTTGGATCTGATAAACTTTAACAACATGTTATCTTACACTCAAAAATAAAACTTAATATCAGAAAAAAAAACTTTAATATTTCTAAAATGTTCTTCAAATAGACATTAAAATTAAATTAATTTACATCTTAAAAACATTTCAATTGAACTCCAATAATCATGAATCAGTTGATTTCCTGCAAGTAATTAATGTTTTGCTTTATAATTGAAATATTTTCACACATAAATGTGAAAAACTTTGACTACTGCATGGAAAAGGCCACATCACTGTAAATTGTACCCTAGAGCTAAAAATTTTAAAAACTGCTTAAAAAATGCAGCACAAAATTAAATTAGTGCGTTATCATCATCAGCATCACTTAACAAAATCTTGATTCATGATTATTACATATCAGTCAAGAAAACACAACTAGAAATAAATTATATGTAAGAAATGTTGGAAACATAATCCTATTTATAAATAAATCAATATTTTCTTATGAAAAGAAATTCATACCCATAATAATATTTTATGTTATAAAGAATATCACAGCAAAATATTAATAATTAGCTCAAATTGTACACATAGATTTCAAAATCTATTTTTTTAATTAAAAAAAAGTTAGAAACTACTAGGATTTGAATATATAATCTAAAGCCCTCACATGGAATTGCTTGCAGTACAATTTTTTAGCTAGGGATATAACTTAACTATTTAAAAGAATCATGATACTAAATGCATTTTGATATGGAGCACAGTATTTGCCTCCATATCCAAGTACTTTTATTATTCTTTTCAACTCACAGTTGAAAATTAATTTTTAAGAGATTAAATTCCACATACAACATCAATAGAAGCATGTCTTACAATAAATTTGTCTTTTAATCAAGCACAAAAGTGTTGTGCATGAGAATTAATATAGTAAGTTTTCATTTCAGATCCTTCTACATATTCACTGAATTTGGATAACATAATGAATAATTTTAATTTAAACCAAAAATAAAGTATTAAAATTTTTTAAGTGATTAAAAATTTGAATATATATATATATATATATATATATATATATATATATATATATATATATATATATATATATATATATATATATATTTGTAATAATATAAACCCTACCTTGAAAGTAAACAAATAAATAAAAATTATTACCATCAATAAATTTTTTAATGTCAAAATTCTTAGATGAGCTCCATGGATCTCTAATTTATGATCACCATAGTTTAAAATGTTATTTACAGAAATAAATGATAATACTTAACAGTTCCATATGGGAACCTAGCATATATATGTGCCTAATACAATGAAAAAGCAATAACAGAAACATTTAAAAATTATTATTACTGTTATCTAAAGAATATGAATAAATGATGAATACAAATAACATGGATAAAGATTATGCTTATTTCATCATTAAATAATTATAATTAAATTTTTATACAGATACTCACATTTTTCTTCACCTAAATGCTTCAAAACTTCACCCACAATCTGAAAAGTATTTAAATCCATTAAAAATTGAGCAATTTCTAAAATTTATAATAATGAATTTCAAATCAAACAAAAATTTGATATTAATACAGAAAACCAAATTCATTAGAAAATAGAAATATTTTTCATATTCTGTTTGATAAATCAAATAATGAATGGAAGCCAGTTAACTTGCGTACATTTAAATTGACATAATTGAAACAATTAAATTCAAAATAGATGAACAATTATATAAAAGAAAATTATGTTTTTGCTTCATAACAAAAAGGTAATAGAATTTTTTTAAAAGACATTTTTATAAGCTAGAAATCATTTTCCTCATTTGCTCACTAATACTGAATACACTAAAAAAGTTCAAATATCAAAATTTAGGAAATTGCTTGAATATGATAAGCATGCACTATAATATGTATGTATGTATGTATGTATGTATATATATATATATATATATATATATATATATATATATATATATATATATATATATATATATATATATATATATAATACTTTGAAAGGTATTGCTTAGTTTGTCAAAACAATCACAAGATAGCTTATTGTAAAAGAAAAAATTATATTTACCTGACCAACACTCTGCAAAGCTTTTAAATCATTTTCTGACTTTTCATACAACTTATTAAATTCTTTCAACTGCTCTCTCACTAAAAAATGGAAGTTACTTATTCATGAAGTAATAAACTTTTCTGCATCATTATTGAATGGCTTAAAACTACATATTTTAATTTTTGACAATAAATATGAATAAATAAGTATGTCATATTTATCAGAAGAAACTGCAGCATATATGAAGCAATTTATAATCTTACTATCACCTACAGTAATTTGTATTAATTTTAAAGCTACTTGAAGAAATTATCTGAGTCTTCAAGTGTGACAAGTTTCATTAACATACATATTGCACTAATTTAAATTATAATTACAATAACAATGGAAATCAACTATAAAAAATACTTAAAGATATAAATGCAATACAAAAATAAATTACATAAGAGAAATGTTAAAACTATTCTTTTTTTCATAAATGCATTTATACTTACTACAAAGAAGTCTATAATGAAGAATAGCATTAGGTATTAAATATTTACAGAATAAAAAATGTTTACTCTTGCTAATAAATATAATTGCAACAAGTTGTGCATCAAGCAAAGCTTTCAGAATCAGAATTTTCATTACCTGAAATTTTAAAACAACAGACAATTTGTTAACATCTTATCCAATAGAATAGGTTGGTGCAATATATATACACACAGTCAGCTCTCGACTTTCGAACAGAATTGGTTCCTGAAAGTGCAAGTGAATGTTCAAAAGCACTTATGGATGTAAGAAAATATGCCCCAAAAACTGTGTTTTAAAGTATTTATTTATCTATATGTATACATAATGAAGTTAAAGAGGCATGTTAAATGCTTTCAGGAGTTTCCTTTCTAAATTTATCAAGAGTTAGTTGTATACTACTCTTTCTTTTCTTGATAAATATTTCTATAACACAATGTGCCTTTCTCAATTGCTCTACATACGCAAGATATACGTTTTCCATTGGGATCACATTCTTCCACGATGGTAGAAAATTTATCAAGATGTGTGAAGGCTTCATTTATATTTTTAACTGTCAAAGTCTTAATGTTTTTAACAGCTTCCTCACTTTCATGAGTATTTCACTGTTACTCATTTGTATTTCACTGTTATTCAATTGATTGAATTTTTTGGAAAATTTTGTTAACCTTTGAAAGGATTTGGCGCATGCGAAATAATGAACTGTAAGAAAGTTGAGGGTCATCTGTATAAGTATATATACATACAAACAAGATAGGCCTATTTCTAGGTACTAATGCAGCAATATAATGTGTCAAACTAGTTGTCACAATGTTTTCTTGTATTTGTAAGATGTAACTTGTGTTTTAAGATGTGTGTCTTGTGTACAGAAACATTTTATTAACATCTTTTTCTTAGATTGCTCAGCGCAAAAATTGGAAATCGCAATAAAGCTTCACTGGATACAAAAATTTTATCTTAATTTTCAGCAAATTATATGAAAAACATCAAGCCTCCTTACTCAATGTTTAGTATTAAACAATGAATAATGAATCATTGAGATGCTCCTGTTTCTTTCTTTTTAAAACAACACTTTAAAATAACTTTTTAAATGTAAATTTCTAATTTTTCTTTCCAATTTTAAAATTTTATTTTATACTTAGGTAACAAATAATTCACTTAATTAAATTATTTTGAGCACCTCAAATGTGCTTCAAAGTTTACTTTTATTTTTATGACTATACAATTTATATTTTAATCATAAACCTTAATACTTTACATTATTTTATAGTGAATTAGGTACTTGCATATTGACAGCTTTTTCCTGAAATTTATATGCTTAAGCTACATAAACACACACACACACACACACACACACACACACACACACATATATATATATATATATATATATATATATTTGACTTTGATGACTATAATATAGCAGATTTTAGGAGAGTCAATATGTTTTTTAAATTTGATTGTTCATGAAAATGAAAAATAATCATTTTTGTATAAGTTTAACAAAAAAATAAACAGTTCTGAAATAGAAAAATCTGATGAACAAGGAAAATAATATATTATTAAATATTACCTAAGTAGAGGTATAAGTTTTATATATATTATGAATATATAATAGAAATTTTACTATATACAATGAATCTTTCAATATCATTTACACAAAATATATCAAAATTATACAAACATATATTCTGCAAAATCATTCCCTTAAATGATGACATTGATTATCTTACTTTCTTTTAGACGACCTTCTATTTCTTTGTGTTCTAGGAGCTTCTTCTTGTAATCTTGAAGAGCCTTATCTTTAGGATTTTCATTAGAAAGCTGAGGTTGTTGAGCTACCGCAACGGCTGCCATCTTTTCTATTTTGCTATTGTCATGCAGTGGTGTTGCCAATTGTCAACTTTATTCTTTCAGATACATTTATTTTGAAAGCATATTGAAAACATACTGAGTCAACTTTTATTATTTGTGAATTGTAGGATAATGGAAAGTTTTTGTACTTGTAAATTTATACTTTCAACAATCGTTGCCTTCAGGAACAATTAAATAGTGTAAGGAAGATTTAATTCGCAGTCGCTATGTAACACCCCGTTCGCACTGTAATTTTAAACGCGTTTATGTCTCGGCAAAACTTTCTTACTGTGGCAATTTGTGATTTAAGTGAGTTCGAACTGTTCCGAAAATCCGTTTGGGGAATTGACTTAAATACGTTTCAGCTGATTTAGCGCCATCTTGTTTTCTGCTATTTTCTTGTCAGTGTTTGTTGAAATATCTGAAACCCATAAAAATAAATGCAAGAAAAGTAAAATTTTAAAAAATAATAACACAAAAATATTTACATAAGTATTAAAAAAATACAAAAAATTACATTAAGTTTGAGAAGAAATAGATTTGTCAACAACATTCTTTGGTTTCGTATTTCTCATTTGAAATATCATAATCTTAATTAATGTCATTTTGGACAGTAATTACTTAATAAACGCTCTAAACTATAAAAAAAATCAAAAATATCATGTTATTTGCAATAACAAACGATGAATATGGTTTTGAACAAAAAACAATATTTCTTAAATCAGTTTCGAATGCTAGGCAGTGCGAACGCTGTTTTTAGCATGGTGCTTAAGTTAAATCAGATTTAAATTTAAACTGATTTAAAAATCGCAGTGCTAATGGGGTATAATGTATTCTTATTTCTTTTCACGATTTAATAACAATGAATCTGTTTATTAGAACAATTATATAATATCAAAATTCTCTGTACCAAGAGAAACAAAATTAAAGCTTTCTTTATTAAGATAAATATGTATATAATATTTATGATAGATTAAAATGCACTTAATCCATTTGTTTAGCAGTAAAAGTTCTAAGAGATTATTTAAGATGTTAGTATCAATCACAGGACTCGTTTTCAGAAATTTTGTTCATTTATATCCGAAATACATTTGAGCAAAAAATTAATTGTTACATTGCTTAATTAAAGAATCATTTGATTTAATTATTCCTTAGCTAAAGATTATAAGCACTGGATGAATTTTTGTAAATGTTTTTGTTTATATCAAAATCGAATATTTCTCTTAAATCCTTCCGTCTTGATAAAAATACTCCCGTAAATACTTTCCGGTAAGTACGCTTTTTAATTTTTCAACTAACACCACATATTCATTGGATAAAAGATTAAAAAGAGTGATTTTCAGATTGTTGTTTATAAATATCATAACTTGGAGTTTTCTAGCGTCACGAGTGCTTGCTGAAAAGATTCCATAGTTTTTAATCATTTTGCATCAGCTGAGCTTATATCGTTTGATTAAAAATGAAAATAAAAAACTTTAGTTAAATAACATTACGATTGTACTTTGACTTTAAAATGAGCCGAATTATCTATGAAAACATTTCTGATATTTAGTTGAGATAAAATCAAGGTGAATCGTTACACTATTTGCGTAATTATCTAATATTTTCAAGCTTTTAATTTTTTACTTCCTATTTCTACTTGAATTTGATACTTTCACTTCGAGAAGAATACAACTGAGGACGGAAAACGTGCTGGTTGCTTATATGTTTTCTATACGTTCTAGCAAACCTTTTAAAGCCCCTATTACATTAGAGTTGCCCAGATTTACGTTTGAGCAACTCCCGTAGACTTAACATTTAGAGACCCTAAGAAAGAGAATATCCCTGTTCTAGATTATATATTTCGTATAATTAATTTCATTTGTATTATATTTAATTTTGATTTTTATATTATTTTTTAGTTTTTGTATCCTTATGACAAGCTAATATCTTAGTGTTTTCTAATGCTACAAAATTATGTATTTGAATGAATAACCATTTCCTTTTTAGGAAATGAGCAAACTTTGAATTAAAATACAAAGCTTAATTGCTTAGTTTATTTTGTTTTGTAAACGCAGTTTTTTTCTGTTTCTCATGGACAGTATATTTGTTGAAAACCTAGTTGTTGTGTACGAAATATTGTGGTTTGATAGTTTCATTTGTTTGACGCTCAGAGCGGCCATTTTTTGTACACGAGTGTTAATTAGACCGGAAGCTACAGTTTTAAGAGTACTCCGAACTATTAAAAACATTCTTATTCTAAGTGGTTTTTGAATTATTGAAACGAAGGCTAGAGCACTAACCGTTTGACTGTTAGCTCGATACTATGTTTTGATGAAATTGACATTACGCGGATTCTTTGAAATCTATACGTTTTATTTATATAAAAAAAGAATTTCAGTAGTCATAAATATATCAATAATAAAATGTTATTTTACTCTAAGATTTGAAAAGAATTTTTCATGCCTTTTTTCTATTAGAAACCATTTCTATCAATAAGTTTCAGTAAACAATGCCTTTTCCGAAAACTCAAAACAAATTTAAATAATTTTCAAATATTATGTCTGATACAATATAGGAAAGTAATTGATCAGAATGCTGACTTAAAAAGAAGGAGATAACAATTATTTATCTAAAAACTTACTTGTTCAATTAAAAAAATAAGAAAAGGAAATTAAAAGATACATTAAAATTTGTGATACGTATTTAAAATACATTCGAATGGGGCATAAAGCTAAATATGCCCTAATTTTTATGATTTTTTCAATTCATTGAAGTTTTATAATTAATTTAATGAAGTAGGAATCGAGATAGTTAAAAGCAACATCGTGCTGACGCTTGTTTCCCGCCATTTAGTATAACCCACAACTTTTCAATATTTATGTATGGGATCCTATGTTAGAATCAAAGTTACATTACTTATTCGCAGATTTTCTTTCACTTTCGTTTCAAACATCAATTAATTCATTGGGTTTGCAATTCCTTGAAAAGTTTTAAGAAATATTATCATCGTGTATGCTTACTTTATGACATTCTCAATAATCAACTTAATCACTGAATGGTTTGACAATCTTTCAATTCACAATAAAGGCCATTAAACATCTACAGCTGTTCAATGGCAGATCATGATAAACAATGTTTTTCATCTATGTCTGCTACCATATAATAAAATAACTGCATATTTTATTTGAGGGACGAGGCAGTAACGAATATTCACACATCTCCTGCATAAAGTTATTCCAGTCAATATTTGCAAAATGACTCATACACTCAGCTGTATTTCCCATAAAGAGACAAATATCCAATCTTAGTACAGGAAATGTATACACTGTAAAGCCGTCAAAAATAATTTAAGAACTTTTTTAACTAATTATCACATTTTGTATTTTTCTCTTCCCAGCATGGCTTTTGGTTGATCATCATTTCGATTCTTTTGCAATGAACAAATTTCCTTTTTGAATCTTTCGAAATCCATCTTTTAGTAGAAATGAAATATTGTGGAAGAATAAAGCTGTATAGATTGATAAGTTCAAACGAAGGGAAAGAATAGCAAGCTTTTGAGTACGTGAATGAGTTTTTGAAAGCATAAGAAAGAGAGTAGGAAATGTATACTGGTGAGCAAAACATAAACAACAGATTTTATTTCCAATAACTCCACAAAAAATTATATGAAAGACATGAGATTCAGAAACGAGAAGTATTTTGTTCTTAACGATGACAAAAGCATATACGCGCAAAAACTAATTCAACACATATAGTATGAAATCAAGCAAAAAAAGGCCTGATTAAACCCATAGTAACGTTATACATGATTGTCTGTCCAAGATGAAAGTCAACAAGAAGTTATTCCTTAATATAGTAATTGCCATTCTCTTACTGCAAGTTGTTTCTCACCGTTTCTGCAGACTCAGAATCAGATTGTCCAAAAATTCTTGTGGCCTTTTTCTCAATCAGCATAAGTTTCAACTGTTGGGTGTTCCCCAGAGGGTTTAATCGGGGCACAAGATAAAGAAGCTGTAATTGCTCGCGAAAGTATCTCATATTCTATTGGATATAAATCAGGAAAGTACGTTAGCGAGTCATGTCTTCTTTTTCCAGGCGTAACTACCAAACGGCGGAAATTCAGTGTGGCAATACACTATCATCTATAAAAACGAAGTTTACTGAAATCGCACTTCGGAAGAGAGGATGGAGAATAATCACTTCTTATCAATACCGATCTCTGGTTAAAGATTCTCTGTCGAAAACTTGGAGCTCACTCTACCGTGTCCCAATCTCTCTCCAAAGCAACTGGATTTGAAAATCACTTGTGTCACTGAAACGACTCTCATCCATAAAGATGCCACTAACCCGGTTGATGATATATCCAGTTTCGTATACCATTTATCCCTTTAAGTGATGGTACCGATGACTAACTTTCAAGAAATACAGCCTTCAGGACAGCGGGTGAATAGGCCAATTTGATAAGGCGTCTGTGCATATTAAATCACAATTTCTGTCGTATGCAGTTGTTGAGCATAAAGTGCTTGCTGAATAGTTTCAGATTCTTTTCACAAGCAGCCTAATACATCAGCCATTCACAGTAGGTATTTTTCAGGGGTGGTTACCACCAACTTTGCTAATAACTGTACCCGTGGTTTGGGAAGCTTTCCAAGCGTGAAGAATGACATTTTCCTTGATATTGGATTCTTCAGTTACTCCAGTCACACTACACCTTTCCTGCAGCTTTCGAATCATTTTCCCACATCTACGTAGCGAAAGAAATCTTGCAGCGAATATCCTTGATTGTGTCACTGTCTTTCCTTTTCATGTGGTCGTGAACTGCGGGAGTACAAGTTTTGCAAAGCTCACGTCGCCAGTTACGTTTTGTTCCTGACCTTTTTACTGAATCGCAAGAACCTTTTTTCTGCAATTTCATGGCTATCTACTTAAAATTTACACTGTCGTTTAAATTTCGCGCACAAATTTATGATTAAGCACATTCATTTTTCATTAAATAAGAAACTATGCCTGTGACAACTATATCTTAAGAGATAGGATAAATTGGTATGATTAAATATAGGTATATCATATAATTTCTTTGATGAATTCAGTTTTAAGACATGGAAATATGAAAAGTGCAGTAAATGCAGATTTGTTAAAAACATCCAAGCACAGTTGGCAAATTTATTTAAAACCATATATTTTCGTCTTATATAAATATAACATATCATAAAAAGATTGAATTTTTCAATATTTTTCTAGAAAGATCTAAAAAATTAATTGCAGAAAAAATATATATGATTTTTAGCCACGTATTGTTTTTCCGCTTTTTTGCTTTAGTTGACCTTCCTGAGATCTTTTCTTAAATATAAATCTTTTTATAAAAATTTTTAAATATAAATGTGTTATAATAAATTATATTTGGACAACAGAATTATCAATTAGTTATAATCGAAATTTTAATTTAATGTTTGAAATATGTGTTTATATTTGAACGCTTTTATTTTTCCACGGATTTTTGAATTAATGTGTTTTTATAAATCTTTTTTTTATATTTTCATAGTTATTTTGCATTAATTTTTTATTTGGGCATTAATAATTTTTTCCTGAAATAATAAGTATTTCATAAGATTAATTTAACTTAGTGACTTTCTTTAACAAAATGTGATATTTTTTGATTTTTTTTTGCATTTTTGGGATTTAATTGTTCAAGAATATTCACAAAGTTCTTTTAAAATTAAGGAATAAAACTAGAGAATTAGTTTTTAATTAAAAAAAATTTACATTAACCTATTGTTTTCTTGTCTAATATTAACAATTATTTGTTGACTTCATGTTTGAGGCCGGAACGAGAATTCTTCTGAATTGTATTGTTTATATTCATTATTTTCATTGATTTTTATATTTCTTTTTGATTTCTTTCTCTAGAATTCTTTTTAAAATATCTAAATATTTTGACTTAAATGTTCTTTCTATTGGTAAAACTATACATTGATTCGAATTTTGCTTAAAAAGCTATGAATATGAATAAGTATTTTTATATAATTAATCATTGGAATTTTTAATTTATCATAAAAAATATTAATTTACATTTGCTTGTTTCTTTTCACATTGTCAATCTTGAAATTGTGCTTCTTTAGTTTATGCATGTAATTTGCATTGTATTTTTTAACGTTCTTGTTTTTGCATAAGCTCCTTTATTATAACAAATTCTGTATAAATATTATAATGATAAATATAAATTATAATTTATCGGTATATAAGTGATGATTATGAATAGAAATCAAAATTTACTGCTAGAAATTTTTATTTATACACATTCATTGGTTTTCCCTCTCATGTATTCATTCTAATTTTTGTTTCCTATTGTTTTCCTATGGCAATAAATCTTAATTTTTTAATTTCTATTTTGATTATGTATTGGCATTAACTTATTTACTTAGTTTCCTTTTGTAGTCTTTTTTTTGTTAAAAGTTAGAAATTAATTAATGCATTTCTATTATGTACGATCAGCAACATTTTTCAAGTAGCCAAGAAATCGGGCAAAAAGGATTATATGATATTTGTTCAAGTAATTATTTTCTATATCTTATTTTTAGGTCAAAATATTTTTGCTTTTATTTATTAAATTTTTGAAATAATAATTGTTTTAATATTTTTTTGCCTGTTCTTAATTTGAGAAAACTACGCATCGCAGCAATCAAATTCTTTGAAGAAATTTCAATCCTTTGGCTTTGAATTTTTATTGTGTGTGTGATCATTTGTATTCTTTTTCTGTTATTTGGCGATATTTATATTTGGCGGAACTTTTTGCCGAGTCGACAGTATTTGGCGCCTGATTAAAAAAATTTTTTTCACGTATTTATTTCTATTTTAGAAACTTTTACTTCCTATTAGCTTAAAGAATCATAGCATGAATAAACTGCTACAAATGTTTTCATGTGACTCACAAAATTTTTAATATATTTATTAAAACGCTTTCTTGTTTCAAAAAAAAAAAAGCGTTACTGCTTATATGTGATTCTGGTTAGGAGTGATTTTGGGATGCTGCAACAGAGCAATCACAATTTCAACTTTTTTTTTTTCAAATGCTGAATGAAAATGGTGTCTTATGAACACTTGTTGGAAAGCTATGCTATATGGAATTAAGTTCAATAAATCGTTAATATATTGATGCAGTCCTAAAATAGATATCACAATATATATTATAGAAAAACATTTGTGATGTTAGCTTCTCACTACATTCATAAGTACTCTCTATAATTTATATTATTCTAGACAATAAAAGTAAATACCTTATTATGAAAAATTATATAAAAGTTTACCAATAATTACTCTTTTTGTGAAGGTAAACACATATAAAAATCAATAAAAAGCATAACTTATGAGTATTAAAATAGGATAAAAAAAACATAGTATAGAAAGAATTTAAGAATTTATATAATTGAAAATAACATAATTACGTACAAAAAAGCATAATTGTATTGTACTAAATATCAGAGGAATAATCAAATGTCAAAGGCAACCTAAGCTGCAGGGAAGCTCAAAAGACAGATTTTTGGCACAGATGCCGTATAATCCAGGACGTCAAATTCTGAATTTCTTTGGCGATGAAGAAATGTTCCAAGAGGACATACCGCGACGTGTGTGACGACGTAAATACTAGGTTACCGAATTAGAATTTTCTGCATAATTCTAATAGGTCTCCATATCTATGACGTAATAAAAACCAGATTGCCAGATACATAAGAAAATCCGTCAAAAACTCACCATTTGGCATCTTAGATTAAATGACATCTGTGCCAGATTTTCTCTGGAAAGATCTTTCCTTTAAAATAAGTTGACACATTTGCTTTTTTTTAGATAAACCTCCATTTTTTTGTTCTCTAAAAGCTTCATTCTATAATCTAAAAGTGCACTTTCTCTTGGAATTTTAGCAGAGAATGGGAATCGCTGAGATATTGCCATCTTTTATATTTTGATGTCATGTATCAGTGTTCTGAACTTTGTTCCTTTATACTCACTTACTTTGAAAAGATATTCAAAACATGCTTAATCATTGTTTTATTTAAGCACTTCCTGAAAAATATAAAAGTGTGACAAATAAGAAATGCAAATCTCATTCAAGCATTCAATGATTATCATTGAATTAATTTCTTTAAGTGCAAAGATGAGGATACCACTTCAGGTATGGACTTCGTCACTCAATTGTAACTGAAAATTGCGAGGTGGATGAACACCTCGTTCAGGCGGCAAATAAGGGCAACCAGAATCGTATCATGATAGTCTTACCTAATTTAAATTCTAAACTTAGAAGTCGCGATTGTCTGGCGTCGTTTTTGTATTTGGGAAGTGTTGAATTGCATACCTGACACAAATGAAGATCCATGGTGTTCAATAATGAAGATTAGGCTACTTAAAGTATGTCTTGATCACAATCGTTCCATTGGTGTGGTGAAGCGTGGAGAGGAAGGTACCAGCTCAGGTGTTGAGCTAGTAACTTGAACGTGGCTCAAAATTACGACGCGTGTTGATGTATTTAAACTTTTCAGTCTGCAGAAAAAATAGGTATCCAGAAATGCTTACAAACTAAATTAAACCAATGGCCACTAAATTTATGAAGCTTCTGAGCTGCTATTTTTAAAACCTTATCTAAGCTACTAACAAAAATAATTATTAACTTTTTAAATGCAAGAATTTTTTTTAAAAAATTTACATTTATATTGCTTAGTTAACAACTCATAAAATTTTATCGATAAAATTAATTGTATAATTTTTTTCAAACGACGGGCAGTGAGTGACTAACCTATCGCCAGAAGAAGGCTGGAAACAGGTACTCATTTATCGTTACTGTTAATATGTCACGGAGACGAACAGCACTACCCACGTTACACCATCATAAACTCATTTATAGGATGAGCCACGTATTCATCATCATCACAGAAGAAATGACAATAAAACGCAGAGAGAAAGGAACATCCCAACCCAAACCGGGATTTAAGTCAGGGGAAAAAGAAATTTAGTACATGTGCAGATTATTTATAGAAGCAAAGGTAAAATTTCTTACTCATATTTTGATAAACTTTTTTTCGCAATCTAGGGAATGACTTTTTGTTGTTTGGAATCCATTGCTTAAGAATATAATCTTAAATTCTTAAAAACACAAAAAAAGATATTCAATGATAAAGGACTAGTATACGATTCAGAATGCTTAAATATAAATACATAGATATTTTTTAAAAAAATTTTGGAGATTTTAGTAGTAGTTTTTCGTAAATGAAGTTAGGTATGTTAATACCCAAATGAGTGAATATTTTTGTATCTAACCTTTTTTTAAATAAAACAATGTAGGAAAATCGTGTACGAAATACCGATTTTATTGCAAATCAATTTAAAAAGGGCCATCAACAATTAAAACCTGAAACCAACAATAAATTAAAGAAAACTGTGGGTACTTTTCTACTGAACCCCGCTTCTGATCCTAAATAAATATCATGTTTCTTATGGTGAAACGAAAACAATATAACATAGATATGATGATTTTAATGTCTCAATATTTTATTTGAAAATGTATTCCAATCTTTTTAACCATAAAAAGGTTGTTTCTTTCTTTACAGTTGAGATCTTGAGTACGCCATTTTATTACGATTCTCATTGGCTTAAAATCCATGACGTCAGATAACGTTTCACCCACGTCACCTAGTATTAAGACGGCATTGTAAGGCCAGGCGCAAACTACTGGAGAATTCTCAGGGGGAAACCTTTCTCGCAGAATTCTGTGTGAATTCGTAGAGACGAAATAATGACGTCACATCATTTGACTATGTGACGTCATTGTTCTGTTGAACCAATGAAACTATTTACATCATATTGAATTCTTATTTACATATTGACTGATGGGCAATATCAGTTTTGTGAAATTAAGATTGCTTACTTATCGAGACATCTGATATATATATATATATATATATATATATATATATATATATATATATATATATATATATATATATATATATATATATATAAACTCAGAATGTGTAATTTCTCGACACTTTTTTAAACTGTAATAATTTTTTTGAAAATATTGAAAACTATCATTATTCAAGAAAACTAGTGTATATTTCATAATCTAAATTTAGTCACACTCATTGAATTACAATATTGGTTTGAAAAAAATGCAATTATATTTTTAAACTAATATTTGAGATAATTTTTTATTATATCTATAAATATTTAAATAAAATAAGTATACATTTTTAAATAAATGACAAGCAAATTATCAACACAACTCAAATAGTATTAAAATATTTTTCATGTAAATTATTTTATGAAAAACAAAAGATATAAATTCATTCCTGAATCTGTGTGTGTGTGTGTGAATCTTTAAAAATATAAACTAATTCTGCAATGATAATCAATTTTTATTAAATTTCTTATATCTATCTATCTATCTATCTATCTATCTATCTATATATATATATATATATATATATATATATATATATATATATATATATATATATATATATATATATATATATATATATATATATATATATATTTAGCTTTGTAAACAAAAATAAATAGTATTTACACATACAGACTACAATAAATGTTATCTAAGACCTTAATCCTCAATTAGAAAAATGCTTACATTATTGTATAATTATATTTAAACTTAATTTGCTCAGCAGTATATACAGGAATTGTTAATGAATATTACTTTAATTAATCCCAAATTTTTTTTTTAATTTGAAAATTTACTATTGAAATTATTTTATTAAAATCTATAACACCTAAGTAACCTCAGCAACATAAAATATGTAGCAGAATTACTGTTTCAGTTATATATATCAAACGTAAGTAGTATCAATGTTTTCAATAATATTAAATAAAGTATACTTAAATGTAGAATATGTGTTCTGTGTATTTTATCTAAATTAATTTAAAGATATATTTAAATATAAAAAATAAAATTTTGAATTTCACAATTTATTTTCTTCTCATACAAAATCCATGTTTAATATTAATACAAATTATAACCCAGTCAAATTTTTCAAATGTTTTGTGAAACTTATGACTTATTTCCAAGAATAGAGTATTTTTTATATTTTTCAAAATAAGTTCTATCTTTGGAATCACACAGATATCTTCGATCTATATAATTTCATAAAATAAACTTTCTAAAATTTTAAAAAGATGTTAACTTTTATAAAATATTTTTTCTTTATTTTATCATTAATAAATAACTTAATTAATTTTAATAAGTAATTTGATAAAAAGGTAATATTTAATATTCAAAAATTAATTTTATGACGTTTGAGAAGATTTTTCATAAATTAATTTTCCTCCTAAAAACATTGATAAAAATTAATCTCAAACATTATTTCGAAGGGAGAGAAAAAATAAAAAAAAAAAAAAAAGTAAATAATTTGTTTTGTCGCCGGTGCCCTGCCAGATATTTCTAACTTTCTGGAAAACTTAAAGCGCCTATTTTGTGACATTTTCTGACGTCATTTGTTAACTGGAGTTTTGTCGGCGTCAGTTTTTTTTCAAGATAAAATAAATGAAATAATTTTTTTTTTAAATTGTAGTATTTTACAGCTTTTATAACATTTTGTATTAATCATCCTAAATTTTTGCATAATATTTCGACTTATCTTTTTAATTAAGTAAATTTTGAAAGATGATTACATTCACTGGAGCTTAAAAACTGAAATTAAGAAATTAACTGAAAGATTAAGGCATGGTTTGGTGTGTAATGATATAATCCTTGATTAATTATACGATATGCAAGTAAAAGTTGCTCAAAACTCTGTTTGAAAGAAAGAAGAAAACTATAAAATAGTGAAGTTTGCATATGAAAGGCTAACATTGAAATATGAAATAAATCCCTTAAAAAATATGGAGTGATAGAAAATAATGAAGTAATTTATTATTTTTTTAAAGTTAAAATGAAGAAACTCGATCTGAAAAAAAATTCGATCAACAATGTAAGATTAAAAAAAAAAAGCCAAAATGACGTAAATATGACTGATTGGATACACCATTCTGAAATTTTACTCCTTTCGGTTTTATCGTTCTATTTCAGTTACCATAAATTATTTTCGTAATCCTTACCTGGTTGATAATGACTGGGAACATAATTTTTCCTTAAAAATGGGGAGAAGTTCATTAAAAAATGTTTAAAAAAACAGCTCTTCATTAAATTAACTAGAAAGTTTGCAAAAACTTTTAAAATTATGTTAATAGGATTAACGTGTTGACTTTCTAAAAGTAATGATAATGGCAAATAGTTTTCATACTGTGATTTATTTTTCCTGAAATGGTACATTGAAATATCTAATTATCACATAAATAAGTGAAACAATAATATCACACAAATAAATGACGCAAGACTCATAAAAAAACAGCAAGAAATTACTCTGATTTTCATCTCATTTGTTTAAATGTAGGCTTACGAGATTTCTGTAATGTTCAACCGTGATATCGGAATACTTACCCTCCTCCAGCGTAGCGGGTATTTAAAAACACACATCTTTGGCGGGTTTTAGAGGGTAATTTATTCACAATGCTATAAAAATAAATGGTAAACTGATTAGAATACTAAATCAGGGGGATAATAATAAATGACACAAGCCTATAAATTTAATTATTTTATTTCCTACATATTAATATTTATGAATTACTTGAGAAGAAACATTTTGAATGAAGAATACATTTTGAGCAACATTACATGTATTTATCATCGGTTAGCACTTTTTATAAAGTCTTTTTTTTTTGTTTAATTTTATAAAAATCTTGATAAGCTAATCCGCTTTTAATTTTATGTCATCAAGCCGTTAATCGTAGATTTTTTCATCAAACCTCTATGCGATGTTCATTAAAAAATTTTGCTGATGTTGATGTTTTAAAGTAAGCAGAAGGCACACTCAACAATCTTGATCAGATTGGGGACTACTTTGTCATTATCTTTGAAGTGACAAATATACCCATTCATTTTTCTTCACTAAAATGGTCACATCTTTGGTAGTGTCTTCTTACTTCCACTGCTCCCAATTTGACTGCAAATATCTGTTTAGCAAGCACAATTTCGCGCATGGTCGATTGGCGAGACAATATCATACGATGACCATATTACTTATTATCCATCTTTAAAGGACCATCACTCTATATAGTTTTTATTTTTCATACAATACAGAAATAAATGACAAAGTGATAATTTTAAATAATCCCTTCATAGTTATTTTTAGAAATTTTTGATCATCTATAAACTTAATTTTTAACGGGACGTAAAGTAAACCGGCTGGAACACTGGGATTCTGTCTGAAAACCGGCACTTTTTCGGTCAAACATCTGACAAGCGTATTTAAATGCATACGTTCCGCAGCTGGCTTTTATTGCAGATATAGCCCTCAAATTCACCAACCACTTTGTCATTTTTATTTTGAGGCATAGTCAAATGTCGAGTTCGTTACGTGAATTGATATTCTCTTCTTTTTGACTTTAACACCACTTTACTGGAGAGACATATAACTTTTCAACAGTTTAACACATTGATTACCAATCACACATCAGAGCGTAATATGATGTTATCAGCAACAAAGGGCCAATCACGCGCCGGCGATGTCTCAGTAACCAGTGATGAGCTGACGCGGAAAAATCCTATACCGATTATTCACTTCCTACTTCATTTGGTATTGCATGCAGTGTATTTCTTTTAATATTGGTATGAAGGCATCTTTTTAATATTATTTTAAAATTATATTTCCGGAAGTAACTATGTTGGCATCTGGGTGCAATTTATTTCCACATGAGGACAATAACTATCAGTCTAATTCTAGTGACTGGCATAAAATATAGGAACTTCCTCATCATGACATGGTTAAGTATCAAACTATACAGTTAATAATTTATTAAAATATTCTTTATACACTAATAATTGTCTTTCCTGAATCAATGAATTGTTTATTTGCAATTCGATTTATAAAAAAACTGCATAATGATGAAGAAGTATATATTTTTTTATTAAAATGAATTCCATCATGAAGATTTTAGAAAAGGTGTATCACAAATATAGTGTGTTCGATGCCTTATTTAACTAAAAATTGAATGCTAAAAAAAGCTTATGTACGTTAAAATATCCGTCAAGTCCAATGCTCATCAGCTGATGTAGTGTGGCGAGGAGAGTTGGTACGATATTCAGATGACGATAAACATAAACCACACTTGACAGTGGTTCAAAATTAAAAATTGGTAGTATCTGTTGTGCTGCTTTTGTTGCCTTGAATATGTCTCTGGAAACGCATTAAAACAACCAATCTGGCCCAAACTTTTTTTTAAAACTAAATTTATGTAAAATTAAGTTTAACATTTGTGAAATAGATGGTGTTAAAGTAGCTAAATTTCATGCTATTGCCATGGATGGGATACAAAGCAGGGGAATTGGCAACACCCTTTCTTCAGATTTTATTGAATTCACTACTATGTAAAAAATGAGTAACTTCTGAAAAAAGATAAAAAGTGAAAGATCTTGTGTACTTTAAAGATTGGAAATATTTGTTATGTACAATTTTTGGTTATTTTCCTGGATCTCTTGGTAATTGAGTGAAACTTGGGTCACATATACATATTTTTTTTGATAATAAGTATTAAATTTAACTGTGAGAATGAGTGAATACATGGGTAAAATATAATTATATAAGGTGCACTTATATACCTGTACGTCTGAATGTGTATGTCAGGTAAACGGCCAAGTTAGTCGCTGTTGTTACGTATTTTATCTAGCTCTACTTTCAAAATGCTTTCAGTAAGTGTTATTTCAATGCATAAGATTTGTGTGCGTTATATTCCTTTTAGAAGAATTGTTTTTGCATACATCTACCAAATTCTACTGCGTTCATACTCTGCACGTCTTCACACAGACAAGTTCGATAGGGTTGAATGTGATACCTTGTTTGAATTTCACGATTTTTTGTGGACTAATATTGGTTATCAAGCTTGCAGAATGTCGGCCATTACATGCATGATATACACGTAATCTAAAGATGTTAGTTTCGAGAGTATGATGTTTTACCTCAAATTCTATTAAGAGCAGATGCTGTTGTGCCCTAAGTAATTTCGTTTGCTTGTTTGAGTACAATCGTTTCTGAGCGCCCATTTCTACCTACTAAAGCATACAACACAATTAAAAACATCATTTTTTTGTACCGTGATCAGTTGATGAGGTCACATCTTGAACAACCCCTCTAAATTTCAATGAAATTCGAGACATCGTATGTGCATAAGACTTTTTAACACTATGATCTTCGGCGTGGTCAAGTATGGAACCCATTGATATATGAAAACGATATCTTTCCTCCACTTACTAATTTATTGGATTGCTGATTTTGAGGGTTCATTATTCATTCCTGTCCAGTCTTGATTTCAGGAAAAATATGACTATTCTGATTGTCGATTATGTGGTTTTAAAGAACCCATGAATCGTAACCATTTCCATTGCTGTAGTTCACTCTGTGGACTTGATTTCGACATAGCTAAATATTGGCGTGCGAGATAGTTTCTGGGAAAATGACTTTGGTCTTTCTTTTACTTCTTGTGTCTTTATTTTTGACGTTTATATTTTATTCTTCTTGGTTCTATTTATTTGCTTTCCCCGTCATTGGAAATAAAAAAATTGAGGAATAATATTTTTCACAATATATATATACATATAAGAATCAAAAACCACATTTCTACTCTTTGAGAATAAATGCTTTTATTCATCGTTACTTATATGACAATTTATGGGGAATTTCGATATCGAGGGCCCATATTTTGGGAAAGACCAAGATTTTTGTTTCAGTCACAAGATTTTTTCAGTGTTTTGTCTTGAAGCTTAACCACATTTGATTTTATACAATGTATTATGCGAGACAGGCATCCCTTTCTCATGGTTTTTTAAAGTAATATATATATATATATATATATATATATATATATATTAATATATAGCTTTCTCTTACGGTTTATTTAGATAATATTTATAAATATTATAAAGGTAACACATAAACAAAATAAAACTTCTGAAATATTTTCTAGCAAATTTCAAGCAACAAAGGGATTTAACACCGATTCTTCTTTCCATTTTGTTGGGAAAATATGAACGGGATTGTGGTAGTAAAAAAAGAATCTGCGTAGTTCTCAAGTCCGAAAACCTTAAGTTCCTTATTTGACTCATCCGAATATCATTGGGATGAGAAGGGCTATGTACATTGAATTTTCTGTGAATCTAATGTCTCAGCAGATGCAGGCAGCTAAAAATTAATTGCAAACAGTCTTATTAAATATGAGAAAACATTTCTTCTGATGCATGTCTGTCGGATAGTGTATTTTTTCTTCAAAATACGTGAATATGTCCCAATAACTACGAAAAATTCTCTTCGCAGTCTATATATATGTAGTCTGCAAAACTATATGGAGACTTCGCAGATGTACGAATGTTTTACATCATTCAATTGTTAAACTGTCCAGTACCAGACAGCTCTTGTGCACAATAGTTGCGTGATTCACTTTGTCACTTAACATTCACTTTTCCGCTCACGAGATCTAATTAGAACGAGACTTAAAGTTTAAAATGAATTCCGAATTATTATAAACATCCTTTCCTTAGTTGGTATTTGAACCCTCTAACTGTTGAATGGAAGAGCAGAGGGGTAGCTATTCGACTGTCACCTTGGCCAAAAAATGCCATGGATCTAACCAGAAAGTTGCACTTCGAAGAATATTCTCTCACTATTAAGTCATAGTGAGCCTCTTATTTCTCTAAAATGATATAAATTAGTAATCTAACATCGCATAGAGTATGACCAAACAATTGAGACTTGTCTGAACATATTTTGGAACATCCACAGTATTCATCCTGCCGAGAGGATTATCTCTCAGATGGTTACCTCATTCAACTATTGCAAGGAAGAAAACCCGAGAACATTTTTATACACCAATGCAGATAGATGTGCATGCAAAGTAGAAACGAACATCAGTTGCCCATCAGTGGCTGGACTTGAAGTTCCAGCCACCGATGAGCAACTAATGTTCCACTGATGGGCAACCGACTCTTAACACTTCGAACATCGTAACACTTCAGCTACTAAGTCATACATCGCGGATAGATAGACACTTTATATCGGTTAGCCTAACAACCGAACTTTACTTTAAGGAATTTCAATATCGTTCAGGTGTTGCTTTTCGGAAGGATTTTTCTCAAATAGTGGACTACATTCACTAATCACAAAAGATTAGAACTGATTTTTTTTTTGGTGGGGGGCTAAATGGTCCTTTCTTGTTTGAAAAACATGATCATTGCGCAACAAAAAATACAACCTGGACCTATTGCTTAAAGGGGATTTTAACTAACTACAATCATCTTAGCGTGAGGTGGGATTCGAGCCCATGAGCTGTTGAACCGAAAGTTAGACGATTTGGCAGAGTCACAAAGGATGAAACCGAGAAAAATCCCAAGTACCATTGCGATAAATACTCATTCAAACAAATAGAAAGGTATTGTTAATTTACTGTTATGCAACAACGGTCAGAATGAAATTCACGAAAGATCCGAAAAGTGAGATCTCGGCAACTGTTTGCCCATTAAAATTTTGATTAATTATATTCAATAAAATAGAAATACCAAATCCATGAATAATCATCATATAATAATATATTTTATGCAAAAGTAATTTTATCTAAACAAGAATCGACCGAGTGTTACCGCTGGATGGGTAATATTCAGTGACGAAACTGTTTTTCTTTAAGTCAAATCTTAGCCAGTAAAACATGTGTTGGCTATAAAATTATTTTTTTAACAAAACCATAACTATTCTTCAAGAAAACCAAGTAGACAGCTGAATCATTAATGTTTTGGCCTTTATTGCAACAGTTTAAGGGTACGATTTCCGTCCTGAAAGTGAGAGATTCTTAATATTTCAAACTTTAAGACAAAGTTAAACATTAAATACGTTATGAAAAAAAAATGACAAAAGAGCAACGAAAAAAAAAATGATGCCATACAGTTTCAATTTTTTTTTTAAACATTTCGTTTAAAAGTTGTTAAAAACACAAATTTCAGTTTTGAACCAAATTAAAGTTTTTCCTTAAAAATAATGGCTATTTGAAAAGGATAAGAAATATTGAAACAAATCTGCATCTGATTTGTAACTTTCATTTTGAAAATTTTTTTCTTAGTTGGAATAAATCTGAAAATATTCATCAGCATTAAAATATTTTGTATCTCCTATGACAAACTCTTTATCAAGAAATGACAGAATTTGCATTTAACTTTTTGTAAAATAGTTCAAAGCATAAACTTATAAAGGGATAACGTAAAAAAATTTATTTGTCGCGAAGCTTGTAAAAGAGTTTGATATTTGGTTATTAAATGCAGTATTTTGGTGATTCTGATGGAGCAATAAAATAAAAATACCAAATCCATGAATAATTTTCGAAATAAACTTTGAACCACTTTAGTTTTTATTTAAGAAATAAGAGGTTCATTGAAATCAATGTAATACAGAAAAACTTCTTTGTATCAAATTGTGGCACCGTTAATACCAAATAGAATGAATATAGAATCTTCAACTCCGAGGGTAGCAAGTTACAACTGATTTTTGATTAACGGACACAAGCAGACACAGCTGTAAGTTTAGTAATTCTGACTTAAGTCTGAGGCTCGAGGCACATTGCGAATAAAATAACAGCACAACGGTGAATTGTTGAATGAATGAAAATAAATTGGAGATTTTCATGAAGTGAATATGCTATCATGCTGCACATTGTTTGCTTGGTTTCCGCTTCATCACGTCTTAAATTGATTAATATATCCATTAACTAACTTTATAGTCCCTTAATATTTTCAATTAAAACACTGAAGTAGAAATACTATAATAGTTTAGGGACAAAATGGATACAATAAATGCTTATTTACAGGAAAGTTTTTAATTAAGCTCTTGTAATTCATGACAATGAGATATGATGGTGTTTGATTATTAAAAATATTTTGAGTTAGATTGTGATGTGAATCTATATATACCTACTTCTACCAACCGAAGTTACTCAATACCATTAATCACTTCGTTATATTGAATTAAAATCAAATTGGTCGACAATAGAGCTAACAACCATTTTTTACCGCCATGCCTTATCACAATGAGAAGTATTGGACCTTATGGAACTATTATCAAATTTTCTCAGTATGAGAGCTTTTGCTGAGTAAAATATAGTTTAATATTTCCGCAAAACAAGACATTCCTTTCTTTATAAAGCTACCGCGTAATTTCCCAAAATGTTTTAATTCCTTCAGTTTTATTTCACAGACTTCGCTGATCTATCTTACAAAGTAAATATCGAATGTAAGTTAAAAAATATGTTGATTATTATTGATAGTACTACACAAAAATTAGAATATAACTGGGTACTTTTGAGTTAGAACTGAAGCAAGTAGTATCGCCAAGACATAAAGTTAATACCCTAAATTTAGCAACTGGTTATGTATGTTAATGTGTTTTTATTTAATCGACAAATCTCTACTCATGTTTAAAATAATTCATCTTTTTCTAATTTAAGTTTATTGTAATATGTGGACGTAATAAAATACTTCCTTAGAATGAGGAATTTAAAACGATTATTTTTTAGTACTGGCTTAGTCAAATTTCATGTTTGGTGAAAATGTCAAACAGAGAAAATTACTTACAAGTTTTATATACTCACACAATAAGATAATTCTCAATTTATTTTCTCTATAAGTCTACACATCTCACTAAAGAAAATAACTAAATACATATCACCCATTTTGTTGAAAAAATTCTAAATTTCTCAAAGCACACAAGTTTCATACAACAAAACACAATTGTTGTTCAAGGTCTTGATTCAGTCACTAATTTAGTTTTTGTCAATCTACAACGTAATTCACCCATTAGCTTAGTCAAACGGTTTTACGTTTTCTGCTTCCTCGGAACAATCTTCAAATATCGGTGGGTACATTGTATAGCGAGACTGCATGGAACTGCGTACTCGACTGTTGTGCCTCTTAAAGGGTACCGTCGAATGGCCGTTGTGGATGAAAGAAGGCGAAGTTGGTGAACTCTGGGCAGAAAATGAATTTGAATAGCGCGACGGGATGCCAGATGGTGATGCAACTGTCCCATTTGGCGAAGAGGGGATTTTAAGCATTTCAACAGCAGACTTGCGAGGTCCCGATGGCGGAGTGCTGCTCCTGGCCTGAAGAAGCAGCATTTTGAAGTCGTGCATGCTGGTTGGCTTGGATCGACCCAGACGGTCGCTCGCCAAAGACTTACGTTCATTCGCTGTGCTGCTGCTGGATGGCCTGAAATCAGCCCAGCTTCTGCGATCCCTGGAGGCATCGGCGGTCGAGCTCCTGGGTGAAAGGAATCCCGTCTCAGCAAGTGATCCCCTGGATTGGGGAGGTCGTAGACAAGACGGAGAGCTGGAACGGGAGGAGGAAGCAAGGGATACATCCGAATCAGTTTTTATATTCAGTCGCTTCTTGCAATCGTGTATCACAGCAAATAAGTCTTCTGTGGACATGGTACTTCCTTGAGATTTACTAAGACTGTTATTCAGAATTCCCTTAGCAAACACTTGGGAAGGCGATTGGGAAACAGTCTCATGTTCTAGCTTGCTCAGTTGCTCCATATTCTGCGAGTGCAAATGAAGATTCTGCTCTGTGAGCATAGTTTCGCTGTTTGGGAGGCCTGGAATATTGGGATCAGGGGGTGAAGACACAAAGACTGTTGGACATCGCTTGCTTTGACTCAAAGCTTCCTCGTAAGTGGGGGGAGCTTTCCTGTCATGGTGCGCTTCAAGTGAACGTGAACAGTGAGGCTCTAATCTTCCACCACTGAGAGGGAAGCTATGGCAGTTCAATGCAGGAGTATAATTTGAGTGGAAGTCTGAAGTATGAGGGTTTTCATGATGACTTACATTGATTTGATTGTAACAACCATTATAATCATTTATCAAACGATGTTCGTGGCAGTTAACTGGTCTTTGGGGAATGTAACTGTGATGTGAAGGACATGGTGTATTGGTTGGTAAAACGTAATGTGAGTTATAATTTGATATATCACTTCTGGGTGGAGGGCTCATGGAATATCTGGGATGCTCACTTGCATGACTGGCAGTTGCTGGAGGATGATATGTACAAGGAAATCGGCGATCAAGAGAATTAGTGCTATACTTCACCCTACCTTCAGGATCAAGCATTACTCTTGCAACGGGTTTCGATCCAGTTAATAAAGTATTCGGTCTCTGAGGTTTCCATGAACATGTTTCTCTACTTGACACTTCGTTATTTTTGCTTCGAAAATGATTGCTACTCTGGTAACATTCAACTTTATTTTCTTTTCTTTGTTTTGATTCGTCTTCCTTAAATAAAGTTTTTCGGCAAGAGTTTCGAAGAGCGTTTTCACTAGATGGACGACGGGATATTGGAGTGACTACCACTTGCTGAACGTATTTAAGAGGTATTTCTGCATTGTTTTCGGGGGGAGTGACAATTGTTGACATATTTTCTTTGGACGGAGGAGATATTTCATCTTCAGCATTCTCATTATAGTGATTATGAAGGGATTTGTTGATATTTTCTTGGTCTAATTCCAGTTTGCGCTTCGTATCTCTCGGAAGAAATGAGTGCAGATGCGTCTTGGGTTCATCCTCTGTGACTAGCGGGCTGTTTTCTTTGACAAATACAGGTATTCGCGAAACTGGTTGAGGAGAATTGCTTCCATACATATCAATAAATGGTTTTGATTGAACTGGGGATAATTTAAGTTCAACATTTTTTGGCTTGCTTTTTTCTTTAATACGCCCTTTCTTGTTAACTAAACTTGTGAATATATTTTTCGAATTATCAGAGGAGCCTTTCTTTGATTTAGATTTTTCGTTACTCAAGCTTTTGTCTTGTTTTTGTGGAGTGGAATTTTTTGTGCTAGGTTTGGAAGGCGAAAAGTTGTTATTCTTCGAAGATGACTTAGATGAAAAGTGATTTGGAGAAGTATTTTCTTTCTGTGGAAGTTCCGAAGTTGCGTCTGACGGAGTTTCATGGTTGGCAGCCACAATTATACATGGGGGAGGAGGTGGCGGTGGAGTTGGAAGGCTTTCGAAACCTACACTGGTCAAGGTACCAGTACTAGAAGTCATTTCTGTACCAGTCTGTGAAAGAAGACTGTTGAGACTGCCATCGCTAATTGTACTGAGTGACGTGGAAGATAAGTACTTCTGTTCGAAGATGTCCGATCCATCATCACTGTCATCGCTGCTGATGAAAAAGGCATCGGATTCCACAGTAGTATCATTAGATGATGCGTCATCTTGGGGAGTGTTGTTTTCAGAAGATGCGGAACTAATGGGTTCTATATCTTCGCTCTCTTGCACCTTTTTTGTGTTGGAAGTCTTATGCGGATCATTGGACCTGAAATATAACAAAATTTTAATGGTACAAATAATCTTGTATTAGTAGAAATCAAAATATTAGAGTCTAATATATCTATTGTAAAATAGCTCTGCACTGCAATTTGATAATAACCACAGGATCTTTAATAATGATTTTTGGAAATTAAAATTGTAAAATTATGACAAGATAACGATTAAAAAGCGAAAAATGTATTTGTTGGGTAATCAAGGTGCGAGTGGGTGGATTCGAAGTTTGCAAAACTTTCACATTTATGACTTGTGAAAATGTATTCATTGAAATATCTATCACAATTTAATATTAGTAATAACGATGTAAATGTTCAAAAAAATTCCCAAAAACCATAAGGTGGTCAAGCTATATGATTCTTGTTACATTAAATAAGTAATTTTCTATCTAATTACTCTCTCGCTTTTAAAGATTAAAATTACATCAAGAAGGCCACACGCTATTCACATGAAATTTACTCAATTGAAAAAAGATGAAGTTAAATATAAAGTTTTTTCAAATCATTCATACATAAGAGCGGGAGGTAGCGACATCTAGAATATATTTCAAATAAAAAAGTAGGTTTTTCATTCACGAATTGCCTTTAATGTTATTTTCTTGTGGAGCTTTTGTGATATCTAAGTAAAAAAAATATGCCAATCGGCACATTTCTGACAATGATAGAAATTGAATTGTAGTTTATCTGCAGTTTATTATACTGCAATTTTTTGCTTATGTACGTCGAAATTTCATAACTTGAATATGAAATCGATTTATTCAGGATAGTCATACGGAATGCTTTATTGGATCTCAGCGCCTCTCTATTTCTAACAGCCGAAAAGAGCCGGATGACTATTTGTATCTTACAGCCTTATATTAAGCATGTAGTCTTTTGAAAGGTGTCTGCATGAGCAGTTCGACGATATTTACAGAAGAATGCATTTTCAACTCGAAGACTTATCTCTCGGCTATCTTTATCCCAAAGTAACAGATAATCATGCATTTAATGGTGCTATCAACAATGAACCTGAAGAAAACAATTATCATAACATCTCATTTTCATATAAATGCCAGTTTTATTTATAATATTGCTATAATCGCATCCATGTTGGCCAGCTTGTGAAGAACGTTCACTGTTAGTGAAATAATTGCAGAGGAACTGTTTCGTCGCCATACGCCAATTAATACAGCCAATGAATTGTGGCATTGTATTGAATCTCAACGGACAGCTGCAGTTGTACATCTTTTTAATCTCTGTTCGATTCAATCTTAATGGTGTAAGTGCTGTTATAACGATCAAAGGTGACTGTTCTTTTATGTTTCTATTTCTTTCAAGAATAAAAATTTTAATGGTGTCAATAGTTTTTATCTAATACAAGCTGACCCAGCCACGCGTTGCAGTGGCTGAGTTTTGTTAATATTTTCTAAATCTAGTTAATATTTTCTAAAAAAATTTAAAATAGGTTCATTTATATGAGTTTAAAAATAAAACATTTCGCAAAAATTTAAAAGTAATAGGTAAAGTATCGAAATTTTGAAATTAAGCACAAATCAACATATACTTTCTGAATTTACATTTTATTCATCTTATATTAAATTATAGTTTGTAATCAGCGACTTACTTATAAAATATACTATATAAATTAAAGACATCTAAAAATAAATTGATATAAATGAGGTAGATAACATCGACATCGAACTATTATTTTTTCAATTTTAAATTATATTAAAACTAAAAATTTTTTCCGCGGCATTATACTGAAATAAAAAAAAATTAAAATAATTTATCATTTGAATAAATAAATTAGATCAAAACATACTGTTGAATAAATTTATAATTAACAAATTGTAAATTAAAAATAAAAAAAGTAAAAGGCTATCAAGAAATACTTGAGAGGTGGTAGGAAAATTAGTAGAGAAAAACAGTAATAAATAAAATTTTACTTTACTTTTTAAAATATTAAAAATATTCAAATTGAACACTGCACAATAATAACAGAATACAAAGTATAATTATGAAAATGATTCACGAAAAATTGTTATAGCATGATTATACATCATGAAAATGTAAATTCTATATTTAACCACGCGCTTGCGCGCGGACGTTAATTTTCTCGAAGATGGTATAATCTAGAAAAATAAACACGTCGCCGAATACCTGTGCAACTTAGATACTAAACCGCCATCTATTAAGAACTCACAGAACTAACCAATAAATAAACACAAATGTCGTATAATAAATACTGAGATCAATAATTAAGAGATAAAAACTATTCTATCTTTTAAGTTGGACCATATTATAAATGGTTACAAAATTTTATCAAAATCCGTTCAGTAGTTTCGAAGTTTATCGGGAACATACATCGTGACAAGAAATTTATATATATATAGATTTATTTAATACATTGTTTGTCTTAAATGTATTTTAGAATAATTGAGTCATTCGAAGCGAAAGCGGTTAAGTCCAAAACAAAAAATTAAGGCTATCTACATTCTTCAAAATTGTATATATTTAAAAATATTTGATTTATTAATTTGGTCTGCAAAATACATGATATCTTTTTTTAAGGTTAGGCCATGCATCATAACAACTAATTTTATTTTCGTCAATCTAAATTTCTTTCATTTCTGATACTCTTTATGTATAAGGATATATTTGCTATACGTTCTACGCTCACAAGAGTAGCAACAATGACGGAAACTGAAATTAAGCAATGCCGTTATATCAAAGCTTATGAAATACTTACTCGTTCTCAGAGTAAATGAACTCCCTTTTAACGTCCCGAGAGCTCGCAAAGATAATATATTGTTGCCAAAAAGCTAGAGATGCACTATTTTCTATTATGTAGTGTTGAATATCTATAACGACGCGTCTTATCATACCTTTACTCTCCGAATTTGAGTTTCTAAGTCTTCGACTTAATTTCTAAATTAAAGAAATTACTTCGTTGAATTCGCTTTTAAACAGTTGAAGACACTGTTCGGACATTTTTTTCACCAGTAATCAAAGTTTAAATTGTAAAAGTGGCATGCAAAATATGACAGCCATTATGTTTGTTCACTTTTTGTACAGGAAGGCTTATGTGATCGAGATCTACAGTTCAAGAGGATTTTAAGCAACTAAAAACATCTATACACAAAATGGTACTCACGAAGGACAGGAATTGTTCAGATATTAACATGATTATTGGTCACTGAAGAAAAATACGAGATATGCAAAGATGGCATCTACATCAAAGCTCTTTAAGATTTAGAGTCTTAATAGAAATTTGGACCATAATAGTTTTGGTTTTTACTAAGCAGCCACGTATATATTATGTGAGTCCTTTACTTCTAAAAGTAAATAGTTTTTTTTTGTATGTCAAATTATTCTATTTTAATAAGTAAATTGATTTCTTTTTGGAACGAAGCAAATACTTAGTTTTATCCGATCTGGTCGAAAAAATCAGCCAAATATAGAAGTAATGAAAATGTTGTGTATGACTGTTGAAATATTCAGTAATAACAACAAATTAGCATAATAAATATTCATCCTACATAAAAAAACTCAGATTTAAATTAACAGGGCATAAATAATTTTGAATATATTTAGACATCCTATAAATTATGTTAACTGATCATATTTGTCTTAAGATTAGAAGATAAAAGAAATTTCGATCATGATCATCTGCATTACTGCTGTAGGCTTCTTGCCATTTTTTGGAGTTGAAAAATTGTGCCTAACCTTTTATAGATTCTGAACTTGAATACTATCCATTACAAAGGATAAACGTCGTTTCTTATGGAATTATTTTATGGTACTTATGTATTAGCGTTACAGGGGCCAATTTCACTCCAAAATTTAAGTAGAGTCAGCGCGTAATTTATAATTATTTTTCCTAATAAATAATTAGAATTTTTCTAACTATGAAATATTTACATGTAATTAGAAAAATAAATTTCCTAATTATATGAAACTTTTTTGAAACTCGTTTGGCTTAAAAAGTAGAATGATATCAATAAGTAAGCATTAATTTTATTCTAATACCAAGGGTTCGGATATAACGATAAATTTAGTTTTCATCCATGGCTGATTTGTTTAATTTATTTACGAAAAGTTTTTTCGATTTGATATATTTGTTGCAATTTATTTAATGATTATCCCATTTCAAGTGGGGGCGCATACAGGGGTTAATTTTACGGATTAAACCCTTCGGCTGAAAAACTAAAAATGCACAACATGCGATTAAAAGCTTCAAAACTAATCTCAATATGCGTATTTTTGACGTAACATTTTTGTAAAACTCCTAGAAGAAAATTCTGGCGATCTCATTGATTTAAATGCAACTTTCTTACAAACATTAAACAGATTAAAAGTAACGAGTAATGATTCTACCTGATTGCCAAAATCATGGTCTTATCAGACAATGTTATTTGTCAAAAATAAGACAGTATATTTCATATGTGATACAAAATTTGCTTTAGTAATTCAAAACACCTAAAAATGGTGTCATCAGATGATAAATTTATCTAAAATAAATCTAATAGTAATTAGAAATCGCTGATTAAAATTGGCTGACTGAAAGATTAAACTTTTCTAGAATGTTTTTTACAATATCAGCGACATTTCTTTAAAAAAGAAATTATATTCCTGTGTTTTATTTAATTCTAAATGAAACAGAGGCTGTCTTTTAATAGTTCCACTTGTTTCTCGCTATATCAAAGCAATAATTTTACCCAAACTGAGGGATTCTTGTTTTATCCGCCTACCTAGTTTTGTTCAAGTTTCTCCTTGTCTAAATATGAAATAATAATGTGATCATTGAAATATTATTTCTATCAAAATATTGTTTCAGATCAAAATATATTTAAGCCTCACTCTGACCTAGTTGAAAGGAGTTTATTCTTCAGAATGGAAAGCCCCGTACATTATAGGATAACAGAAGTTAGGTGTTTCGTTTCTGATTTCTTCATGCACGCTTGTCGAGTAGGGTGTTGGTCCGTGAGACATGTGAATGTAGTCTTATAACAATGAAAAGACGTTCGGGAAGGCAATATATAGATCAAGTTCAAACGGTTTAAACCCAGTTTTTCCTTATAAACTACCCTCTAGTCAAATCATAGCATACTTATATGCATGACAGAGAAATGTCTGATAAAAAAATTTACTTGTACTAAATATGCAATGAAAAATATACCTGTATTTGTAAGTCTTGTAGCTGTCAGAAAATCCAGAATCCTCTCCATTTAAGGCACGAGCATCGGAATCTTTGCTGCCATTTTTTCTGTTGTCCGAATCAGAGGAGGTGTGGTCACTGCAGCTAGAGGACTGCTCTTCGATGCCATTTAGCTGTCTCATTTCGACAGCGACATTCATAGCAGCGGAATTTGTTGAGATGGGAATATGGCTCCTCGGCCTTTTGATATTCAGAGCAGTTTTCCCAGATTCCGAGTGACTACCGTTCTGTTTGAGACTAGAATTTTGCGAACCGGCTATCTTCGTTTGTACAGCATGGCCCTCAGCCTTCTTCGGAGAAATTAAAACATCAGCGTCAACCACTCTGATTGTGGAATTGTTGTTAGTCTCTTCGATGGAAGAATTTTTGTGGTTTTTGTCTTTCAAGGTTTTGTTCACGCCATTAGAGGAAGAGTGCTTCCAGGGTGTCTCTGTGTACTGAGATTCTTTGTTGATGATGTTCTGGAGAGCATCTTTCAGATCTTTCGTATCCCCTTCTGCTACGGTATTCCTCCGCTTGTCCTTCTTCTTGCGGCCAAGTAAAGAATCCACCTGTGGATTTCAAGAACCATGGGTGAATTATTTTTGAAAATCTTTTTTAACTAAATACAATACAAATTGACTAGTTGTTATTTTACATAGTCATATGGACTAAATATTGGTCAAGCCTGATTATCTTTTACGACAAATGCTAATTCCACTAGGTTTGTTTGTCGCTCAACGGTCATTTTTTGCACACGAGGGCTAATTAGACTGGGACTTACGGCTTAAAGTGGATTCCGAACCACTACAAACATCCATACCCAAGGTGGGATTCGAACCCACGAACTGTTGAACCGAAGTCAAGAGTGCTAACCATTCGGCTGGCTGCCAGCTCGGCTAATTCCACTAGGATCTATACTTAGAAAAGTATTTTGTACCACTACAAATAAACCCGATTAAGATGAGAATCGAGATCAGAACATAATCACTTAGCTTCCAAGTCAACAAATGTCGATATAAGCGTAGTTTGTCGAACATTTTAGCTACGTAAAAAGGTATCACCAAGAGCTTGATAAACAACTAATGATGGAGAAATACTCACACGCATGTTCGGATACATTCAACTAACGCTACCGTGTTCTCTATCTTGAAAGATGTAAAAAATTGACGAATTAAAATCTGCAGATTTCAAATATTTTAGTGACAGACACCACAAGAAATTATTACCTCATAAAAATATTGTGACTATAAGGTCTTCAAAATAAAAAATGGCGTGGCAGTACCTTGACTCCTATTTACTTGGTGCCGTATTCGCAGAGAGGAAGATTTTTTTACTACAATTTTAAATGACAACATTTTGGCTGAAAAATATTCACATTTCCGTTAATTAATGTTTGAAGTCATTCTTCTCAAATATTCCATTTCTCTTTTTATCTCTATTCCTAAGTCATTTGATTGGCTGATTATCACGCCGCGCTAGTAAGGATTTTTTATTTTGCGGAAAATGTTGACTGCCTGATATGTATGTATCCGCATATAATATATGAGAGGATTTCCAAAAATTGGAAAAAAAATCCTTTAAATCGTCTTAGCTTGTTGGAATTTAATCATGAAATAATTGTTTTTTTTAATTTTTTTCTGTTCTAATGTCAACGTGCGAATAGTTTTATCCAACGCGAAATGGCTTTTCGAATCGTAGTTTTTGCGTTCACGAAATGATTCCTGTATTCAAAGAAATTCAATACGACATTCTTTCGAATCGAACGAGTCGATGCCACCAAGTCCTCCCTCGGATGTCATGTATCCAAATCCATTTGAAGATGGTATCAATATGCAGAACTTTGAAAACGTGGCTCAAATCATTATGAATTGCCTTGGGGAGTCATTGTTACGGCATTAGCGAAACAAAGTTTTACAAGTGAAATATTCTTCAACAACTTCTGGATTTAATATCGGGCGCGAGGCAATGCCGATTCATCACCAAAATGAATGTACATGTTCTAAGCCATGTGACTATAACTTAATGGCTTGTGCCAACGCGCGCATGGCTCGAATCCAGTCGAAATAGCTTGGAAACGATGGTTTGATTTTCGACTATCAATCAATGATTTCGAGGAATATTCATTTGATCAATTTCAAATCGAATGAGCTGAATCCGCCAATTCATCATCCTAAGTGAATGGCATTTGTCTAAAGTCATATTTAAATATGCTAAATAATCAATTTTGCTATTTTAGTTTTTTAATTGTATGAAAATCATCTATATTGTGCACAAGTGGCATTGGACTTTACTCTCCTGCTTACTCAGAATCTAAGGAAACTAAAAGTATTTATGAAAAAAACGAATAAAACTTCCAATCCACTTACATAAATGAGGGATTTCCGAAAAGTGGACATTCTAGCAAAGGACTGACCACTGACGTCTATAGGCACAACATTCGAAGGCACTTCGACTACTGTTGTCATGGTTCTGTCGGTCTTCTCTTTACTCTCTAGGCTGCTATTCTTAAGCTTTCGGCGTTCTGGAATCTAAAATAAGAATCAATGATTTGTCAAATAAAATTATTCTTAAATTGTAGATAATTCTTGAATTAAAATCAATTACATAAAACTGTAATAAATCTCGAGAAGAAAGCCGAGTTTCAACAATCAAGGATAAAATAAAGAAAAAATCCAAAAAGAATAATTAATAAAGATGAGAATAAGAATTGAATTTCAACATGAATTACAAACTAATCTCTATAAATAGTCTTGTCATTGATTAAAACAAAGATAATTAAATATAAAGCAATCAAATATAGTTAGTTATTAAAATTTAAAGTGACATCTTAAGAGAGTAGAGAAGCACACAAATCGGCGTATCACACACAAACGACGATCAACAATTATAGCGCAAGGCAGCTACGATAAATCATATTTATAATTATAGATTTAGAATATAATTTTATACAAATGTTTTAACTTTAATTTTTTTTTCTATTTAAAAACTTTAATAAGTTGCCATGAAATCTGTCACAATACATGATTTCTACTTCTCTTTTCATGTAATAGAAAGTTACATAATGTATGAAATTATTCAACACTATGAAATTATTCTATGAAACACCCTATGAAATTATTCAACACTATTTTGTATGTCTATTTTGATCGATCTATTAATCAGCTGGTGTTATATCTGTCATGGATTCAATCGATTTGATCTAAAATAGCAGATTGTAATATAAATAATTAGTTTCTATAAAAATTATTAGTCCTCCGCCCAAGCAATCATCTAAATAACTGTCTGACACCAAGTGAAAAAAAAAAAATCAGTTTCCTGTCTACTATCGGTAGAGGTTCACTTTGATTGATTATCAGAATAAAAAAGGAATAATATACTGCAGGTAAAAATATATCATAAGAAATAGAAGAAAAAAACTATTATCTAAAATGATTACAGATATTTTGCTTTCCAAAAAAATATTTAGCAAAATTAGGAATGTGACTTAAATTGTATCGAAATATGAAATTGGCATGTCTAAAAAAATCCCATTGGTGAAAATTTTGAATTTCTTTTTAATCATTATATATTGACATTAAAAATATTTTTATTTTATGATTATTTTTATTATATTACTTAATAATAAATTCTCGTAACGAAATTTCTTGTATTATTTTCTTAGAAATAAGTATTGGAATGATCTAATTCATCTAACAATTAATTAGTCACCTATAGCATGTTAGATAGATCCGAGACATGGTCACAATACTCCGTTTCCTTCCAATAAAAAACCATCACTTCAGTGACGGCACTAATTACAACAAAAGCAGCACGAATTGTTTATAAACTATAAAGTTTTCAGTATAACACTCACCCATACTTAAGTGATAGGATTGCATTTTTCGGAGTGGAAAGTTCCAAGTTCCATCCCAACGATTACGGAACAATATGAGATGGACATTGCTTTTCTACGTTCTTCATACAAGTAATTCAGGGTGAATACTTGCTTCCAAGATTTTCTATTTGGGATACATAAATTGGTTCACTTTCAATAAAATGTGCTCCTGGGGAGGGAAGGAAATGGTAGATGTTAACAGCAGATTTCATCCGCCTTTGAGAAGATTTCATTTGTCAGGGCAAATGCCAAAGTTTATAGAATTACTGTCACCTTTAGCACAAAAACAATTCACCATTACCTCTTGTAAATCGGGTGAAACATGCATCTCAATCTTATGTTCTAAGATAGTATTTTTTTAAGAACGAACGCTTCTTCGGCTTACAACACACAAGTGTCAAATAGTGTAAATCCAGCTTTTGAAATACAAGTTATGTTACGAATCAATATTTCATTGAGCATTAGATGTTGACGAATGAAATAGGATTATATGTATAGTAATGGAATTCTGTCCTTAAGAATTCAACAACGTTCAAATGTCAGAGAAAACTTGATATGTTAATTAAGATAATAATGTCTTCTTAATCATTTTTATAAAAATCACACTATTTCGATTTAGAACTCTTTTTCTGAAGATAAAATTTTCTTCAAGTAGAAAATTTTTTCAAGGTAAAATCTTCGAGATAAAACTGTTCTTGTACATAGAATTTCTCTTCGTAATGCAATTATTTCCCTTAACAAAATTTTCTTTTCCATATAAAAAAATTTTTTTCTAAATAAAATTCTTTTATGATCTTGTCATATAACAAGACTCCATTATATTAATTGTTGAAAATAACTAACGCTTGGATTACTGCAAATGAATGATGAATATTTAATTAGATCGAATTCACTGATCTTAGTAATTTTGTCTTTTATTCGTTGTTCATAATACTGTAGACAAAGTGTCTATTATGAAGTGAAATATTTTTCTCTCATTAGAATGAAAAATTCAATGAAAAATTTGCTTTTATTTATTTATTCTGAGCATAAATAAATAAAAGCAAATTTTATTAAAAAACTAAGAAAATTATGCACGATTTTTTAGGATTGATTCAATTTGATGCAAATTAATTTTAAGCGAAAATACGAAGAAACAACAAATATTAAATTTGAAGATAACTTCTTCAAGACTTTCTACAAAAACTATTGCCTTTACTCTAAGCACGAAATTTCTTAGTTTTACGAAAATAATGTATAAAAATAACGTTCGTAAGAAAAGGTGTGCGAAAGAAGGAACCTCAAAAAAGTTTTAGGTAGTTTTTCCTTTTTTTTAACTCGAACATCAGGAAGTATGAGTTAGAGAATTTATTAGGTTTCTTGAGACACATGAATGCTTTCGATTCCCTTTCAAAAGAAAAAAAAAAAAGAGAGAGAGAGAGAGAGAGATAGTATTTATGGAGATTTAATGATGTGGAAACCCTACAAAGGATATGTTTGTTTATTCAAAAAGATTGCTTCATTTACAATATTTTTGTCAAAACACAAATCTTTAAAATACTTAATAAAATTAAGACATCCTTCCAAGGTGTAATTTAAGTTGTCGAGATGCAAAATCAATCGCACTTATCAAGTAAAAATTTAAAAGCGGGTCTTTCAATTCAGGATGAAACCCTTAAAATGCGTACCAATTTTAATTACTATATGTTCATCCGCAAATTATGAGAATGTGAAAATAGTGAAGAAAAGAAGTACACACCGATGATTTATTAGACGTTTTGTTGAAACTTAATTACAATAAAATTCAGACTAAACCAAACAGATGTGTTCAATGGGGCTCTTAGAAACTTTAACTCTTCAGGAAAATTAAAGATCTAAAATTAGATCATTGATCAGAGGCACTGAAATTGTGAGGAAATTGCAAAGAGACAAGATTAAAATTCAGAGACCAAATTTAATCAAATTCAACTTAAAAGATTTATTCTGAACTGAAAGGCTATCAGAAACTTTAGAGTTGAAAAATGAAGTCAAGAAAAGATCATTGATCAGAATTCTTAGAATTTTCAGGAAACTAATGAATTCAAGATAAAATTAAACAAAACTGAAATTAAATTATACATTCTCCGAAATTAAGCAAGGATTTAAAAAACAGTCAAAAAATGAAAAATTTTCAGAAGATCACTGAAAAAGATCGCTGTTCTAGATATTGTGAGAGAATTTTAATAAAGCCAAGCCAGACATCATTATCGAAATTTAAGCAAACCATTGCGAAAAATATTCTGCAAGATTCTTTGACTGATCAGGAAATCTAAAAGTAAAAACCAAAATCAAAAATACAGAGAGGTCATTCATAAGAATTCTTATAATTTCCAAAGAAACTCAAAGGGAGTCATGGCAAAAATCGATGACAAAAAAAGAAGCATATTCTGTTAGTTGTTCCTAGGCTAACTATAATGTAGGAAAAAACGAGGACAAAATTGGAAAAAAATATCGATCAGAGTTCATGAAATTGGAAAGAAATTGCAAGTATCCAAGGAGGTTTAACTGCGATGCAGGGATTGGATCCATCTTTTCGAAATTGAAGGATTCGCGTTCAATTCCAACCACTATTAAACAATGAGATTCGCATCTGCTTTTTTCAGACCAATCTTTCGAGATGAATACTTCAAAGTACCCCAAAATTTCCTTTTGAAATGCAATGAGAGTCACTAGTAAAAATCCTCCCTGAAGACAATAAGAAAGATCTTCACATGGTTTACGACATTCGTGTATTAGGCTATCAATTTCATGGTATGAAAAGTATACAAGAAGATGAGTTTTGATAATCAAAGCAATTAATTATAAAATTTGGCGATAAGAACTCAAAAATCAAGCATACATCCGGTTTAGAACTCATCATGAACTAATGAGATGATCGGACTCTTCCAAGAAGAAAGTCTTGGATACGATTCCAGTGACTGTTATACAACGGACAAGTAAGCATGCACCTTTTTAGGTGTAGGTGATTGAGAATTTTTGATTTTGAAACACTGAACTATGGTCCACTATCTGCTAACTGTTCTACCAGATGACAATAAGTGGCAGATGTTGAAAATGCCTTACAACAATTTTCGACTTTTAGTCATGGTTCATTGTTCAACAACGGCTGGATTTCAATCTTAATACCACATGGGTTTGTCACTATCCATTTACATACCCATGGTAAGCCTTGTATTGTTAAATCTGAACTAATGTAACATCCAGCTGTTCAATGTAAAAGCAGAAACGCAATGCCCCACCTCCCATAGTTAAACAATGACTGGAATTGAAGTCAGAATCTCCCACTAGAAAGAGCGTGTTCATATCATTAAGTAACGATTAGTAACAAAAATGACGTTTTATAATAATAACATCATATTTATAAATAACGTTTACACGATACTTCATTAGAACAAATTTTGATTTTCGCTATTTCTTTTTAACGCAGCTTCTGAATGTAGTGTTGAAAAATGTAATTTCAAGGGAATGAGCAGACACTTTAGGACATTTGGTATACATTATATGTATCGGGTTCCGATCTAAATGGGGATCAAAAACTGTGTTATTTAATTAAATATTTCATATAAAAGGAAAATAAAAAAATTTACCTGCAAGGGCTGGCAATAGATGTGGGTGGCCGGCGGGGCTTGAGTGCGTCCACCATCTGTTTCAGAGGAGCAGGGGATGTGCGCGGCAGGTGAGGGACCGTTGGCCAGACGGCGGAGGTGCTCCACCTCGGGAGGGCGAGGGTAGATGCTGAAGATCTGATGGGGGTGTTCGAGATCTGTGGCATCACTCCGGCAGAAGGGACTTGATGGCACTTGGTTTCCAGTCAATGTAGAAACAGCTGTCAAAGAGAAAAAATACTCAATTGAAATCACCATTTCGTCTGCACCACCTTCGAGGTCAGTTGCGGTATATTAAAATAGGCGTTATAAATAAAAACGAGAGCTATTTTTTTTATAACTTGAATTCCTATAAATATATATTTGCACATAATAATGGATCATGTTTTCAATAAATTGATTTTCTAAATCAAAATATTTCATAGTTCATAAAATATATTTTCCGAATACCATTAACATTATTTAGCAGAAATTTACAGTTTAAATTGTAATTTTAAATATTAAGAAATAATTCTTTAAACTTCATAAAAAGTGAAGACATTTTAATATATAGTTCTGCAAACGACTCAAATAATTGACATTAATCATCACAAAGACAATAATTTTTATTAAATTATTTTTATAACTTATAAATATATTGAACAGAATTTTTATTTTATGGCAGTGACAGCCTTATACGGTAGAATGATGTTTTTAAAGTAACATACAAAGCTAGCGGCGTCCATATGTAAATGTTAAATACAAAAACAAGTTTTCGGCTTTTAATATCTAAACACATAATCCCTTTTTCCATTAACGAATTAAAATTTAATTTTATTCAATGCCAATTATAAATTTTTATAATTGATATGAAAGCTGTTTTTCTAAAACTTTTATTTTGTTGACTGATAACAATTCAATCAGAAATAGTTGTCCTTAATGATTAAATGCAACCTTAATCTTTGAGAAATAAGTTCATTTAGAGCAAAATTTGAGTAGGGAGTTAGAAAGATGCTACTTAAACCTCTTTTAAAAAATAAGATTTCTGGTCTTTAAGAAATAATTAATATGATTATCAATAAAAATTTCATTATTATATACGTAAACAATACACGTGTAAAATATCGTTGATTAGAAAATTCCTTCAAATTGACAACAAATCGCTTCATATCTTTCCACAAAATATATATAATGAGAACAGAAACAAAAAGTTAATTTTAAAATTTAGAAATGAGTGTATTAGAGCAAATGATTAAAAAGACGTGGAACAGTTTATTTGCTAAAATAACATAAGCAATTGAAGTCAATATTTTAGCAAAAAAATTACTTAAAATTTGACAAGAACAATATATTAGCTTGGTTGTTTACTGCTCAACGATTCTTTTGCATACGGGAATTAATTAGACCGGGACGGAAATCAAATTCTGAATTTCTAAATTTCTAAAAAACATGCAAGCCCAAGGTGGGATTCAAACCCACGAACTGTTGAACTGAAAACCAAAGCGCTAATTATTTGTCTGTCTACTAGGCATATTACATTGGCAGCAAAAACATTGGTCGATCACAAGTTATTGCAACAACCATGGAGATAAATGACTATTATAACTAAATTGTTATTAAAAGAAACAAAATGATTTATCAAAGTAACAACGATGGAAAAATATCTTTGGAATATATATTTTTCTATCTTTGGCAAAATATGGCGCCATATATTTTTTTAATTGACAATTCTACACATCTTTATAACTTTTTTTTTACTCCCTGTGCTTGTGAATCCAATCCATAAGCATTTTATGCCTGAAGAAAATTCTAAATCAGAATTCCTTATTAGAGAATAAAAACCGTCGCGTAAACAGTTAAATATATAACTTTTAAAAAAACGATATCTAGAAGAAACTCACAAATATGGTGCTAGCTCAATGTTACTTTTACAAAATTTAATAAAGTTCAACTAATTTCATAATTCAATCCAAATTTAGTAAATGAATTCAATTAGAAAAAGTGTATGGAAAAATAAATATTTAGGATTAATTTCATCTATAAGTCCAAGCTTTCACTTTCGAAAAAATAAGATGTCAGCTTCATGTGACAATGTTAAGCTGACACGGAGATGTGCTTACTTCACATTATTTCGATCAATCAATGCACTGTAAGCGGAATTAATTTTCGCATACTGAGAAATTAGGCTAAGGGCTCTGATAAACAGTAGTTCTATCCAGTAGACCTTAGTCAATTATTAGTGTTTTTTTATATTTTAATCAATTAATATGCACTTAATCGACTGTTGGTACTCTAATCAGTAAACTAATATAATAATATACTAATCCAACAGTTAATCTTAGAAAAAAATATATCGGATACATTTCAATTGGCAAAATGATGATCATAATTGTTTTTAATGTCCTCCATCTTGCGAGACGGTAAGGCTCCCGTTTCGCGGATGGGCAGGAAAACATCCTATCATCCTCTAAAGAGAAGCTGGTACATGACACGAAACCAAATAGGCCATTGTGATACGGTCCGCTGGGCATCCTTTTTCTGCTCCGTCCGCGATCGCACGCAGCAGTGACAATGACATCCCAAGAAAACCCCTGACCTTGAACTCGAGCCTCTGGAAAAGTAGAATAGCATAGGGATCCAAAACGGAACATCTGGACCTATTATTATGCTCTTCACAGCACATGCTTCAACTATTTCATATACATTTAGATGGTAAATTTAATTCCTGAAAAATAAGAAATGTGTTGAAATGGTGTGCATATCATTTGAGTTAATTACTCTTGCACCGAATTTCAAGGTTTAGTATTTTCAAGACTGATAATTAATAATTGGTGGCATACGTTCATAATAATGATTAATAATTTGTATTCAAATTAAAATCTGAATTTTTTTTAATTAGACAAACTTATGTTAAATTTTTCATACATTAAAAAAATTACATATTCGTTTCTCTTTATACGCAGTTAGTCGTTTAAAGGTTTTGGTTAGATTATTTGAATATTTAAGACTACGTTGTGGTCAACTTAAAAGCCGAAAACTGTTAAAAGGCATAATAATAATATCTGTTGCATATAGATACGTAAAAGATTTTTCATATTAGTGGATCGTTTTCACGTCTCAAGAGAGAAAACCTAGAAAAGCTCCAAGCATCCACAATGAGACATTCATGCAGAACGCAAAAGTGCAAAATTCACCTCCTATTAATGAAAAGAACTTTTATTCTAAGGAATACTGTCTTACTATTAAGTAACTGTCAGCAATTAGTAAAAATAAAATTTTACCTTTTCTTAATTGGATTTTAGTTTTTTTGGTTTGTATGGTGATTTTTAGTTTAAAATGAACAGGGAACCATGACAAACATCCATACCCAAGGTGAAATTCAAATCCATGAGCTGCTAAACTTAAGGTTAGAGCTATGGTTATTCAATCAATTTTAAGTTTGGCCTTTTATAATAATGGGAAAGCAATTATTGTAATTCAAATAAAATGGCAATAATAAAAATAGAATGAGAAAAAAATCTCTATGACATTATCGCGTGAATAAAAAATTGTAAACGCTTGAGATATTTTTAAACTTATTATGAGAGACAGTTGGAATTTTAATAATCCAAAATAATAATACACACAAATTCATATACTGACTTTAAAAATTTCCCAAATTCATTTATTTTACAAACTCTTAATGTAACAGTAATAAAAAAGAAATAATACGATTTTTATTTTATAAAAAAAATTAAAATTTAAAACATGTATAGTAAAAAGCAAGCAATAACAGTTTAATGTTACACTACTTTTAAATTTATTTGAAAGATATGGAAACGAAATGCAAATTCAAACAAATTTAACAGCACACTATTTATTCTATTGGATAACATGTTCTTTGGAGAAAAGTAATGATACAAGAAACGGGAAATAAGGGGATGAAAGCACAACAGATAGTTGAGCAAAAATTAAAATATATTGTCATCATTGTGAAAAAGTAACCGTGAGCAGCTAATATTCTCGAAAATTCGCCTGAGACATTTTCAAGTTGAAGATACAGGAGACTAATGAAATGAGAATGAGAGCTGTTTTTTAAAAAGTTCAAATGTTGCTTTATCACATTCAAATAAGTGTTAAATTCTTACAATGTTGCTTTGAAAATTTTTAAATAAATACAGACGTTGATTGTTATCAAAGCAAGCAATGAATTTATCAAAATCATGTGGAAATATTGCGGGAACAAATATTTAAGTATAATATGTATTAAAATGGTCATTACAGATTATAAATTAGCTCAAGCGATTTATACATGTTTGAATGTGCATATGCCATTGCTGGACAATACAGCTGTTGCACCAAGAAGATGACACGTTACACAAATGAAATTTATTCGACAGGAAGGTGTTGAGGAATGCAATTGATTAGGTTTTAAATGTATTCATGCTAAATAGAAAGCGGGGAGCGACAGCTATAATGTGCTTAATAAAGAAGTTATGCAGCAAGTTTTCCCCAAAAAGTGCATTTGAATATTGTTATCTTATAAAAATTTACAAATTAATCTCATGTAAGGAAGGTGTGTAAATAACACGTTACCGATTTAGAGACCGAATTGTAGACCACAAAAACTAAAATTTAGCACATTTATCATATTGCAGCTTCCATTGACCGAAATCTCATGACTATCTGAGGAACATGGAACCAACGGGTTCAGGACAATCATACTGAGTACCGCAATGGATCTCAGTGAAGTGCTATCAATAACAGCCAGTAGATAGATGATTTCCTGGTTTTGATGGATGTCATGTCTTGAGTCATGCCATGAGAGTAGGAAGAAACGGGGTCGCTTCCAAGACATGTGTCTGCATGAAAGTAGCAGCATGAAGCAACAGGTCATAGACAAGAGCATTTGCAAAACGGTAACCAACGAAGAAACTGGATGTAAGAATAAATGTCATGTCGTATTTTCTGACGAATGCAGGCTCTACTTACAGTATCTTGATAGTTGGCTCCAGGTTTACCGTGATCCTGTGAACGCACACGGCCAACATACATTCGATGTCGTCACACTGGTCCATCACCAGGAGTGATTGTCATTTTGAATACACGTCTCAATTACTTTTTGTTCACATAGACGGCCCAATTTGAATACTGACCATTACATTTTTGTGTCGTATAAAAAACTATAACTCAACCCTTTTTTTCAGCACTGCAAAGCATAAGGATTCCGCACCCATACATGTTCCCGTATTGCACGTACTGTACAGACTTTTCTTGATTCAGAAAATACTTGATTAATGCGCTTGCCAACAATCTCTTCAGAACTCTTACAAAAAAATGTTTAATCAGAAGGGTACGATCGGCTCGTAATGATATGCTAGTCACTGCGGTTGATAAACTGGCATTGTGTAGAAGCTGCATAAACAGTTGTATTGTACATATCATCCAAAATCTACTCATTTTAACACTCAGGAGTGTAAATGTTGTATTGATGCCAAAAGTGGTTGATCTAAGTACTAATTTCTGTGTAGCAATAATTTTAAATTTTTTGAAAATATTATTACATGTTACTTGCATAATAAATATATTCAATTAATATATATTGGTCCAATATATATTAATTGAATTCTGTTAGTTGCATTTCTACCGAGTGTAGCAACTTTAAAAGATAGATGCATGCGCAGCCGCACATATGCGAACACACAGATTATCTATATTCGAAAACTTTCGATTATCCGAAGAACATGATGCCATGGTGACTCAAATAGGCAAAATTCTCTCTTCAAAGTGATTAAATAAATAATAAAAATAAATCCTTAATATGGTAAATAAATGCGACAAATTTACTAGAGATGAAATATTTTTTAATGCACATGGAAATACTTTTTAAAATTTTTTTAATCAGCAAAATTTATATGAAAATGCTTTTGAGTAATTTTTATTTACAGTGTGAGGAACTTATAATATACAATTTTTAATTAATAAATTTGTAGTTTTTTGTATTCGCGAGCTCTTATAAAAGGCTACTCAAAGAGTGTAGCAAGATAGAAAATAGATAAGAAAATAAGTTGAGCCTCAAGGGGCCCCCAGAATGAGTTATGTATCGTAGCTTAAAGACTTCTTTTTGTCTTTTCGGTGCCCAAGCTTATTTCTATACGCACGCATGCACACTCAGACACAAAAATTCAACTGTTTTTGCAATATTATGTTAAAATACCTTTTCGTCATTTTCGATTGATGTCATAGGGGCTTAATTCTATTTCTTCTTCTGCCACATGAAATGTTACATAGCTTGCCTTTCTAATTTGTTTGACATTGCATAGCAGATAGCATAATAACTGAAAAGTTGTTGTAAGCCATTTAGGCGTTGCAAGGGAAAATCCCAACAACGCTGACCACTCATCTTAAAAGACGTGGATGCAACACAATATTCCCCATTTTGATTATTTTTACAGCTAACAATATTATTTTGCTTACTATATTTTAAACTTCAAACTATGTATAGTAATTTCTTACAAAGAAAAAAATTTAACATCATGCAGGAACAGTCTGTTATCGGTTTCATTCTATTTGTCAGATGACGAGTGAGTAGCTAAGGTGGGGAAGGAAGAAGTTCTTATAAATTTACTAATATTTAAAGATTTATTTACAGAATATTTACAGACATCTTTAAGGTAGCTCCTTCATACAATCTCTTTCTCAATTACTTGTACATACCTCTCAACATGACATATTAAACACTGCCATCTAGTGGCCACTCATTTTTTAAGTAATAATACAGCTTGATGCTAACAAGTCCAACAGTAAACACTGTCCAGAAATTTTTTAACGTCAGCAACTTCATTGCTCTTTCGAAGAACTATTTTGATAGATATTAGATAGTATTAGCGTGTTTGATGAAAAAAAGTAACTCTATATTCAACACTAGCCGACAGAACGCACTACGGACCATCTATTCAAAAGAAAATGGTTCCCATCACACTTGGCAACCATAATTTAATTTACAAAAAATTAAAAAAGGAGAAAGTGTCATATATATATAATCGACAGTTTTCATAAGCAATCCGATTTCATGAACTCTGATTTTGCTTAGAGCTAGTACCATTTTAATAAAGTCACAAAAATCGAGTTTTTGAATCTGTTTTAAGTTTAGTCTATTTGCAATTTTACAATCACTTTTTGCACAAAAAAGTTCATCAACTGAGAGTTATTGGAATCTGTTTTACAATTCAAAGTTTGTGGTCTTCGAGTGTCTGTTTTCACTTATTAGTGAAACAAATCTTCAATGACTCGAAGTTAGAAATTTAGACATTGACAGTTCCTAATAAATTCTATCAATGCTCTCTCTCTCTGAAAGCCTTATAAAAATTTAAATAACTTGTTGAAACCTTTCACTTTCATATTCAAAAGTTTTCGATCAGTTGTTTTCAGAGGGGATAAACATTTCACGAATTCAGTTCGAATTAAGTTGAAACACTTTCTTTCCTGAGAGGTTTCCTATCCGCTTAATTAGAATTCTGGAAGTGATTTTCTAAGCTACATATTTGACAGTCACGCGAAGGTCAGTCTCAGAAAGGTTACTCTCCCTTTTCCCCGAGACATGACAGAATGCTGAAAACTAAAAAACAGAGGAATTCATAGCCTGAGAAAGTGGTTGACTTGCTTGGAATGTCTTAGGCACGTAAATGTCTTCATTGCACCCGGACAGCACACGACTGGCTACCTGATAGTTTTTTTCCCGTTTAATTTTAATCTTATGTACATCACAACCTTAAATTATTTTATTACGTGTATTACCGAGAAATGAATTTAATTTTAAAATTTTAATTGTTTAAATCTTTTATATTTTCATTTTTGCATATTTACTTTTAGTAAGGATTCATTAAGACTTAAGGCTACACTAACAAATATATATGGAAATAAATTTCTAACGTTGAACAAATGATTTGAAAAGTATTTTTTAATCAACATTTAAAACTGATTTTAAGATGATTATGAGGAACATAATATTGATTAGAGTTTTATACCTTTATTTGGGTTTCCGATCACGAAAATAACAGGAAATGGATATTTTAGACAATTTCTAGTTGTCTACTGAAGATTAATTTGTCACGGCGTATTATGTATATAACACCTGAAAGCTGTTTGAAAAATTTTATCAGTTATTGCTTTCGACCATTAAATATGTTTGCTTTCTGATAATAATTTTTCCGGATGGTTTTGCGACACGGTATTTCCGTTTTTCCTTTGCAACACGGTGAACCGAAAACTTCTAAGCACGTACCTCGAAAGAGAGGACGCAGAACGTAGGACACACACAATATCATTACTATGACGTAGAAAATCGGGAATTTGAAATTAGCCACTTGTGATTAAAATGAGTGCTGTTAATAAACGAAAGCCATTAAACGGTGGATGTGCAGATACCTCTTCTGGTGCTTTCAACAATTATGTGCTCGACAACGCGATGTTAAATGTGTATTTTCCATCGCAAGTGATGTAGTGATGTAGACCTAGATCGTTGATCTTGAAGGTCAGGGATATTGACTTCCCCAGTCCCTGTTAAAAAACGTTTCCTAAACTTCTGTTTTCCACATGCACGTTTATTAAAGTGGGTGCTAGGGAATTTTCTGGATTTTTTATTGTCAGATTTTTTATTATAATTAAGGACTATTTTTTTATTAAAATACTCCTGGAAAGAAAAAAAACGAGGGGAATATTCAAATGTTCTACAGCAGTTTTCGGTTATTTAATGTTTTAACACTGGGTAATGACTTGTTTATTTTCGTAGTTCAGCAATAGCTGTTATTAAACAAAGGGACGCCTTCAACACCGAAATATACGGTTCTACAAGTTTATGAAGAATTAAAATGAAAGTTAACTAAAAATGACAATATGATTCAAGCATATTTGAAGGACAAAAATTGCAGTTTGAGTTAAAACTACAAAAAGTTTTTATTTCCGAAGGTTAATATTAGTGTCTGCAAAGGGTGATATTAGGGAAGTCAATTCTAGTAGGGGAAACATCAATTTTTTAATAGTTCATTGGATTTTTTTCATGAGTTCTGTTATTTATTTTTCAAGAAATAAATCCTGTTCTCACCTATAAAAAATCCAGCCTTACTCATAGAATAAAGCATTCAAAAAAATCCAAAATATCATCATCTATTTGATGCTGTCATTTATTTACTATTTTCCCCAACTTTATTTACATATCTTAATTTGCATCATGTATTCATTTTATCAAAGATTTTTAAATATTCATGATAAGTTATTATTGTATCGATATTTTTTTATTTTTAATAATTTATACACCTAATATGTCAATCAAATTAACGGTAGATTATTTGATAATAGAATAGGGAAAATATAAGATCTTACTGAGACATAGTGGTAATATTGTGGTTTTCAGAATGATAGATCCAAGGTTCGATCTCATATATATATATATATATATATATATATATATATATATATATATATATATATATATATATATATATATATTTATATATATATATATATGTATATATATATTCGTTATTTGGGAAGACTTCAGCCTTCTTGCAATGTGACACATCAATAAAAGTGAAGGTGAATGAAAGAAGGTGAAATGGACATCCACAGCGTTTATTAGTCTTGCATTACAAAGCAGCAATATTATATGTCAAAGTCTACAAAAAATAATAAAGCGTATATTCTCTTTATTGGTCACCATCTTCACATACTTTAACCGGAAATACTGCTTTTATAATTTTTTTATGAATCCATTAGATGACAGAAAGGATTATACAATCCGATGTTGTGGCAGGATTCACAACCTTGAATATTACGAAAACTTGCCTAGAGCTTGAATTACCTATGTCCCATTATGTTGCATTATTAATAAAACATATTTTGCAAAAACTCATAGTAAATAGTAATATTATGTTCAAGGCAGAAATGGAAGTAAATCATTAATTAATCTGTTCATAAAAGGAGAAAACTAAACTGATATTTTTCTTGCTCTATAGTTTAACATATTCATTAAAAATCAGTTTAACATAATTCATTATTTGTAAATCCAAGAAATTACATTTACTGGCATTTATGATCATTGCAATTAAACAGTCATGTTTAACTATTCAGGAGATGGGGCAGTTGGAAACTAGCACAATACAGAGTCAGCTGTTTAATTTCGTGAAAAACGATAATAACATATAACCATGAGATCATTGCGGTCCAGTGGCAGGCTTATGTTGTTTACAAACAAGGTCCTAGGCCCAATCCCAAAGACTATTGAATGTTGATGGATGTTGTATTTCTGCATTTTTAAATGCATTTCTTTCAGAGTAGGTGTTTTGGACTTTTCATATTTCGTTCCCGACAACTCGTAAATAAGACGCACTAGTTGTATAAAATTTTCTAGAAAGTCAATACGCAATGGATGTTGGAGAAAAGTCTGATACCTTTCTTCCGCCTAGTTATTCACTTTGTGATTTTAATTTATCGCTATGAAGGAATTCCTGACATAACCAAATGACGCATTAATAACTACAATGAAAATCTGACATTATCATTGTAGTTATTAATGCGACAAAGAAGATATTCATGCTTTGTTGCATGAAAGCAAAACTCGAAAACATTCAATGACTCACCCTAATAAATGTGCCTATATTAAACAGAAACGCAGCATTTATTTTTCGTTGTTGAACAGTTGAGACAGAAATGGAAACTTCCACTTCAGCGAACATGCAATTACCTATAAGTTACGGGGAACCAGGAAATGATGTATGATTTTAACTTTTCACGAATGATGTATCAAATCAATTATTAGTTAAATATTATCAGCAACAAATTATTAGTTAAATATAAGTTGGGGTTCTAATATTTGTTTTTGTTGTCAAACCAATATTTACCTATAATTAAACATATCAAGTCTACAATCAATTTTATTTCTTGACCATTGAATGTATTTAATTTTTTATCATAGTATATTCAATCAAAATTGGTAATTTTGAGTTAAAACATCAAATGCATATTAAAGCTATTGAAGTTATAAGTGAGCCAAAAAGTAGCACCTTAACATTTAAAGTGACGTTTTTACATATATATTGATAAGAAAATTTGATTCAATTAGAATTTTAACAAAGAATTATATTATCTATTAATTTCAACAACTTTTGAAATTTTGGAAATTATCAGCAAAAAACGTCACATTTGTATATTGACAAACGAAACACTAAAACTTTTTTAAGATACTTTACTTCCTGCAACAATTTATTTTAGTTGTTCCTGTCAATATGCTTTGTGTGGCAAAATCTAAGTTGAACGGCCGTGCGACACGTGGTTCGGAGCATTTGTGTCCTTCAAAGTGTTGCACTGTTGCCAAGAATCATTGTGATCAGTTCACCGTACTGTGTGAGAAGGAACTCCAGTAGGCAAAGAATTCCACGAGACGAAAATATCATTTGTTCTTTTAAAATTTGAAATCAGAAAAATGGTACAACACGAATGGAACAGTGGTCTGGAAAAAAATAATTTGATTACCAGCACGTGGCAAGAGAAGTGGGCTTAGATTTTAAACCTGATCCTGACCTTAATTAATCTACCATTTAACTTAAAATGTTCATGTCAAGCTAAAAAATTAATCTATTACAAAAATCTTTTGAAGCATTAAAGATGAATTCTCATCTACATAAACGTTGGTGCTTGAATCCGTATTGTGTGTAAATATTAAAAAGCTAATTTTGACATCGCATAGTGGCTAATTGGCAGAGCAGAACTTTGGGTTATGTACAGAGAAATAAGCTCCCCTCTGTAGTTCACAGACACACACATCGCTTAATGGGAGATCTAATTACCCTCCAGGTGGAGTTTTTAAGGATTGTAAGGAAGGAAATCTGGAAAATTCGTAATCATCTACATTAGTACATACTGGAAAAAAGTTCACTTCCCGTTATTAAAGAAAAGCTTGAATAGAATCAAAAGCTTTCCACTCCGAAATCAGTGACCTTACTACTAGACTACACTGAAATCTTAATAATGGCAATTTATAAAAATATATTTGTGAATAATATTCCTTGAGATCTGTTTATGTTCGCTCGCGTTGTTTCCAATGAGTCATATTATTAACTTGAACGGAAATGAAATTTGTTACAACGTTGCACTTAGTCTTTCATATTTGTTGGCAATAATTTAACAGACACTTTCAAACACATATGGAAAAATAATAATTTTTTTAAATAGAATAACGCAAAAATGAAAAGGGAATTCGGGTACATTTATCGAGAGCCCCAAATAATCCTTCAAAGAGCCGCATGTGACTTGCGAGCCGCAGGTTGGCCACCCCTGGCTTAGTAGATATAATTTATGAACAGAAAGTTGTCTTAAGGCATTTGAGCAACCGCCACGTACTCTTCAAAGATCATGGATATGGTTGTATTCATTAATCGCAAGGGAAGAGACCCGAAAAAGCCTTAAGAACCCCTTCCCGATAGATGTATATACAGAGAGCAGAAAAGAACAACCCCGATAACTCGATGTTAAAAAAAAAGAAGGTAAAATCAAATTATTTTCCTAATGATGAGATCTGAAAGGTTAATAAAAAAGTGAAAAATTTTTTTTGTATATAAAACTTTATTTTTCATTTATTTCCATGATCCTGGCCTTATGGTAAGAGAACGTTCAGCCAAATGGTTGTCTTATATTCGAAAATGGCCATTGTTGAATAAAAATAACATCGATAGTTCAGTTTTGCTTCTTATCTGTTTATAAATCAGAATGGAAGTTTTGAAACTTCTCTCGAATTTTCCACTCCTTCCGATAAGAATTGGCTTTAATATATGAGTACGGTTCTATATATGTTATAGAAAATTACCGGAAAGGTTTCCACAGTAGGTGTTAGAAAAAACCTCATAACAATTGAGATCTGATATCCATTACGCGGAATGTCAAAATTAAATGTTATTTTGAAACTAGTACTTTTTTCAATTAAAAGTGCTCCAGATCAGTCAAACAGTGTGACAGATAGGAATGTTCCAAATGTTAATGATAATTCATCATAAGTCTTCATGGAAACTTTCTCAATTCCTGTACAATGATAGTAAAAATTTTTTTAAATTTTTGAATCAGCAAAATGTATTGATTAAATTAACTATTGCTTCCTTCATAAAAACAAAACAGGAATTCCATTTCTCATCAATAAAATTCCAGACTTTTTTTTACATTTTTGGGGAAATATTTTTTTATATTAAAATTTTTTATCTATGACAATTTTGTAAAACGCATACAAATTTAAATGAGTACCCTTTTCACAATTGGAATTGTAATCCAGGAATATTTTTTCAAAGCTCTAATGCGTGATTTTAAAATAGTTATAATATTATAAATCACACGCACTCAACAAAGTTCAAAACTTTTAATCGAAAATTTTCTTATTCATTGCTTTAATGACTTAAATGAGATTAACTTCAAACATAATGAATGTTAAAATGCAAAAATTAATACCCCGTAAAAATACCCGGATATGTGTGTGATATGAGGGTTGAGATAATGTGAATAGTTATGCGTTTATGTATGATAATTAGAGTAATGTGATAGTGTGAGTGGTATGGTTTTAGGAATATGGGTGTTATCTGGTTTATTTGTTGTTTAACAGTCATATTTGGCACATGAGTTCTAATCACACCGAGATCCATGTTTAAAAGAATTCGAATTACCATAAACCAGGGGTGCACAACCTTTTCAGAATGAGGGGCCAAAATATGAAAAAAGTTCAAGTCGAGGGCCAAAGCAGCACGTAAATGTTAAAACATGTTATAAACGTAAAAACACTTTTTTGTGGCAATACGCATGTGAATTACAATTATTAATTTACTTATTTTACTCATGCAAACATTATACAATGAAGGAATAAAACACAAACATTATAGATATGCTTAAAATACTTTGTTTCTAGAAAAAAACTTGATATTGAATAACAGGAGAAAACTTTTTGGTAATTATACAAAAAACACAATTTAAATTTTGAAAAAAATTAGTAAAATTTAATGTGATGGCTATGACTGAATATTTGAAGTTATTGATATTATGTTGGGCTTAAGATTCGTTGTGGCAATACGTAAAACAGAAGAAAGGTTCTCATCTGCTATTCTATTTCTTATTTTTGATTTTTTTAAATTCATTAAAGAAAAAGTTTGCTCACAAATGTAAGTACTGCCAAAGAAAGTTGCACATGCAGCTGCATTTTGAACTCCTATACGAACATTCATACTCTCGGGTAGCCATGAAGGGAACAAACTGAAAATCCGCGTTATAAAAAAATGAACTTAATGAACAGATGTAAAATGTTTATTCTGATGTAGAATCGTTTTCCTATCAGATATTTTCTTTTGTTTATTTGAAAGAGTCTCATTTCTTTTTAAATTAGTCTTATTTTATTAACATTCGCGGGCCAACTTTAAAGGCGATGCGGGCCAATTTTCACCCGCGGGCCATAGGTTGTGCATCCCTGCCATAAACATTCTCACCTTAGGTGGGAATCGAAGCCACGAACTGTTGAACTGGAGGACAGAGTGTTAAACATTCGTCTACCAATTTGATGAATGTATTTGTGAAATAAGACAAGTTATATGAGTGATGTGATTATTATGAATGATGTGATGATATGTGTGCTTTGCATGAAATGCAAATGATGTAACTATTCGAACAAGCGTAGGATATAAAATAAGCGAGCATGTGTCTACGTGTGATAATACGGGTGGTTTTGTGTGCAATACAAATGATGTGATTTTACAAATATTTATGTAACATAAAATGAGTATGTGTATGTGATAACCAAGTGCATTTGTGTAAAATGCATGGGTTATGATTATATGAAATGTTTTAAGATATTAAGATGTGTATTTGATAATACTAGCGATATGTGAGATAACACGAGTTTTGTGCTGAGTATAACAATAAGTAAAACATATGGTAATAGATTTTATATTTTTCTAAAACGTTTGTGTGTAATACAATAAAATAATTATAAAAATGTATGATTACAAAGCTTTCAAAAATGTAGCAACTTGAACATTCAACAGTGCTTTAAAAATGACCTTTTTCATCGAATATTCAATTTACGACTTATTAACTTCAGCAAATTTAATCACTTTCATTTTTACTCAATCATGAATAACGAAGAAAAAAAGAAAGAAATACATTAGAACGAGCAAACAAAATTACAGCATTGCCACGATAATCCCACTCTTTCTGAATAGGTATCCTTGAAGGAATTAACCGGGTTACAGTTGCAGAAATGTATCGGGAAAGAAGTGATTTGTTGACATTCCTTTCTACCCAACAGAACGCCTCGGGTGCAGTCGGCAAATGCGTCGACGAAAATGGAAAAGCGCCAATTAAGCTAGCGAAAGCAGCAAAAATACGCAACTACAATATAATCCTTTAACGGACTCTAAACTTTTCTGAAAATTTAATATTTATGTGTACTGCTTCAGAGAATTCAAAACGTAAAGCGATATTTTAATTTACTAAAAGCAAGGGTTGAAATTGTTTTCTCCTTTGTTCCGCGAGGAATTGAACGAAAAGGATAAAATATTAATTTACATTAAGAATAACACCTTGAGGGAAGGCCTGTTTTATAGTAAAAGTAAACGGTTATGGGATCGTTTCTAAACAAATTATTTTGTAATTTTGGGATTTAAATTTAATATTTGTTTAGAAAAACTTAATAGTTAAAATATATCTCACAGGTATTCATTTATTGATTTTGAATAAAACCAAAGGCAGGAAAATGTTTACAAACTTGAAAATTTTTATTTAAATAAATTGCTCGCATAGTATCCAAAAGAACGTTAGTGAGTTCAATATTTATTTTTAAACTAGATTTATAAATAAAATTTGGAAAAACATTTAACATTCTTAATTCAAAAATTTAAATTTCTCTCAAAATATATATACTTAATCTTAAATTTAAAAAAACACGATTGAAAATTATATATATGTTTTTTACAGTGTGATAAAATAATTCTACTTTACGATCAAAATTATTTGCACTAATTTTTGCATATCTAAGTCAGTTATTTTTTCCGTGACTGTCGCTGTTTTGATACTTTTGCTCTGCAAAAATTAAATTAACGTTTATTAATGATAGAAAAGAAGTATTTTTATGTGAAAAGTCATAGTCGTGAAAATAAGTTGGAGAGCCTTATTTCCTTCATCACCACACCTCTGTTTCAAATGATCGTGCTCTTCAACACCTGGAAAAAATTCAAGGACAAGAACTAAAACACGCAATTTTCAGCGGATATAAAAATGAACAAGAAAAGAATACGCATTCAATTAAGAGCGGGAAATTCACTAGTACAATGGAAATAATATATAGGCATAAAATAATTATATATGTTTAAAAGATAAATCAGACAATTTGTTGCAAATATTTTCTGTCATTTTTATATTCACACCCAAAATAACAAGTTAGAAATTCCACAATCCTTGGTGGAGAAAATAAAAATTCAATAAAGATCGAAATCCTGTAATTTTTTTTTTTCAAGAAAAGGTACAGCCGTTGACATCCGGATTCTCAGAACACTATGTTGAGATTAATGGAAGCTGAGGCCCAAAGAATGTGATGACGTCATCGAAATTAGAATAAGAGAGAAAGTATACGTTCTTAATACTGCATCATAAATGGTGGCTGGAACCAGGTTGCGGTTGCAGGGCGGAAAAAGGCATTTACAAAACATCGCCATAAGCCTTTTAATTTTTATGTGAGTCATTTTGTTCTTCAGGCTTTTATTTTTTATTTTATTGAGAAAGAGTTTAAAAAATGAAATGAGAATATTAGCATTCTCTGGAACTCAAATTAGCAAATTTATAGAATACAATATATTTGTATATTTTGATATCTGAAACGTTACACACATAAAATTAACGTGGCAAAATGTCATGAAATAGTGGACATGGTAAACAAATATATGTGTGACCTATATTATATACCTTCTTACACTGAATTGTTCACTGAAAAATTCATCATCTAAACAGCATGACTATGTGTAAACTTATATATTTATAGTACAAACTTATTTTTTGACAATTTAAAACAATGGCTCCTAATTTTTCTTCCGCGTATATCGACTTTTTGTAAAAAAATGATTTTTCTTAATCGAACTATTTCATTTTTTTTGTTTTGTTTAATATACAACATATAAAGTCAATCGCTAGGAATTACGTAAAAAATGCTTAAAGGCAACTGAATGACTAAGAATGAAAAATTAAAAATAAAATAAGCGATTTAAACGCTTACTTTTATACTGTTTTAGTTTTAATTTTACAATACATAAAGATGCTAGAAATATGGTATGTAATTGAACAAAAATTCAATTACTATTGATGATATAATTTTACTAAATGTATTAAACAATATTTTTTTTAATTTGACTTTAAATTGTACATTATTGTAGTCACAATAAAAAAAATTGAATATAAATATACATTTCTCGATGCAATTTTTTCTAATTTATATTTAATTATATATTTTCTCTAAAAATTTATATATGCAATATTCATTATTGCTGCTTTCTCGAAATAATTTTTAAGTCATGTGCAAAATTACTTAAGGATTAAAAACATTTATATATATATATATATATATATATATATATATATATATATATATATATATATATATATATATATATATATATATATTAGAGCAAATTGATACATTCAAAATACTTCTAAAATAATTAATTCAAAAACTGAAAAATTTATCATTGACTCTACTAGTAATGACTGAAATATAAAATCTCAAAAGTTCTCTAATTGAATCTTGTTGGGAATCTCTGCTTTAAGCCGTCAAAAATATTTCCATCACCAAAAACTTGTCAATACTGCATTTACGATTGTGAAAAATAAATATAGCAATAAATTTATTTCAATAAATAAATATTTTGCCTAGTTATAAACATTCCTATAATTATATTTTTAAACGAAAATTTATCATTAATTTTCATTAGAACTTTAAAATACTACAATTAATTTTAATTGTTATTGTTTATTTATATAAACTCTCAAGAGTTCCCCTTCAACTACGTTGGAAATTTTTAGTCTAAACAGTCAAAAATCTTTCATACATCAAAATTATTATGCTTGTGAAAGCTTATATATATATATATATATATATATATATATATATATATATATATATATATATATATATATATATATATATATATATATATATATTGAAACATGTTTAGTTATATGGTTATTTCTACATTTTTATTCATTCAAAAAAATAGAAAGACAATTTATTTACAAAATATCCTATTGCTTTCTTAGTTATAATTGACCGATTAAGAGAATATACACGATAATCTCCCTTTCAACAATAAAATCTGTGGTATTTAAAGGAAAGGCTATTCAGACCATCGGTATTTATAATAAAACCAGAATTGTGGGGAGAGGTGGTGATGGGATGCCGGGGCGTGGGAAAGTATTTCCCCACACGCCGAGCGTCGTAAAAGGCTACTTAAGCAGATTTTTTTTATTAATATATAAATATTTTTTTTTTTTGCCGTCTTTTCTTCCCTTCTTCTTGATAAAAGCTTATTTTATGCGTACCCTCCACACACAATTCAGACCGTTACTTTCATAAAATTTAGATTTTGCCTTCAAAATTTTTTTACATAATATATTACCACATTTTACTATTTGAAAGAAATTTATTATTGAAAGAAGAATATTAAGTATATTTGATACTGTACACTGTAAAACTCTATATTTTAAAGCTATTATACAGTTTCCTTTCCAGAATGATATTTTAAAAGACAGATTAAAATGTTTTCGTGGAAGAAAGGAATAAATTTACAAACAGTAAGCTTTCAAGCATCAATCCCGACAAAAATACATGAATTATAACAATTCCCTTTCTTTAAAAATAGCTGGAATCGAACCTGTAAACTTCTATTTCGAAGAGCGTAGTTTTGCGATTAAACCAGTCCATTTAATCTAGTAAAAATCGTTTTTGTGCAGTCGTTAGTTTAGTAAATGAATGTTGCTGTACTGTATGTGAACATGGGAAACTGCTTTCGCGTAGGAGTTTTTATTAACTAAGTGGCTGAAGTGTCTAAAGTGAAGAAATACTTTCGCAAACATCTATCATACAAATAAAAATATCGTTGAAGTAGTAGTAGTAGTAATATGACAGAAACAGTTTTAGAGCTTTATGCTCGCAGGCTTATAGCTCGCATTGAGTAAGATTGAGTTTTTCACAAAACACGTCAAAAATTTTCTATCGTTGATGACTTACTAAAAGAGAGGAAGATAACAATTTATCTTAGTACCCCGTATTCTGAAAAGTATTTTTATCGTTCTCATTCACTTACTGAATTAAAGCGCGATGTTTCGTAGCTCACGTTTCCTTAAAAGGATAGATATAGGTAAAGGATAAGTTTCTTCTCGATATCTCTGTGTAGGAAACTACAAAACATATCTAACACTTCGTGACTGTGAACCACGGTGAAGTGACGAGTTTGACATCTAAGCTGGTACTTCCCTTCTAAAATTCCATACAGCATAGAAATACATTACATCATATGAAAATTTTACGTGCAAAGACTTTTTAAAAATGGCGATCTTTGGCGAAATAAGGTATCGAATCTACTAAACTCTTGACACAATAGAGAAGTCCTTTTCGCAGGGATATACTGACACATTTATTTTTAAGTTGTATCCCTTTAATAATCATGTGCTTGTAGGATAAACTATTAAAAATGTTCTAAATAAATCATCAAAAAGATTATACATATATATATATATATATATATATATATATATATATATATATATATATATATAAACCTTAGATAAGTTCTAATTTAAAATTGATGAATTACATTATTTTCTATAACCTCTTGAAATAAGGGTTTTCAAAAACATTTAACAAATTACATGTGCTTGATGCTTTCGAAAAATAAAATAAGTAAAGAATGTGCCATTATATCAAATTAAGAAATCGCCACTGATTTTAATGCATTCTGTCCACATAATAAAGAAACCAAATGTATTCTCATAGAGACACGTGGTTTATTTTCTTTGTGCAGCAGTAAATTAAAGAAGGCGACATCTGTGAGCAGCTTTTGTAAGTCGGCCAACTGTTACGGGATCAGTATTTATTTGTAAAATGAGCAACGCGATCCGAAAATAAAAATGGAACATGATGGTGAGGGGTGTGTCAGTGGCTCACGGGAAATCTCTAATTTTTACAGTTAAAAAGAAAAAAGACACTTTTTTGGAACGCAGTAAAAGTTTTTAGGAAGCTACATACTAAACGACCTTGGAAAGTGAGGTAGTAAACACAGATACTAGGAATCAACAAAAAATCTGGCCTTGTTTGCAATGCATAATTTTTCAATAAAGGCCTAGTAAAAAAAGTTATTTAATTAATATAATTTTGATATGCATCCGTAAAAATAATCCAATTATTAAAAATCCAGGAAGGTGAAAATTTAATTAAATTATATATTTTAATTTTAAATTTAGAAAAACTTATTTGAAATTTTACTTTTATACTTGGGACACCCACTTCAAATTTCATTAGTTTAGCTTTACTAAAAGTAAACGAAAACTGAATTATATATTGATACTAGAAGGTTAAAATATAACACTTCTTATTATAAAAATAATAGCTCGGATTGAACTTGGGACCTTCAATTCCAAGAAAGCGGATTAATACTAAAATTAGGGGAAGATTGTTTAGTATCCAAATAGCCAAATTGTAAGGCATTTGAATATACAACACATCTTTCATTCCGAAAGATTCGTGGTATGATAGAAAATTAGGAAAATTCACGAACACACCCTACGAAACATGCATGCAAAAAGTAAAACGTCCAGTTCTCGATTACAACTGTGTCTAACATCGAACCTGTATCCTCTCACAAAGCAAAAAATAAAGTAACTATAAAACTATAATAAAAAATAATTTTTAACAACACGCTTATTTGACAGCCCGAACAACCGAAAATAATTGTAATGTCTTTTAACTGGATTATTGTCTTCATAGAGGATTTTTAAAAGTAGGCCATACCTACGTGTTTCACGAAAGAAAACTCACACTGAAACACTTCGACAGATAATCATATAAAAAACTGTATCCCACATCCCTCTTCCGTTTAATAACAACGACTGCGATCAAATTCCGAACATTTTATTTCAAAAGCATGATCCTATAATTAAATCTTAGAGCGGCACATTGAACTAAATAAATAATTTAATTAATGATAGTTTGATTTTTTGAATATTAGTTTATATCAGTGTGTACCTACGCTCGCCAATAGTGCTTGTAGAAGATCATGATTTACTTTTCAGAGAAACAACTTCTGAAACATGAAGTTTGTGCAAAAAGATTACACAAACCATAAAAACGTTATCTCCTTGTTGCTCAACACATTGTCGGTAAATAGTACATCTTTTAGTGATTTGTTTATATTACATGGGAGACAAGGCGATATAAGGTCTCTGGTATGATTAAATGTTTACAAAGCGATATCTAAACTTTAGTCCACACCCATTTCGGTCATGACGCTGGGAGTGCGAAAAATGAAATACTTCAAGGCATCGGACGATACATTTTTCCAGATTTGTAGCACAATTTTTTCTAAACTCTAATGACAGAAAAAGTATTGCTCTTCTTAGTAGTCAATTATATCATCTCGATTTTCAAGAATGGGAGATGAGATTTGTAGAGGAACAAAAGAATGGGGTCGTCCACCTCCCCTTCCTCTGATCTATTCTAGTGTTAATAGTCGAGCTTCTGATCTAGGTCGCTCTGTGTGTAATGCTGTTTTCTCCGATATACTCTCCACATTAAATTGCTCGATGGCTTTGTAAGAACTGTTTCGATTCCAAGCTCGAACGATAATATGATGGAATCAATATAAAATGAATCGATTCCAATCACACGGTGAAAAAGAAATATTAATTGAAGCAATTTTATGGACACATCATTAAAAAAATATGCCACAATTTATTACTCGGTCCAATGAAGACATTTTCACAATAACACAGTGAATTGCATTAGCATATAAATAATCTATTCTTAACAATTCACACGGTAATTTAGTTCTATTTTGCATCATTTCTAAAGGCAAAAGCAATTAGAAGGATTTCTTTCTCTTTTTTTCAAGGTTCCATATCGCTGGTGTAAGTTTCCTAGATTGCATTTATATCATCGCAATTTCTTCTCCATGTTCTTTGATGTGTTAATCGAAAAGCAAAACGAAGAGATAACGGCATGAAAGAAAGTAATTAGTTCACACAAGTAAGACAAGCACCAATTCCTTTCTAGAACTGCTATGCTGATCTGATGGTGGTTAGAGTGCTCTAGAATAATTTTTTTAAAAAAATCAACTCTTTTAAATATCTTTGAAAAGAGGGTTATTAACTTTCCACAAGAATTATCAAATAAATAAATCAGGGAAGTAGCTTTTTAAAGAATGATTTTTAATAAAAAAAATATTGGTTATGATTTAGGGTTGTCGATTTATAGTCACTTTTTGCACACGAGGTCTAATTTGAAATGGGACCTACAGTTTTAAGTGGATTTCGAAGCACTGAAAATATTCGTGACTGAGGTGATAATCAAACCCACGAACTATTGTACTGAGGGTCAAAGCACTAACTATTGATTAGCCTATTTTGAGAAAATTGTGGAAAATAGCTATTTAATCAATTAGATTTCAAAAATTTGATTTAAAACAGAATAAAAATTTTCTAAATTAATTTATTAAATGTAATTTCAAATTATGGGAAATTTTATTTAATAAAATAGCAACTTTTTCATAATTTTCTATCTTATTTAAATTTTTTACCGTTTAAAAATAAATATTTTACCAAATAAACCCAAACTAGTATCTGAGCATTCTGGCCTTCAAAGTAAAAGATTGTAGGTTCGAATATGACTTTGGATGTGGTTGCTTATAAGAATTTGGAATCTATTTTAATATTGTCCTCATTAAAAATGAGAATTAACTAATCATTCTTCTCATCTAGTATAGATGTATTTTTTTTTATAAAAATATGTATTTCTTTTATTATGGTCTGAGGTAACGACACAGCAAACATAAACTGCCAGCAAAAATCCGGGCCGCTGCTGGCCAAGCCGGTTTTCTGTTGGCCACGGCAAGCCGCTCATGGTTGTTTGATGGCCCAGCTCCGGCCATTACGGCCACGGATGAGTGCTGGCCAAAATAAACCGGGCCGGAGCTGGATGATAAGTTGTGGGCCAACAGATTCTGGCCATTTTTGGCTCTGAAGCTGTTGGCCAGCAAATTTAAGACAATTAGTTGTGTAGCGCTATTTTTTATTTTATCAGCAAAGACTATTTTTTCCAAATAAGAGTTTTTTTGTGATGTTAATTAATTTTCAGATAACTTCTTACTTTTTAAACCCTTTAATGATAATTTTTCAGAAAGAATTTTAATTTTCACATTTATTGTGTATACCGCGTGACAGTATGACGTCAGACAGTGCGAAGAGCTTGTGTCAGCGTCGGCCATTAATGTGAAGTAGCGGAACATTCGATGTTGTGTCTGCGAACCAAGCGAATCATACGATAAGTATGCATTTATTATTGTTGTTTTTATCAGGATAGAATTGTTATGAATAATGCAAGAATGATGTATTTATTTTATGTTGAAATATTATTTAATTACTTGTTAAGAAAACTTGATAAACTATTGATAACATGACAACAAGAGAAAGACATTGGAAAAATTTTTCATTGTTGTTTTCATTCCCGTTTTAGGAATAGAAAAATGTATCATGCCGAAGCACACACAACACACATTTTTTTCATTCCATATATTTACATTTAATCAATTTGTATAATAAATTTTTCAATGTTAAAGTTTGTTTAATCGAATTAGTTTGCTACAAGGCTTAAGCCTATTTATTACATTATTTTGTTTGTTACGAAGTAATTTTATGAAATAAATGGCTGTCTAAAAATATTCTATTTGAAAGAGCTTAGATTATTACAACAATTTATTTTATAATCAGAAAGAAAAGTTTAAGACTATTTTTTCTCGATTTAAATATTTTGACAAACATATAATTCTACTTGTTCTCATAAATTAATTTCTATAGGTAAATAAACTGCGCATTTTTATTTAACACGAAAGTCCTTAACTTATCACTTTTGAAGCATAGAACTGAATGCACATTTTAAATTTTTTTCAAAAAAAGTAGTATTAACAAAATTTTAAATTTCATAAAAAATTTTTATGCAGTGCTTCAAAAAAATAAGATAAAATAAATGTAAGACATCATAGAAGTAATTAAATCTGTGTATGTATTTAATATATTATAATATGTTATTAATATAGTTAAAACCTTGCTTTAACACCTTTCACAATGTCAAATATCTGTGCTGATTAAGTAAACACATTTGTTTCTTAAATCAATCTTTTTTTCAGAGGTCACAAAAGCTTGAAAATAGTAGTTACTCGGAAGACCGTGTGGAAGGTATATTAGGCATAGCAAAAAAAAAAAAAAAAAACAATGCTGCAAAAAAAGTTGTCTACATTGAGTTTTCGTGATGTTTCTTGGTGTGAAAATTCCAACATGTGGATGGGGAGAACCTAACATAAGAAACTATTGTAAAACATTAGACTATTCATCATATACAGCCTTCCGGAATTGCTTTTCATAGATAATGGGTGATATTCGCGATTCACAAAGGAGGAAACCTTGAAAACTCCCAAACATTTATCCCGACAAACGTGCGAGAAAAACGAGGAAATTAAACACCATCTCTTGTTAATCAACACACAGCTAGAATTTTATACTTTTCAGAGAACTGTTTCATTATAATGCTATGTTAATCTTTGTTGTGAAAGTTTGAAAAGGAGAGTAAATAGTAAGATTCAAGGCATTGACCTCGTAACCTGGCCGTAGCTCAAAATTACGAGGTGATAGGCAGTGTTTAACTTTTCAGATAGGTCAAAGAAATTGATACCCGGAAGCATAATGTAGTAGTAATAATTGTAATTTAGAACAAACATTCAAAGATGTAATTTTATTTTGCACTTCTGGTGAAAAATAAACTTTTGATGAAAATAAACCACATCACGCGCTTTCAAGAAAATTTAGATAGCAGCTGAAAGGAAGTTTCATGATTTCATTGTCTGGCGTTTTCAGCTATTGTTTGCTTCTCACTTAAAATCTAAACCAGATCTATTTTTACTCAGTTCTAGTTTTCCAAGCTTTGTTAGACCACCTAAGGGCGTCTTCTCTTCCTTTCAAGTCACACTCGAACATTCTGACAGAACATCTGTATCGTGTGCTTTTAAAATGTTACTTTTCCATTCTTCATTAAGTGAAAGTAGCGAATATAATTTTGAAAAAATAAATTGTGTGTGTGTACATTAAAAAAATCTATAAATACCCGATTATACTAACTTATGTGAAGTATATGAGATGGTAATAATCATCGAATAAAGTAGGGAGAGTTTACTATCAAAGATAATTTGTCGGAGGGAAGGAATTAAATTTGTAATGGATAAACATTTTAATAAGTAATTTAAGACCATAATCTTGGAGAAGCTTTGTCATTGATAAAAGACACCTATGTGTACAGAGCCAAATTTTTACGAAAGCTAAGCGCCTCAAAAACTAAATTCGATTCTACAGGTAAGATAACATTAACGTTTGCCTTAACGCAATATCAAAATATTAAATATAAATAAAAAATCTCAAATATTTCATGATTTTTTTATTGTAACTTGAATGTTAAAATATTTTCTGACTCATAAGTAACTTTTTTTAAAAGGGGGAGGGAGGACCACACGGCATAGATAATTTCAGCTATTGATTTACATTTTTGCAACGAATCTATATTTTACAAAAACATCAATTTAATCGTGAAAACTCTCCCACTGAGTTTTCATGACGTAATAAAACACAAAATTTCTGTTGTCATCAAAATATTGTAAGACCTCACGCAAATTGGGAGACAGTTGAATGAGAAGGGGGGGAACTTTGGAATGCTTTAGTAGACGCGAAATTATCACTTTTAATGGAAAGAAAAAAAAATAAGCATAGCAGTGACCACCCAGGTAAATAATGCTCACAAATATATTATGCTTTTTTAAAAAAAATTTACGACTCACCATTCAGTAACGGAAATCTTTTTTAAGTGTTAAGTAGGTTTTTCAACACATCTTTCAACCTCGGATGAAATAAATTTGTTCTTCAGCCATGGAGTAAGACAGATGAATAGATGCCAAATAATGAATGTCATCTAGAAAAATGGCGATAAATTCAAAACGAATTTTTTTCTTCATATTGTATAAGGGGGAAAAATAGCTGGGAATTGGGTATTTTTTCAAGTTTAAAACGATTTTAACCATTTCATCAGCGATTTTACAAACAAAAGAACTCGAAATTTGGAATTTTCTTTTTTCTTTTAAAATTTCAGCCAAACAATCAAAAGAGCAGAAAATGCTGACATAAATGCAAAATAGAAGAAATAATTTTATACGAAAAATTAGGATCACAGAATTTTAATTTTAAGAAAAATTTCATTATTTAAAATCAAAGCATTTAATATTAGAAGCTTCTCCCTAATATTAATAAAAAATGATAAAAGCCTGCATTTATCGTAAAAATAATCATTTTAGAATCAAAATTACAACCAAAAAAAGTTTTTTAACCAAATAATCTGGTGCTGAAAAGCGCCGCTCTCGTGTGCAGAGGTAGGGGATTCGATACTTGATCCATCTGAAAAATCATGAATTCACAGCTTTACATTTTTTAAATTAAAATGAGCGTGTAAATAGAACCATGATGCATAATAACAAGGTGACTGATATTGTCTAAAAATTTAGTCAGAAATATGCAAGTAAAACTTTAACGCAGTGCTATTATAAATATAAGGATAATCCTAGTCTGTTAAAGGACTGTGTTGTTCGAAATGAAAAAATTCCGGTTCAATACCAACCAATGTTGAGCAACGCAAGACTGGTTTTAAGTTTCTGCTTTCTGCGTGCACTTGTTGCAGTGCATGCTTGAGAGATTTCTTATTTCCTGTCTTGCGACACGTATAGTTTGTTCACAATCTATAAAAAGCGTTACGGAATTCAATAGTACTTGGTGATTGTTAAACAGATTACAACAATTTTCGGTTGTTAGAATTTTCATGCGCAGTGACAATAAAACTTATTAGCAAAAAATAATAATAAATAAATAAATAAATAAATAAAACTAATTATTAAATGAAATTAAAAATTTATTGATTGATTGAAATCAACGGTCACATTTGATTAATAGGGTGCTCGGGTTAGAGAATATTATTTTTTACAAATAATCTAAATAGATCAAATAAATTATATCTTTATAAGCTCACTATGGCTTCCGGATTGAGACTTTCTTGAAGAAGAATGTCTCCGATTCGATCCCTACCATTGTTGAAAAATGTCAAATGGGTGTAACTTCTTGCATATGCGTTTTTTGAAATGTGATTTGAGAAATTTCTTACAGCAGTTTATTTGTCCATTAAGCTATCTTGATATGAAATTTTATTATTACGAAATAATTCATCAAAATATTTTAAGAGAATCGACTGTCTTGATTTGAAACAATAAAAAGACGGAGGAGGAAATGCATAAATTAAACGTGCACAGTAATTAAATATAATGAAGGAACATTAAATATTTCATTAATTACTACGAATAGACATAATTTCTAGCGGAAATGGTTGACTCATATTAAAGTATTCTCAAAATAAAATTATGATTACAAATAAGCCTATGCAGATTAAATGTTTCATAGGGTTGTTCCTTATTCTACTTGATCTAGTACAATCTAGACCAAGTCCAGTAGATCGTTCGCCCAGAGAAAGTCCCGAACCAGCGCAGGGTCTTCAAAAGATCTCTTCTCCAAACCCAGACAGGAGAGCAGATGGTCCGGAGAAACTTGGTGGAAATTACACCTGAAGCACACAAGGAACACTTTCTGACCCTGAACGAATGTAAGGGTGCGAGTATGTCCAGTAATGAGCCTCGTAATGGTGGTTGTTCATAGGGTACATTGTTCATGTGTAGGCGAGGATATTATTGACCTCATCATTTGGTTGTATTTCAGAATTAGAAAAGAATCAGTCTATGTTAAGTGATTTCAGTCAAGACTGAGCGTAGCCCAGCATAAAAGAAGCTTTTTTCGTATTGAAGGGTTACCTGTTCGATTTCAGCTACTGATGAATGATGAAGGGAAATGAATATTGCGAGTCTACTTTCTAAGTGTGTGTCTGGGTTATTGTTAGGGAGCACTCTGGAATTTTTCTAATTTGTGACGCGTGGAATATGACTCACAACAAACGCACAATAACTTACACTTCCCAAAAGGCGAAGATACTGTGGATAGTTGAAGGCTTTACAATCGCTTTTGACAATAAGGCTATTCGCAACGAGGTTAGGTCAAACATCGTCAATCGGAAGAAATAGCTCGGTGTATATGTAGTTCTACAATTACTTTTTGCACACATAAGTTAATCCACATCTAAAACCTAGGTTTTACTGTAGATTTCGAACCTCTATGAATCATCCACTCCTAAAGTGGGAATTGAATTTATGAGTTGTTAAACTGAAGATCATTGCGTTAAATTTTTAAGCCTCTGTAGCTTCAGTAATTTTCTACATTTTCAGAATTACTAATTGGAATTCAAATCTCCAAATATATATATACCAGACCAATGACTTAAAGTGGATTTGAAACCACTACTAACATCCATGCTGAAAGTGGTATTCGAATTTGGGAGCTGTTGAACCGAAGACCAGAGGCGCTAAGCACTTAACTACCATAGGCAATATTATATTACTAATAAAATGTGCTCGTTACTGGTAGTGAAATAAAAGGACTATAATGATTCTAATTTCATGAATAGTTTAGAAATTTGCTTTATACTTTTCACTTTATATGCTTCACTTTTTTATACCCAAGATATTGATTTCGAAATTACAAATAATAATTTGAAAATTGATGCAAATACTTCTGAAACTTGGGGCTAAAGGGTTAAAGCTTTTACATTCAGTTCAATAGTTCATAGATTTAAGTCTCATTTCAGCCATTTACAGAATAAGTTTTATGAGTAAATTCTGCATGAATTAGCTCTTATATCCAAATGTAAATGCAGATCGATAAACAATCCAAATATTTCTGATAAATTTCTTTAAATGTAATCATGTTTACAAATTTAATACTCGTTATGTCATTGATACTGCATACCATTCAATCTAACCAGAGAAAAAATTCTAATATTATCCTTCTTTTTTTTAAAAAAAAAGTAGAATAACCTTAATCATAAGATATTCCTAGTAAATAAATTTACAGGAAGGATGCCTTTTTAAAGAGATAACATTCACTGCAAATGTTTCTATTGGGAAACACGATAAGCCAGCTCTAAAAATTGATGTAATAAATTGCAAATGCTGATCTTATTTTAGAGCAAAAGAAACATATATTTTCACGGAAATTTCAAAGTTCACTGAGTGAAATGAAACTAATTTTGAAATAAATAGAGATGAATTTCCATGACAGGAAACAATGGATAAATTTAGTTGTTAGGCGCGTAAATAGAGTTGGAAACACAAGCAGTAGATCTACTAGTGGGATGAAGTTGTAGAATTGCTAAGCTAAAGAAAGGGAATAAAATGAAAGGTAAACGAACGCTATGGATGCCAACAATTATTATTAGGTAAGTTTATAGGGAAAAAAAATCTCACATCACTAAGGGGAAAAAAACTTTTCCCCCTTAGTGTTTGTAGAAACTGTTTTTTGCTTACATCTTATTTTTTAGATGTATCTTCAACGGAGAGAATTGTTATTGTATGATGAACTACAGGAATTTTCTTACTTGAGTTGTTTAGAAGAAAATACGAGAAGTTTATTTTTACAACCATCATTTTTTTTAACAAAAAAAAAATGAGAGAAAAGGTAGACAAATGTGCCATAAAAATATCTTGTCAAAAACTAGCTGACAGGAACTTTTCTTCCTCCTTTTTTTCCCGACAAGTCCTATTTAGTTACTTTCTCACCCTAGTGAGATGTTCGCATGCAGAGGGCTGATTCGCGTTTATGTGCTTTTTTTAATTTGTTAACGCAATGTAAATATTTACGATCTAAATGTAGATCACAGATGACGTTTAATTTTCCTCTTGATTATCTAACAGAATAAAATATTTTCATTTACATTTTTACAAAGTAGTAGGCATATTGATAATAACTTTTAAAATAAATGCAACAATTTAAAATTTAAATGTTTATTTTTAGAGAGAAAGATATGCTCATATTTCAGATTTATAGATATTTTGTATGAAAGGAAAACAAAGCAAAATAAAGCGGATTAAAAAAAAAACCAGGTTTTACGGGGGAAAAAACCTGGTGAAATTAATATTTTAGCAAACTTGGAATATTGTTTAATAATTATTTTTTCTATTTGAAACTTTTTAAATCTTTTCTATAATTCATAAAAAAATTGGTTTGGTTTTTTAGGTTATTTTGCCGCTCTTCTGTCATATTTTGCATATGAGAACTAATTCTACAACGTTTGGTTTGTTTGTCACTAAATGATCATTTTTTTGCACGCGAAGGTTAGTTAAACAGGGTTCCTACTGTTTAAAGTGGATTCCGAAGTACTACAAACATTCAAATCCAAGGTGGGATTCGAATCCATGAACTGTTGAACCGAAGGCAAGAGCGCTAACTAATCGACTATCATCTCGGCTAATTCTACAAGAGCTTATAGCGGATTTCGAACTATAACCAATATCCATGTCTAAAGTGGATGTCGATTCTAAAAGCACTAACCAATCAATTGCCAGTTAGCCCCAGTAAACCAAAATATTCCGAGACTTGTGTCTAAAACGATAGTGCAGCATATGTTGCTCAGAAGCACTCGCGTTTAAATCAGCACAATGGGAATACTAGTTTTCGGAACGTAAATTTCCCGTTATTTGATCAAGCCACAGTTGAACAAGAGGAGATGAATATTGCGCTTCTGATTTTTTGCTTACACTGTTGATGAAGGGCTGTTGGAGCGTTTGTTAGGATATTTACCTAGTGACAAATGTAATATAAACAACAATCTAAGGGAAGTCTTCTCGGAAACCAATTATGCGCGATGAATATTAAAAAAATCGTACATCTATTAGATCGTCCATTTTGTGGTGTCAACACATAAGGATTTATAAGTCGATGTTGTATTAAAGATATAATTTTGATTCAATTTCCATTATACTCTTAACTCAAAATGAAATTTAATTCACAAAGAAAGCAAGGACTAAATATCTAATACTTAAGAGCCAACTACTTTAATTCAAATAGAAGAGACTACGAAGCAAGTCAGCGTGAAAAACCTGACAAGTGAGATATAGATCTCGAAAACAATTGGATTTTAAATGAGGCTAAGTACAGAAGAATCTTTATTTGGCTTGGTCAAATAAAAATCTTAGCGTGTTTATCGATATCAGGTGAACGAACAGCTAGTTTCATATGATTTATCGATGGGACGGTCGAATGCTTCTCTTGATTACTTGCGAAAGTGATGACCAACAATCGAATCTTATCTTTGTGATTAGGCACACTCAGAAATTCATTTCCAAACAATTAAAGTTCGCGTCAATCGGCGTTAGAAAAATAGTTTGATATGAGTCTCCCTCTCTCGCTCAATAAGGAAGTTTTGTTAACTCATTCAATCATGAAACATTTATTTAAGAAGCCTTAGAAAAATCTTATTTTCGCAGCTGGTAATCTTGGATGTTGTTTTTTCTTGCGATGAAGGAGTAAAGTTCAAAAACTTCAGTTTATATTAAAAGCAAATTGAATTATTATCTTTCTGAGTTTTTATCTTATTGTGGTATTAAATTATAATGATGGCATTATGATTAAAATCATTTTAATCATAATACGATCGTGAAATGAAAAGAATTAGGCTTTCAGTCAATTCACATAGAATGAAAATTTGATTCGACACATTTAATGGATATACTAAAAGCTAAAATCTGCTGCTATTCTTTTTAATGTATACAAAATATTTTCATCCCATAAATAAAGGACTACCCGCCATTGCAGAGGAGGAAACCTGGTAAACTTGCAAACTAGCCCAACAGACGTACATCCAGAAAACAGAAACTCAATTCCTGATTTTTCTATATCTATAATATGTTCTACACAGTAAATGCAATATAAGAGAACCATAATAGGAACTACGGTGCATCAAAAAAATGCTCAAAGGTACATACATACGATTATACTGATTCCCCCCCCCAGACTTTGATTGCCTTAGTTTCATTAAACAAGGACAATAATTATGATAGAAACAATTATAAAAAGTGGGCAAATTTTGATAACATCAAAGTAGAATTTAAGTTTAAGGAGAAATTTCACATTCCTGATATGCCTTTTCTGCAACACACAAACAATCTCTATTATATTGAATATTTATGATATAATGATTACCCCACACACACACATTGAAACCTAAAGTAAACTTGAAGAGAGTGAAACCCTAATAAATTTGGATTACTATTTATACGCAAATACACAGCTCCTTATAGTTAAATATATAAAATAAATATTCGCTATTACGAAAATGTAATTTGGCAGACGAAATACTCATAAAAGAATTTCAATACATTACAAGTTAAGCTTTGCATGTTAAAATTTTGTGTGTTACCTCCCTTTCTGTAGCGTGATGCACATAAGTCGACTGTGAAAATTATCTTCTGCATTTTGGTGTCGACCGGCATTATTTGATCATGGTTACAGAATGGTAGAGTATTTCATGTTGATGGGACACTAACTTGTTATTCGGGTTACCATAGTTAAGTGTTCAGCTATTTCGTTAAATTTGCTAAACGATTAACATTTTCAATAAAAAATGTAATCAACGTTTCGTAAAATTAGTGTTACAAAACTGATAGCTTTAAATTTTTTTTCCAATTTTTCTCACCATAATATTTTACTATTCAATGAAAATGTTTCGTAATCGGATCATTTTTGTAAAATAATGAGTAAAAGAACCCCAACCAAATTCAAGGTATCATAAATGTTTCTCATAAAGATAGCGTCAATTATTGGTATTGGTCAATAACAATTTTTTATTCGAGAAAACAAAAGCTGGTAAAATATGAGGTAATTCATTTGAAGTGTTTTGCATGAGCTCACCTATAGTAAACTCATAAGGTAAAACTAGAAAATCAACATGTCACTTGTATTAAATAAAAACATAGTTTTGAAGAGAAATATTTCCCGTAAAATTTAATAAGTGAACTATAACGTTCAAATTTTTTGATAATTTAAGTTGTTCTACTCTTTCTAATTATATAACAAATATCAAAACATTGAAATATAATATAATCGATTTAATCATGAATTCTTTATTAAGTCAACCCATTTTTTCCCATGAGAACGAACTGTGTGAATATTGAATGTTAAAGATTTGTATGAGATAGGTTTGTGTCCCAAATGATTTCGAAGAAATCAATCAGGAGTTATCAGGGCGTATCAGAAGGTGAGACAGACAAGGTGCTAATACGTTTTTATCATAAATTGGCTGAAATATTCATGAAATTGGTGATTTCGTTTCCACAGAGGCTTTGCTAAAGTATCATTCTTTGAGTTACAAAACATAGAATGATAAAAGTTACTACTAACAATTGAAAAAAACTAGAGCAATCATGAATTTTCGCTTCTTGTTGGGATTAGTTGTAATCCATCCAATGTTTATGTACAAAAATAGATCTAAAAGAAGCCCACGATTTTAAGCATGAAAATTAATCGAAATTTTGATTTTAATCAAAATCCAACAAACGTAACTATTGAATTGCTGCTTTTGGTGGTCATTCACAAAAGAGCTAATTCAATCGTCACCAAAAATTTAAAGTTGATTATCATCCATTATATGGCTAAGATCCACAAGCCGTTGAACTTCCATTCAACTGCCAATTATACCTCACGATTAAAAAGTTCTATCACCAAAGGGATATTGTTTGCTATTGGCAGAAACAAAATCAAGACCAGAGTTTGTTATTCTGAGGATATTTCTTACTTGATAAAAGTATACAGGTACGTTGAGTTTAAGAGACTATGAACATACAATAGCGAAGTGGTTGTTGAATCCAAGAACGCTGAACTGAAGACTAAAGTACAAACTATTCAGCTTCTAGCTGGCTAAACTAGGCAGAGTTCTCGCAGCTTCAATCAGAGCCTGCAGAGCGGTATACGGGGCAGTTGCCCGGGTCCCCACATCAAATAGGAAGTTTATTTTACGTTGTCAATAAAATAGAACCGTATACCAAATTGAATAAAAAATTTGTTGCTGTGGAGAGACTCTCAAAGGAAATTTTACCCCGAGCCTCAATTAGGTTAATTTTATCGGGTTTTGGCATCAATGGTAATGTTAAAAGGATTTCTTTTAAAAGGTGCATTTTATTCATTTTTGATGGTATTAAATGAAAACAACCAAAGCACAGTAGCACCGGTAAGTATTTTAAAAGACCACGTCTTTATTGTGCATTGCATGGGTGGTTGCAAGACTTTTAAGGACTGAATACGCTTAAGCATTTTTAATCATATCAAAGACCATTGTAAAGCTTACGTTAAATAATTGTAGACACTTGTATCACTATGGGTGTGATGTAGTATTGTGGAAATGAAAAAATGTGCTTAATTTAATTATCAATTTCGTCACTTGATTAAAATCGAAAACCGTCGAGACTTGATAAAAATGTAATTTAACCTCTTTATTAGTTGTTTTAGATCGGTATAAATATCTATACATAATTATGTTGAAATATTATGAAAACTATTAGTGATCCTTTTCAAACGAAACGCTAATAAAAATACTCTTTTCTTTCTTAAAAAATAAAAATTCTTTTCTGACTTACCGTGACTCAGTGATAAGATCGCACTCTTACGTGTTTAAATTCATAGGTTCGATTCTAGACGCTCTTGAACAACAGGAGATGAGTATTGTATTTATACTTATCATATGCACACCTATCGGGGTAGTTACATGGGAAATTTTCCGGTTTTCTACCCTGTTGGCCCTGAATACAGCCCACAATCCATAATTGCTCTGAAAAGTGGATGATATTGAAAAATCTCGTAACAACTTTCAACCTATTGGCTGTCCATTAAGCAGCGTCGACAATACTGTATTTTTTTATGGGAAGAAATGAATAAATTTTTGTGATATCTAATATTTTTACTTGCATTGTTTACTCAATTCACAAATACACTCAACTAAAACTACAAAATATTTGTTCAGTAATCTCAAAAATATTTCCTTTTTAGCAACTGTTTTCTCTTCTGTAAGTGTGAGCTGGCAGTTTTGAACCGGCACACTCATCGAGTAAATGTTTGGGGAGTGGGTTATCTGCCAAAAAATACCGACGACGTGCGCCACATGTTTGTATGAACGGCTTGAATCCATTGAACTTTTGTTAGCAGCCGATAGCGTTTGAGACGATAACACTGCAGACGCTGATAAAACTCAACTTGATTATAAATCGAATAATTCATTTCATGCTCATAAGAAAATTTTAGTGCATGAATCCAAATTCCTTGATCGTTATAGTTACTTGCAGGTAGAGTAAACATTTATCCATAAATAATGGATTTTATATGATGAGGAATGAAATATCAGCAACCACAATACGTACAATAAATATAAAACAAAAACGAAAGGAACTGAAATGTATTGCGTAAGACACACAACAAAAATGGAAACAAATTATCTCATAAATGAAATCTAAGTCTTATAAATGAAGTATCTTAATTTATAAGATTTAATTAGAAAAATCAATAGCAGATTGATAAAAGATAAACTGTCAGAGATAAGATTAGATCAATCAATTAAAATAATTTATATTTCATATTATTTATGATAAAATACTGATGCTCTATTAAATTTCTCACTTTGGCATCACGTACCAGTTAACAACTGAAAACATTTGAAAAATTTATGATCATTTGACACGTGTTGCCTTCTAGAATATCTATAAATCGAAGTGGATCGTACTCATGTTGCTACGAAAGAAATGTGAAACCCTTCCAAGCACCCAACAAATATGCATGCTGAAAAGTAATATTTATCTCCTATTCAACAGTGCCTGGGATCGAACCAACGATCTACAGTGAAAAGTGTGGTTTTTACCAGTAGGATATCATGAACCCAAACCGAACAAGTTTCGATTTTCTGAATACTAATTTGTAAAAATACATCAAATCAAAAAATATTCTGTTATTGTGTTTTTTGTACAAAATAATAACGAGCATTTTTATAAGTAATTTTCGAGAAAAAATACATATAATTATTATTTAAACTATAAAGTATATATATATACACTTTATAGTTTAAATAGTAATAGTTTTCTTTTAATTCTTATATATATATCATTAAAGAAAACTTTTACTCTCTTTTCTCACCTCAGATTTCTACTGAAATTTATAACTTGAGAAAACTATAATTTTTTATGTTTTTCACCAATTTAAAAAAAATTAACAAAAAAAGGATAAATTATTTAAAATAAACTATGCATTTATTTAAAAGCAATAATGATTGAGAAAGGAAAAATTGCGAAAAAAAAAATGGTTTTGAATTTTAAATGTTGATAAGTAATTGATAGACAATATCTTTATATTTAATTTAAAACTGATTAAATTATACAACTTAACTAAACAAGGTAATGCAGATTGTCATGAAATCTAAATTTTCATTGAAAAATTTTAAAAAATCACCACTAAAATGCAATGGCGCTGTGTAGGTTTAAAATGTTTTTAATCCCTTTAGAAAAGTATTACAAAGCAAGTTTAAAATTTTCATCCTTCATTTCGAAAGACAGATAAATCGAGGAGTGCGTTCTAAATAGAAGCTCTTTAGTAAACCAAAAAGAATGTTAAACATGTCAGTGTGTCTGTCACATCATTTTTTAATTCAACCAAGTAATTTATGTTACAAACAAATTTATAAACTATGGTTTTAACATAACTGTTAATTTTGCCTCAATTTCACATCTCTTTTCATTTAACAAAATTGCATACAACTGTTATAAACTGCTGGTGACATTTTTTCCCCAAAAAATTTTGTCAAACTATTACAATACTATATACCTTTGGTTTCCTTTTCACTGCTCATTTCAAAAAGGGGAACTTAGTGTTTCTAAAGAAACTTTTTAAAATGGGAAACATCTACGGTGGAGCTAAATTAGGCTATGGCGAAACGTTTCCAGCTACCTATTTTTGCCGATCGAAGCTATTAAACAAAGCCAACAACCTCGTCATTTTAAACCAAAATCAATGAGTTGTGGCTGCTTCTACACATTATTGCACCAAACCTGTAGAAATATACTGATTTTACGGAAATTTTAACGTGCTTATATCTTCTCGGAATTTATAGTTTAAAATGGAGTTACTAATAATGAAGATGGAGGAGGTTGAATTAACGTATTGTTGAACTGAAAGCCGCAAAACTAATTATTCATTTACAACTCGGTCTTTCAAAGTAAAACTTTAATTGCAAAGACCCGGTACTTTTAAACTACGCTCGACTTTCACATCACAATTTATAACTTTTGTTGCAAGGACCCACTGTGACCTAATGATAAGGCCCCAATCGGAGTGAAACGTTCCGGGTTCGATACCAGACGCAACAAATTAAAGGCGATGGGTATGGCATTACTGCTTTCCGGATGCTCATCTGCCGTGTTGATTGTTAAGAATTCTCCACATTTTCGTTAATCATTAGACCAATCGCTAACGAAAAATCTTTCCGAAAGTTAATAATGCACGACGGATTTTCAAATGTTTTACAATAGTATTCAGTGTTTAACAGTTAGGTTATCTGTTTCTCAGTATCAAAGCTTTTATCAGTATGTGAATGAAATGTAATATGTGAAAATATATTTTAGATATTAACTTTAGATTAAAAATTAAAGATATAAAATGTATTAAAGAATCGAGTATAATAGCGAACGTAAAATAAGTTTTAACGAAAACATAATTTAAAAGTATTCAATAAGAATAATAAATTTTATATATATATAAATAAGAAAATGTACATTTTAATAGCTTCATTTGACTCCAACATCATGCGTCTTAAAATATTATGTTTTATTTCTCGATGACTAAAATAAGAGAAGGAAGTGAGTTGTATTCAAATTAAGAAATCCGACTTCAAATAGCGCCTGAAGCTTTTATTCATACAGTTGCCATCCGATTGTTTCGGAATTATTTATTGGATCACAATGGACATTCAAGGGTGACAGTACTTCCTCTTACATTTGGAAGTTCAAGGGCATATTTCCTGAAAGAAATCTGGCGACAGTGCAACAGAAATATATTTGAGCAAACATTTTAAAATATTCCCAACAGACAGTGCTTTCATCCATCAAATGCAAAAAGGGTGTTTATTAATATAGATCTACACGAATAACATGATCATTTTTCTTCGTTTCGGGAAAAATATATCGTCCTTCGTCAAATGCTGTAGATTAAAAAGGCAATTGTAAACTAAAAATCAAACATTTCTTGTTACATTTAAAATTACAAGAAATTAGTGTTTAATTAATTTAGGTTATTGTAATAAGTTTGTCATCCAAAGCTTCTATGCACAACAAACATTCTCATAATTATGAAATAAATTTAAATGATGAGGTCAACACAAGAACGATCATCTTCCATTCCTAACATTCATATAACACCAGAAGAGAGACATTTAATGCAATGGAACATTTAACACGCATCAAGACTTCTCATCACGACGGTTTTCAACTGAATCAGGTATAGAACTTGCTACTTTTCGGACATACAAACTACGCTTTTCTCTCTTCTAGATTTATAAATATAATCCTTTTTACATTAATATTTTCTCACCTATGTTATTAATTATTAATTGAAAAATGATTATTTTGTGCTATAAATATTTAATTATACCAAGTAAGAAAAAATTAATCCGAATAAGAATTAAAAATTATTTAAGCACATGAAAGGGATAAAAAAAATGTCGTTTCGAAGAGATTCTTTTTACAGAAGCATTTATTTAATAAGTAATTTAGATAACTTATCTTCACAAATTTTGTAAAAATTCCTGAAACTATGAAATATATAAACTTGTAGGAGGAACGGAAATTTCCGCAGCTTACGAGAGTGAAAAAAGTTATGCATTTATAAATGTATTCTCTTATACAAAATTCAGTAAGTAAATTATGTTTCAGTAACCTTTTTAAAAAGTCTCGTGTCATTGATAATTAAAATTAATAATGTAAAGGCTTTATACCTTCCACTGCTTACAAACATTTTTATCGATTAAATTTATAAAACTCCATTAAGAGAGTGATCTCAATCCGAACTAATAATTGAAAGATGGGGTTAGAGAACAGACGTTTAGATTCTACATGAAATACAAAATTGTTGGTAGAAAAATTGATAGTTAATTTTATAATATTTAGGGGTTCCCATAAAATATTTTCTGTGACACATATATATCTCTATTCTACTTTTACATTTTTTATACTAAGATTATTGTGCTTTTCTTAAAATGGTAGTATAATATGACATACGATTTTATATGATATATTTTCCAGTAGAAAATGAATTCATGACATTTATAGGGGTATATATACAATTTAATATTAACTACATGTAATAATTTGCAATTGAACTACATATAAGTTAAATTAATAACTAATTGCATATAATAATAAAATTTGATGTACAGTAAATAATGTTTTCATATATTAAATACTTAAATATAAATTTACTGTAAATCCAACATAATATAAATATACACGGAATATTTGATTTTAGTTTTATTTATACAAATAAAAGAATAAATAATACGTTATGGGTTTTTTATTGAGGAAAATTTATAGAAAATATATTGAATTGTTTTCAAATTTCAACTTATGTTCTGTAGATGGTATTGAAAGTCATTATTTACAAAACACGTGTTCCAGCAAATAACTCTGTAATTAAATTATAAAACATAGCAGATGAGTCTAAATATCGATACAACTTATGGCAAAACATACCCTTTGAAATCCATGTAATGTAATCCTCTAATCACTTGCCTTGAGATAATAGACAGCAGCCGGAGCGAGTCACATAACCTAAACATTGGGCAGTAAACACTGTAACTGAAACGAGTCCAACGGAGCTATCGAAGCCGAACGTGAAAATACACAACCAGATTCGCTCCGAGAACAGGCAGCCAATCGGAGAGTTGTCCTGCAGAGAGTGAAGTCGCCAACACGCTAATGAAGGAGACAGAAAGGGGTCGCCGAAGAATGCTGATTCAAGTGGACAGGTATTTGGCGACCACAAATACACACCTGTCCCAAGGTCATGGCAATTACTCGCATCCATTCAATGTCAGTCCCTCCATACGCGGGGGGGATGGACTATAGTTCCGCGAGACTTCGGGGGAGTAGGGAGGAGTTGGCGTGTCTTTTATACTAATGTGAATATCGCAGTCTTTTTTTTTTCTTTAGGGGATGGGAATTTTCCCACGTGGTTGAATTTTTTTCGTCAAATATTTTTTTATTGCTCAATATTGAATTCTGCAGTGAATTCCGTCAAATACGGGAATTTGTATCACAGGAGATATTGATTAACACTGAAATTAATTTCATTATGATTGCCCCGAATATACATACACAATAAACAAAAAGCTTTTTATTAATAACTTCATAAGGTATACAAAAGAGTAAACACAGTGTTTTTAAACGTACAAATAATTCAGGATTTATTTACATAACTACAAAATTTAAATTTAGTTAAATTATTAGAATTAGGATAATAAATGACAGGAAGCGTTTTGTAACAAAAAGTTTGCAATTTTATGTGGGTGAATGCATGCACATTTTTAATTTTTCTATTGATTTATTGTTAAAATTATAAAATTTGTAATAAAAATTTCCAATTTGTAATAAAAAGTTCAAAAATATAAATTTTAGAATTTTTATAGAAATTAAATACATTTAAGAAATGATATCAACATTTTTTTAATGAAATCTTATTTTTAATTAATGTTTTTAATGAATACATTAAAGCAATGTTCTCAGCTTTTCATGGATCAGCGACACAGTTTGCTAACAATTCTGTGACATACCTCAATTTACACAATTTAAACTGAAAATTTTATGTACGTTCGTTCATTCCTGTAGTTATATATTACAGGAAAAAATAGTTGTTGGAAACATGTAAATTGTTGGATATAAAATTATTATTTAACAATTATCATCAATCAAAAATAACAAGAAATAACAAAAAGCAATTGCTTACTATTCGAGAACAGTTTTGCTAAAGTCTAATTAGATAAGAATATATATATATATATATATATATATATATATATATATATATATACCACACCAAAAGTTTTCATGGAATTTTTTTTATTGAATTTTGTTCTATTCCTGGAGAACATTGGAATGAAAATTAATTCAAAACTAAAAAGTAATTGTTGTAAGCGATATATATATATATACTCGAATAAAATATTTATTCGGATATAAATATTTACCTAATGAATTAAATAAATATTTAATTAACAGGTTAAATAAAGATTTAATTAATAAATTAAATTATTATACCATCAGAGTTATACATCGTTAACACTGATTTCCACCAGAATTTTAATCATTCTTTTTCAGTGATTTAACAAAATTAACACGTTTCCTTTTCATTGATAAAGAGAGAACGTGCAGACCAATCGCATGCGGTCGAGATCTTATTCAATATTAGCTTTTAATTTTTCAATATATTAGATGCTTAAAATTTAATAATATTAAATGATTAAATTTAATTACATTGAATATTCTTCATCATGCGTAACGTAAATTATAGGTTTAGAATATAAGGTGTTTTAAAAGTCACAACAAATTTTTATACTAAATCATCAAAACATAAGAAAATTATTGTATATTAATAATAAGAACGTATTAGATGCCACAGAAAAAAATTAAAACAAAGTTATATTTAAACATTCAAAATACCCGCCCTTTTCCTCGAGGCCAAAGTTCTTTTGCAATTGTTTTTAGACATGCACATGTAACGGCACTGGTTATCTCTTTATGTCACTACGATTGGTTATTTCTCTTGGGTAGCTGTTTTATTTTTAATAGTTATTTCAACTAGAACTCAGTTTTAAGTTTTCAAGATGCAAATGTGACTTCTAAGACAAGTTTAATAACTGTAATTTTTAGATCTGTTGTCTGGGAATAATCTTCATAACTTCCATAAGAAAAATTCAGGAATGTTAATGGACAAGAGTTCTAAAAACAAAATCAAAAGCATCTGGATGTTTCTGAAAAAAGTAACATTTTACGAAGCATGAATATGTCATCGCCAAATGAGTGAGTTTTGCATGTTTATGTAACTGCTTAAAATAAACCAGGCTTCATAAAAAGTGTCTCGTCCAAAATACCGGCGTTGTTGCAAATCAATCTCAAGAACCAACAGCAACAAAAACATAATTTTGCAACACACACACACACAAAGGTTTTTCAAAATAAAATTTAAGAGTGATTCTTTAAATACGTGTTATCAAAGTTATTCTGCTATGAAGAAAAACAATGCAGCATTTTTAACATGAATTCAGCAGATAGAATAGAAAATTATAAGAAAATGATTCACTTCAATAAAAAAAATCATGAAAAAAATATATTTTCCAAAATAAGAACGAAAACTTAGAATACTATATGCCTACATGTAGAAAATATACCAGCTCATTTAAACTTATCCAACATTCAATATTAACCATAATCTCAGACATGCAAACGAATATTCTTTAAAATTACATAAAAATTTTGGACGAAATTGTTCAAGGCATATTTTGACCTAAATGAAGAGAAATTTGAAAAGCGCTCTTGATATTCTCGGATGACCAATATCTTTTTCGTTTTTTTCTTCACAATATTTTGTTCAACCTATTGAGATAAACTAGGAATTCAATTATTGGTATTTTTTTCCTCGACTTTGGAATTTTACCCCATTGTAATTACAACAAACATGACACATAATTGACAAACATTCTTCTAAAATGCATTCAATGATGTTCTAACAAACTGCTGGCAAGCGGTAAATCGCCAACCTGACATTAATGATTCGAATTCATGCCTGTCACTTTTTACACTCTCGTAACAGATTTGTTCAGTTATTTTGACTCAATAAAGTGATTCATTGTCGAAGCAAATAACAAAGCCATTAAGCGATCGTAAAAGGACAAATTATGATGGAATTTTACTGACATAACTTTCTGACCTATCCAAGTGGTGACTTGTATTAACAAGTCAACAGGAAAATGAGTCGTTTTATATAAAGAATGACCTTTGCTAGCTTTTATTATATAATAATACTGCAGCACAATTGATTGTCTATTTCTAAAGGTGATTGACGTAAGCGTCTCATCGCTTAGAACCGTTATCAAATAAGGAGGTCGACACCAATGCTGATTTTTTTGCTTTCTGCGATCATTTTCTTGCACGCGAGTGTTAATTAGGCTAGGATCTATAATTTAAAGTAGATCCTGAACCACAACAAACATCCAAGATTAAGGTGAAGAACTCTCAGGAGCCCAGATGTAGGACAGCGCTTTTTGTTGTATAAGGCTACGGGTTCGATTCCAGTTACTGTTAAACAATGGGAATTGAATGTTGTATAATTCGGCCTTTCACATACACATCTGGGGTAATGTTTGTCCTTATTTGGAATTTGCGCTATTAAAATCAACCAACATCTGTCGGGGTGGAGATTTGGAAGTTTTCCGGGTTTCCTCTCTTGCGACACATCAATACGACCCACTATCAATTAAGTCCTCGGAAGGAAATTTATGCAATAAATATTAAAATATCCTACAAAGCCTTCGGTCGTTAGGATGTCTAGTACGTGGTGTGAAAGCTCGAAGAATGGAATTGGAGCTACGAACTGTTGAACCAAAGACCAGAGTGGTAATGTATTTGACAGCCAGTTCGGCACACCAATGATAGAATTCTCCTCTCCAAATCTATCGGACCTCAAAGGAAGATTGCACTGTAAAAATGTTTAGTTGCGAAGGCCATTAAAATACCATGACCATTAGATGGATGGGGTTCTAAATCTGCTATATTAAGAGAAACGAGATCTTTCTTCCTTCACCGAGAATCTTTCTTCACCAAATTACTTAAAGTTAAAATACAAATCAATTGCGATTTAAAAAAATTAAGTTTTTGTCGCAATTTTGATATTAAAAAGTAATATTTTGCTACAAAAACATAGCTTAAAAAATGGAGCAAGTACTGAAACTGCCATCTCCCGGACAAGTGAGACGTTATCTGCATCAGGCCATCACTGCTTAAAATATAAATGTTATTCATTTACTTATAAGCTCAAGTTATAAAAAAAGTAAAATTAGGCTCATGTTATTATTCTGTACTAAAAAGTTTGTTCTCTTTAGTAGTCTTTTATAATGCTTTTATTTTCTATGATAAAAACATTGATTTTAATGATATTAAAAATTTTTATTCATTTCATTCAATTTCGAAATTCAGCCGTGTCTCTCTAAGCAAATTTGAATTACATAGGTCTTACTTTACTATAAGCAAAATATTCAACACCTGAGCAATCTTTTATTTTCATCTAATTCATACCAGTGAAGAGAACTCAAAAATACAATCTATATTTAATACCTCATTATTTTTCGCGAGATGCAATTCATTGTTTCTTAGAAAGTTCATCAAGAAAAAAGTTTTCCAATAAAGAAAATACTTATAAAAATATGGTGTATGAATTGGACTATACTTAAATTTTAAGCCCAAATAAAATTGCATTAAATAGAGGAAAAATCAAATTTTAATATTTTCCAGACCATGATTTTGACAACATTGTAAGAAATTTATACATTTGTCGTTTATTTACCTTGTCATAAATCATGTATTGTGCTTGTTTGTTTTTCATTCAACGCTTTTTTTTTTTCGCTCACGAGGGCTAGTTAGACTCGAACCGTGCATCCAAGTGTGTTTCAAAGGGAAAACCAACAATACTTTCAAGTGCCTATACACTGACAAATATGCATGCAGTAAATAGAGAAAAGTACCAATCATTCCAATCATCTCTCGTTGTTTAACAGTAGCTGGAATTGAACTCGCGATCTCTTACTCCTAAAAAAACTCGTTTCTAGCACACTAAGTTATGATAATCTCTCACAAATTTTGTCGATATACTGCATCTCTGTGGATATTAAATGTATGAACTTAGTTGTTTTACTTAATTTACTTGGTTATTTGTTCCTCTATAGTTAATTTTTGACACGAGGTTTCCTTTGAGTAGGAATTACAGCTTAAAGTAGATTTAAAACCATTGTAACCATTCACACTCAAAGAACAAATTGAATCCATGAATCATTAAACTGGAAAACAGAGTGTTATCTTTCCAACAACCAGCTCGGGACGAACATTAACAGAATTCTATAGGACCTATTCCTATTTTCAAGATGATCAAACTTGCATTACTGGTAAAATATTTGCTTAGATGAATTGAATATTAAATATTAGTTATTAATGTATAAATGTTCGTATTATTTGCTCTAAAAAGGAATGAAGTGGCATAAAAATGGTTTCTGCGATTTTACATATTACTACAAATACTTATTTTGCAGACTTTAAGATTTTCGCTATTTCGATTTATTTTGTTCCATTTAATGGAACTTTGAATAGTTTTCATTGAAAATGATATTTTGGACATAGGTTGAGTGACTATAAAAATATTCTCTTATTGTATGTTCTAAACTACAATTTTCAGATTTAAAAAAATATTTGGTTCCAAAATGTTTTATTGTTTTCAGCATTGATTGCGGGCGAAAATATCATTCTGAGCGTAACCCAATCATCTAGAGATGCATAAGTGTCCCTCCCCCATTTATGGTATTCTCTAAGCATTAATTTTTCTAACTTTGAAAGATATTAAGTTCAGCTACCATAACTTTAATTTTTACTCAAAACGTTTAGTTAATATATAGTCAAGTAGTGACTATTATGGAATGGAAAATTATTTATAAGCAGAATTTATTTTGCGAAACTTGGCTGTGTAATTATAAGATCACAAATTTAATTTTAATTATGTCATAAAAGTTACTCCTCTTTCGATTTGGTTTGTCTTTTTACGACCACATCCTTTTAAAGCAAAGGTTAATTAGATAAAAACTTATTCCTTATAAGCAATCATACAGAAACACTATACACATCCACACCCCAAGTAGGAGTTGAACTATCGATTTGTTCCATTGATGACAAAAATGCTAATCAGATTTCTCTCTTTTTGAATCAAATAGATTTGAAATTAACAAAGTAAAATTTTCTTTATATTTTTCGGATAATAATAAATTCCGGTGCATTTGTAGTAATTAATGTCCGAGTTGTTTGTATGGCTATAGTGTAATTTTTTGTTGACTACAGCTCATTTGACTGGGATCTAGAATTTTAAGTGGTTTCCAAATAACTACGAACACGCATGCTTGAAATGAGAATCGAACCCACAAACTGTTGAATTTTAAACAAGAGCGTTAACCATTCATCTGACATTTCAGAAAATGCAAAAGTGAGAAAAGAAAACTGAAAAATAAAAATAGTCTCTAAACAGACATTTATAATATATAAAAAAAACTTGCTATTAGTAAATTTTAAAAAATAAACAGACGCAATTTTTTAAAACTGAAATAATAAACAATTTATGTTTCTGGTTTTGTTTCTTTCACGGTTTTAGTTTCTGAAAATGTCTTACTTTTTTTCTACTTGCAGTTTTCACATTTTTTTCAAAGAAGATATTTCTCACAGGGAATTCCTCGTAGAAAATTTTTTATGAAGCGGTTAATTCCCGTACAGATTATCCAAAATTTATCCCTTCATCAATCTCGAAGCAATGAGCATGAGTTATTCGACAATGGAAAACCCTTTTCAGCGGAATTTTCAAGTGCAAGGGCGACGACGCAATTTCCGTTCTAACTAAACAATGCTCATCATCGACTAAGTGGGTTGATTGAGCACATTTCCGGAACTGTCTTTTATCATACAACTGATGAAGGGAAGAACGACCTAATCCCACGTGACGGAAGCCAAATTAATTTCAGAATGCGTCAGAAGTCATTGTTGCGGTCTTACAGCTTAATCCGTTTTTTAAATTAACAAACCTTATGTTCAAAGCATTTTTTCATGAGCTTTCGTTCATAAAAAAATGCTTTGAACACGAGGTTTAACTCCTAATTTTACTCATTATTGTTAAGCTTTAAAAAAAAAATTGTTATTGTTGTTGTTGCTGCTTATGACACTTGGACAAGCCAAGCTCGCTATGCCTTTTGGCTGTGCGAATTAAGTCAGTAGAGAGCGTCTTTCGTTTGGATCAGAGCACCACGAAGGTGAAAGTACGACTTTGCTCTTTTTAAAGTGCCTCGTCATTTTGAACCATGGTCAGGTGACGAGGCCACACCTGAGCTGGCACCCTCCTCTCCACATCCACGCCACACCAGCGGAAGGACTTTGGACGTCACAGATTAACGTGGACACGTACCCAACCCACGGAGTTCCAGCAACCCAGTGAAGGAGAGTACATTGTGGTCACCCTCCCAACCACTGTCCATGGCAAATGATGCTTCACTTTGCTGAGCTTACGGGAAGCGGCGTGAAGCTACTGAGCCACTGGAACTCTCATTATTTTTTTATGATTATAAAAAGTGATGAAATAAAAAATAGAACAATTGATGTTAAATGCTTAAATCAAGACTAAATAAACTTGCTTTTCCCATGCTCAAAGACCCTCTTTGCAGTGGAGGATCCTGGGCTCGATCCAAGCTACTCATGAACAAAGGGAGGCGATTGTTCAGTATTTATTTTCGGTTTGATTTGGTTTTTCACTCTATGATTGCTTTTTCTTACATTTCATTTCCAGAATTGAAAATAGATGCCGAATAACAAATCCCTGCTCGAAAATAAAATAAAAAATAAGAATTGTTGGGAAAAAAATATTACTAATTTATAAGTTTGTCCATATCAGTTGCGGAAGACAATTGGTAATTTTCTTTGCTTCCTTTGTTAAGGCAAGTAAATACAGCTTCATTGTTTACGAAAAATCTTCTAGAATAACAATATTTATTGGATAGTTCAAAAATATTACAACCGAGCTATCCACTATTTACAGTGTTTTCACTAAGTTGTTCAAATAAATAAATCATTCTTAGACACAAGGAAATTAAATATTATTATAAAACTTCTACTATTTTATTTTCTGCTGTTTAAAAAAATCATAAATTTTAGATCTGTATGTTATTGCTTTGATAAATAGTTGTTTTTTATATTAATTAACAAAATGGAATGATTAATAAACCTAAAGCAAATTCATTTTAATGATGTAATACGAACAGCTCTCGTACACAGAAAGATATTTAAAGTACAAAATATATTCATGTAAAAATATGTGACAAATTATTTGGAACGAGAGTGATTCTTTAACCATGAACAAAAACTAGTATTTAAATTATAAAATTTTCAAAAAATTAAATTGTTTGCTACATTTAAACAAATAAAAAAACTTTAGTTAAAAATTTCATATTATATTTCCTGGTTGTAAAAAATAAATTGTATCGGCATAAATGTCACAAAAAATGTGATTTACACAAACAGAATTCCATTAGAAAATTCAGGGAAAAAGGAAAAATGAATAAGGTGCCACATTACGGAAAAGACAAGCAAGTCCTTAACAAATCATCTGAAATCGCAATAACAAGTAACAAAAACAAATAGTTAAATAGATCAATGCCTTTTTGATTTAGCACACACAATTAAATTAGAATTAATAAATAACAAAAATAAGGTAAAATATGAAAAAACAATATTATAACAATATTTAATTTAATAGCAATTTATTTACATAAATTTATTTAGATTTAAACACGCCACAACACGCGTATCTTTAAAGCATTTTCAACTACGTAAACATAAAATATCAAACTGAATTCATTTAATACGTCAGATAATTCTCTGAAAATATTTTACATACATAATTCACTCAAAAAGCAGTTCACATAATATTTTCTCATTGATAGCTATCAGAATGAGAGAAAAAAGTTAAACATTTTGGAAATTGAAATGGATTTCTATTTTTATGCTAAATTGCTTGGAAACTTTTTTAAATTGGAATTGAAAATATCCTTACACAAAAATGATTCTTCCATTATTTTTTCATAAAAAAAAAAGCTTGAATAAATCGAATATTAAAATTGCTTTTGAAAGTAAAGATAGAAAAACGAATTGAACAGGTGGACAGGCTTCCATTAAATTTAATTGAAGATCTCTTAAAGTCTCAGATCATTTTTTTTCTTCTCAGAAAAAGATCAGAAATAAAGTTATTCCCTTGAATATTCTAATTGTGATGTCCTTTTGGATTAGGAAAATAAGCTTCGAAATGTTTGTTTCGGAGTTATTAAGATTTTTTTCTAATAAATTATCAATGAAAATATATAAGCAATGCAATATTCTAATGAAAGAAATAAAAATGTGATTTAAGAGACAGCCATATTGAATTAAAATATTACTTAAAAAGCCCAAAAAGTGTTTGAAATTCAGGAAGATTTTCATAGATTATATATAGACATCTTGGTTGGTTGGTTGGTTGGTTTATCATTCTCTAAATCGCTTTTACACATATTGACATTGTTTTAAGGCGTGTGTTTGTTGTATTTCAAACCATTATAAACATATATTCTCGAGGTGGAACTCGCGCCCACGTATTCTTTACTAAAAGGATAGAGAAATGACCATTTATCAACCAAGTTGGTTTAGACAATACAACAACTAACTCTAACTTAAATAGTAACAAACGTTTGATGTTCAAAATCTAACTTTAGAATAATCTGCAAATATATACACTGTGAAAATAAATAAAACCATTCATAATTCTCTTGACTATTACATGCTTCTTTAATACATTTTCCAAAAAGTAATTTATTTTGAAAAAAAAAATTCGATTGAAATTACTAATAATATAGGCTTTGTGTTTCTTAACATAGATGTGATTTCTATTTTTGAAAACAAATATTAATGAACAGTAGTATACTAACTATACTTTCATTACCCGCTCTGTAGTAACATTTTCTATATAAGGAATAATTCCATTTAGAAATTAGCATAGATTTCATAACTCGGATATCTATGTTTCGAAATGGAAAATAAAGAGCTATTGTCATTTAAAATATTACAAATTTTTTAAAAGGGAAAAACTTCTAAAATTGTGTATTTTCGTTTAAAATAGGATAAGTAAAAAAAAAATTAAACGCATTTTAAAACTAAACGCATTTTTAAACTATCAATTTCAAAATAAATGCGAAATACAAGACAATTTTGGGCTTTAAAATTAAAATATGACTTTATTCAATGCATTTCTATTGTAAAAAATACAAAATAATAATACTATTATCCACGAGAAGTTTTAATACATTTAAGGTACAAATCAATGCGAAGGACTTTAACATAAATTAATTGTGCTTAATGCAAGTACATTTCTCACACAGAGGCATTAAATCTCAATTTATAGTACCAAAACCACGACCCGGTGTCCTAGAATAGTGAGTTGCCAGTAGCAACCGGGCCTAGTATAATTATGGATGTGATTTCATTATAATTAGCGACAGCGCATACAACACGACCCCTCAAATCAAATTCGTCAAGTGTACTAGATGAATCGGAAGCTGGTGTTAGCTTATTTCCTCTGCATAGCACTAACAAGTATAAGGGGCTCTTCGAACCATATCTCTTGAAAATGATGCATTTGCAATATGTGAAGGAATATTTTTTATTTTATACGGAATTCTCTCTGAAAAATACTAGATTTATAGAACAGTTTTAAATTCTATAATATAATACCAAATAAAGTTGTAGATTTTATACATTGTTTTTCTTTAATAATTTCAAAAGTGTATTCTGATTATATAAATGAGTATTTAAGGAAATTTAAATTTTGTTACCTAAAATGTCGAAGGGGTCAAAATTAATTGTCTTTACTAATTAAAATATTCTTACTTTTTTATGCCATTAACGTATATAAAGTAAATTATAATACCAAGTACATAATTTCTGTTTTTTTTTTCCAAAAAACTTAAATATAGTCAGATAGCACAAAACTGTTGAAATACTATCGAACATCCGCTATGCATGTATATATCGAGAGGTAATTTCACAGGTATTATTGCATAAAATGCACTATCGCATCGCAAAGGGAGGAACTTGGAAAACTTCGAATAACTTATTGCGACAGGTATGAAAGCTGAAAGCAAAAAATGCGATACCTATCTTCTGTTAAACAGTAACTAGAATCGAACCTGGAATATGCAGTTCTGAAGGCTGTAATTAAGTTGGGCATTATTATTACTATGCTTCCAATTTAAAGAGATATTCAAAAATCCACGCCAAATGATATAAGTGAGGCGAGACATTATTAATGGAAATTTATTTCATTGTTTCTACTTTTACAACATCCCTACAACAAGGAATGTCAAATTCCATTGATTATTTGTTATATTAAGAGTAAATGCAAAAAGCATTTTGAAAATATTCAACATCGATAATGTCCACCATAGCTTATCATTCTCATCTCCAGTTAGTAGCTAGTTCGACACTTTATCAGCCGAAGACATTTTTCTCAAAGGGCTTATACACATTAAAAGTATTGTAAGGCTAATGTAACTTAGTGGCATGATGTGGTTCGGAGAAAAGGGTGCCAACTCTGTTTTCGACTTCGTCTTTTGAATATGATTTAAAATGCCAAGGAGACAGAGTGTGTTCAGCGGCTTCGAACAACCGGAAATGTATCGCAACAGCGTAACAAAGTATTAAAAAATCCAACTGAAACAACGCGAGATGCATAAGCAAATTTCAACGCAATTTTCCCTCGTAATAAAAAAAAACAGAAATATAATTTAATGCACAAAACACACGCAGAATAATAACTTTCGCAATTAAAGCACAGAAAACATAACTAAAGCTATTGGTTTTTATAATGAGAATGTTTAAAAAAAGTAACAGACATGAAAAAAGCAACAATTTCATTCCTTAAGATGATTTTCTTCTAATTGTGACCAACAATATGTTATAATAACGAGATTAGGGTGGATAACGACCATATATGTGCAATATCACATTGTGACTTGAAAAATAAGCATTGGGTAAAACATAGATAAATCATTTTCTTATAACTAAGACTATTAGAGACGAATATATTATTTTATAATTTAAGCGTTTATAAACTTCCTGCACTTCATCACCACTGACTAAAATGTAAGCGCCATGTTAAGTCTGGGGGGGGAAAGGTGCAGCTCAAGTGTCAAGAAAGTAGCGAGTTTGATACTTCTAAAAATAAAAAATCTTTCTACTGATTAGATGTAATGTGGAAGTATGGAGAGGATAGTACCAACTCAGGTATAATCCTCGTCACTTGACCACAATTTGATTAGCTAAGTTTATTAGCTTAGAAAAGCAGAAATAGTCAACATTTAAATATTTTGACGGTGGAGCTTCAAGAATGATTTAAAAGTATATAAATTGGGTTTGGTTTGTTAACTGTTATTCTTTTACAACGAAGGCCTAACTAGAACAAATATCTACAGTTTAAAGTGAATTCCGAACTCTTACAAATATTCTCTCCCAAGATAGGTTTATTTGTCGCTCAACAGTCATTTTTTTGCACACGAGGGTTAATTACTACGGTTTAATGTGGATTTCGAACAATTACAAACATCCATGCCCAAGGTGGGATTCGAACCCACAAACTGTTGAACAGAAAGCAAGAGCGCTAACCATTCGGCTGCCAGCTCGGCCCTCCCAAGATAGGATTTGAACCCACGAACTTTTGAACCGAAGACTAGCTCACTAACCATTTGGCTGCCAGCACGGCAAATAATCGAGAGAATAGTATATTAAACAAATATAAATAAATTTAATTTAATTTAATCTGATATACTATTGAAGTATTTGTTAAATAAAAATCATCCAGGCAATTACATACTTCTACACGGAAGAAAAATTATGATGTGAAAAAAGATAAGGCCCATGTGTTTCCCGGTTTGGAAGTCCCGAAATTCTCAGCTGATAAATAACTCACGAAGGAAGTCTCCTTGAACTTTAGAAGAGAAGAAAAATCGCAAACTAGACCTTTAGGGAAGTAAAATAATAATCCCCCAAGTGACGCTTTCCAGGAACGTTTCGCTGGAAAGAGTATATTTTCATTGAACAGAAGGGGAGAAAAACTTGTGAATTATTCATACTCCGCCTAATTTAGATGGCCGAAGCTCTTAACACCAATTAAATTTCCCAGAAATAAGCTTTTTAAAAAAATACCTACTGCGGTAGATGCCAAAGAAAACAGTTTACATAAGGGAAGCTACAGGCTCGCGTTTGTCTTAGGGGGATTGTTATGTAGAAATGAATAATTCATTAAGCTAAGTGGGATGTTATAATAATTGAGGACACCACTAGAAAAAAGAGACGTTGGGTCTGGTAGCAGAGATGTAAACAATACGTGCAAAGTGGGTAATAGTAGCTAAATATAAGTTCAGAATACACACATCTTGATGGAGTTTAATATGTAAAACTTCCAAGGATAAAAGTTAAGCTAATTATTTTTAACATCTTTTCTTTTTATTGTCTATTAGATAATTTTGTAGACATAAGGAAGTTTAATTCTGGAATCATTTATGTTTCTAAGCTATCGGGGTTAACTGAGATTCGCAGGTCAAAAAAGATTATTTAATAAAATAAGACAATTTTCCCATAAGAGCTAAGCAACATTTGAAATCATTGACTTGTGATATACGTGTGTGTGCTTTCTGCTATTAAAGGCATTACTTCATAATGGTAGTATATCTCTGTAAATTTTAAACAAGTAAATACATAAAATAGCGCGTTAAATTTATCTGGCTTGAATTACTTTAATAGCAGACAATAAAGAGGATAATAGATTAAGGAAATTGAACATCCAGCGTATGTTTCGTAAACACTTTTCATGGAGAATAAGTAGCGTTATTGAAAGGGATTAGCTTGTTTTTCACTCAACACTTTTTAAATACGAGGGCTAATTAGACAGACACCTTCATTTGTAAGTGGATTCCGAACTATAATAAATATCCAAGCTTGAAGAGAGATCAAACATGAGCTGTTGACAGAAAAACTAAATTGCTAACCGTTCATTATCTCGCAGGAAAAAAAATCCAGAAAATTCAAGAATGCAACAATTCCCGATAGATAGGTTACAGAGAATTTGGGCGCAACAATTATCTCTAGCTGTAAACACTGGACTTTGTAGATCTATTCATAAATGGAAAGTGAGCCATTTTCATACATAGCAAAGGAGAAAGCTTAGAAAGGCTCGGTAAACGCCAATGCAGAAAGCAGAAAAGCGATGTACATTTCCTGATGTTTAGCATGAAATTAAGGACATTTTACTTCTAAAAACGTAATCTTGCAACTAATCCTAGAAGAAGCCCACTGGTGATATTTGAAAACATTTCAGTTTATTGAATATTATGTAAATTGCTGGTTTAGTCTATGAATCTGTGTAATACTTCACTGTAACCTGGCTATACGATATCTTATTGCTCAGCACCATGATCTTCAGTTCCAGTTATCGTGAACTCGACTTCCAACTCAATTGTGGGTGTTTAATAAAAGTATTATACATAATATCAGGATATATTGATATTTAGCAAACTACTATTTTTAAGAAAACCATAAACTTATCATATTATAAATTTACTTGGAATATATATAATATTTGAAAGACAAACAGATTTTAAGCAATGGTAAAATGTAATTTTTTGTGACTACTCATATTTTCCATTTATGTCAAATTTAGACTCCTATATAACTCAAAAATATTTTTTTACTGGTATAAGATAAAAAAAAAGGGACAAATACGTCACATTGAAATAAATGAAAGTTTTCTAAAATATACAATCGACAAATAATAATTCATTAAATAGCTTTAAATGCATTATCTAATTTAATCTAGAAACTTGCTTAAGGAATAACTTTTTTTTAAACAGAATTAAGTCTATTCACTTGAGATCTGTTAAATAAAACCAAGCGAAAAAATTGTTTCTGTTCTCCAAATAACCAACACATATTTAATTTATCTTTGCAAATCAATTTAAAAATTATAGTAAACATCTCTAAACAAAAATAAAATGGAGAAATAAAATTAACTAAGATAAGGAGATCTTTATCCCTTTTCTTGGGGCTTCACCTTTGCACCTTTTACGCATGATTAGGCTAATTTTAAACATTTGATAACAAAGAACATCTAGTAAATGCCAAGCACCTTTAAAAGATACGGAGTAACTGATTCATTCGAACGTGAATATGACTAGAAAAATCGAAAAGTTATGACAAGGGCGATTGATTTGTTTGGTTAGTTTGATAAATAATTAAAAAAACGACTTATTCAAGAAAAATAAAAAAATTTCTTTCAAGATTACTTAAAAGAACATTAAACAAGTTTCGGAGATAGAACTTTGCTCCCAATTTCGATCTTAGTTTTTATATAAATATAGAACAGTCATTTCCACGGAAATCTTTTGTTTTTTCTTACCATACAATATGGTCCACTATCCATGAAAATTTCTTCTGGAAAATAATAAGGTATTAAAAAAACTAAAATTTTCTGCTCATAAATTCTTTACAATGGGAAGTACAGGCTCTCTTCAATAAATTCAAAGTCGCTTAATTACAAGGCCTTTTCCCTTTAGAGAAAAATCTCATGTTTGATGTTAACTACTGATGAAAAATGAAGCAATGATGTCACATTTTTGCCCTGCATGCATATTTAACAAAGATTTAAACAGCTTTCTATGTAAAAGGCTCATCATGCATAGTGATAAATTAATTTTGTTTACAGCTCTATGGTTAGATTTTGCACATGGAAATTAATTCCAACAAGGATTTACAGTTTAAAAAGCATTAACATCACACATCCTTTTTAGGATTTGAAAAAATGAACTGTTGAACGAAAGACCAAATCGATTATCTCAGATCACGACATAATCTCAAGCTAGCCAGAGCAATGAAATTATCAATGATCATTAGAAGCTCAGAGCCTAGTGTAGGGTTTGTGTTCTTCAGAATGGAAGACTCCAGATTCAGCCCAGCTATGTTTAACAATGGGAAACGAATGTTGAAAATTTTCAGAGTTTTATCCCCTGTGACACATGAATATAGCAAATTACCTATGAATATTCGATACAGAATGCAGAACTTCGTGAATAGTAGAAAGCCTTATAATAGCTTTAAGCTGTTAAGTAATCCGCTACCCAGAGTCACCCCTCAGAAATTCAGACTGCCGTGACTTGCTTCATTCACGTAAACGGAAATCCAGTCTTTGCAGCATGAATTAACCTTTATATTTATAAAACAAAATTCTTCAAAAATTTCGTAGACTGCAAACCATTTTTTCAATATTATTCTGGTAGAATCGTATAGAATGCAAAAGAAATTCTTTGGCACGATTCTTCAAGGACAGATGACTTGAATAGTATAATGGAATAATGTTAAATCTGGAATCAGCTTTTCATTGCATTTCCACTAAAGGTAGGAACAAAGCTATCAAAATGGTGCAAAGAGTTGTCAATTATTTAAGTATCAATTTATACTAACTGATGGGAAGTTAATATAATCCGAATTTCCTACTAATCATCCGACTGTTATTTTATAATAAAAATTCATTCTCAGCACACATAATAGCTTTAAATTTCCCAGCATACGTTTATACAATGATGGTTGACAGATTTGTAATTCATTAAAACACCCAAGTCACCATGTGCATAAGATGAATATAAATTATACTGTAAGAGTTTTTAGGAAGGTTGATCTTGTTTATCTTTCGCTTTACGGCTATATTTTTGCATATGATGGTCAACTAGACCAAGATAGAAATCGAACTCATGAACTGTTGAACTGGAAGCCAAAACACTAACCATTCAGCAGTTAGCTACCTTGTATATAAAAGCTAATTTAACAGGGACATACATTTTAAAATGAATCCTGATTCGCAGCAAGTTTAATTATATAAAATAATAATATTCACAGCAAATTTTAGAAAAAATAAATTGCGATAAATTTTTATTTATACGACACTCTTTTAACACGGAATTCTCTTATTGTGAGCAAAGTTTCAATCTATATGCATAATAGGAAATTCACTGTTGAATAAGTTATTTAGCAGGTAAACGTAATCAAAAATGGGAACAAAAATCACAAATTTCAGAAATAACATTTCTTTTAAAAAATACTTTTATTCTCACATTTCTTAAGAATGCTTTGTTTTATTTTTACTTATAACATTAAGATAAGATTGCTTAGCCAAAGCAAATAACAGTCAATATTAATTTACCAATTAAGGAGCTAAAAAACTAGGCATAATTTTTAGAATCATTTGTCTAATATGATAGTTTACTACTATAAATGCGTCTCATTATTTAAATAATATTAACAAAATGCGTCAAAAAATTCAGGGTTATTACTTCAACATGTGAAGATGAGTCAAGCTATCTCTTAATCTATCTCTTAATTTCTGTCTGTCGACAATCAATGATTCAACTCAAATGACCGATAACTGTTTCATTTTTCTAAAATAGTGTAAAAATGTAATGAACTTATGAACTAACTAAGCTCTTGCCTCATCCACCATTTTAAGCTCATGTCGTCCAATAAGAACGATACATATGTGTATTTTTTTCAAAATATAAAACAATTACAAATATTAATTCACAAGGAATGGAAATGATTATCGAAATAACACCATGTTTTGTTATTTTTATAATTTACTTTCTTCAAATCAAAAATCAATCAACAATGTGGCTTTACAAACTTTTTAAAATTTTTTAATCACTTATTGTAAATTTAAAGAAGATTCCGTAGTATAAGCAAAAAAAAGGAAAACAAATTATATACGACATTATCGCAAAATTTCGCCTCAATCCAGAAGTTAATGGTATATAATTGACTATTTAATCTCGTTTTTAATACAAGGCTCCATTTGACACTTTTGTAATCAAATACCTGAAAATTCAATAGCTCCCATTATATGTTCTCATTGTATTTGGTGTAAGAATATTGAAATGGTGGATTTCCTTAATTTAATTAAACTTTGTTATTTAAAAGTGATGGTATATTTATTAAAAGTGATAGTAAATGCAAAATGTATATAATCCTAGTTTTTATATATTTTTTCAGAAAATTTTTCATCAAAATCTTAATTACGCATAAATTGCTACAATATAAACAGCAAAAAGAAGAACCAAACACAAACTGCTACTTGCATGTAGTTATTGATCATTTTTTGATGAGTAATCAACATTCTTGTATTTTTCAGTCAGATGTTCCTTTTGATTGGAAATTTTTAAGCGTTAAGCTGCGTGTGTGAACGAGAAAATTTTGGAAAATTTGTTATTTATGCGAAAAGAAATTATTTTCCCATATCTTCTGAGAGATGCAATTACCGCGTCTCTTAACATATTCTTAAAGTTTTCTCAATCACTGCTTCATCCTCAAACGCTCAATTCTTAGCAATTTTGAAAATGTGTTCACATCATTCAGCTTTCGGCTTCAGTAGTTTGAGGGGGGAGGGGATTGAGTCAGAGAAAAGGAGCAGGGATTAGAACATCCTTAACGAATATCCTCGAAGAATGCTCCTCCTCATTCAGAAGTGCTTATCTTGCAAAAGTCCCTCCTTGCCCCCATAACCATCTTTCTGATTTGAGAACCACATCTGAGCTCATTTAGGTTCCTGTTTTCCTTTATTAAATGTAAGAAGCCTCCTTTTTATCTATTTTAAGGCAATGTAACGCCGGAAGTAAGGGGGACTGCTGTAATTGCTTTTAAACATCTGCTCAGGTAAAATACCTCCGCTTTTAAGAGGATAAACTATTTACTCTCTCTTCCTTATCTTCTAAGAGTTATGGCATAGGGAAATATGTAGTAGCCAAATGTAAATTTTTTCTCCAAAAAATACGATGTATTTAAATATATTTATCCAACCTCGAAACTTTCCTGATTCATTTATTACATTAGCATACAAAACTTAATGATGTACGATGAAAGTGTTTGCTTAAGCGGCATCAGATGAATAAATGTCAGCATACATCAGAATTTATCAACATACGCTTCGGTGAAAGTGCAGCTGTCACGCATTTTTATTCTGAAATTAAATGAAATAAAAAATAATTAAGAATATTATATCTGTGTGTGTTCATAGTATGTTTTCTAGAATGTTTACAACTTTTCAGGAGTTGTTACACTTACTACCCAACAAAAATAGATTAAACAATTTTTTAAATAGTCCAATTCAAGCCGGAAAACTCTCAAGCCACCAGACTGATGCGCATGTAGGAAGAAGAAAAACAACCTCCATCTCACTTTTTTCAATAGTATCTGTTATCAAACCCGAGACCTTCTGCTTTAAAGAGTATGGTCCAACTATAGCGAGTTTCGACTCAAAAATTTTTGTTGCTACTTAGCAGTTAGGTTAACGGTTAAGACTATTATAAGGTATTTAAATATAACCACCGTGAATTCCCGGAGTTTTCTACAGAAAGAGGGCTGTATTCATATATCAAAATAAAAAATAGTTCTGAGAACTCCCAAGTACAAATGCAGAACGTATTAAGAAAAAGAAACATAATACCTACATCAAGTCTGCTTTGGACTGTTACTACACACAATATACCATTCACTCGAGATTTAAAATTTGACGTGAATAATGAACCATTACAAATATCTGAGATTGAATTAGGAATCGAACATACGAACTGTTGAACTGAAGACTAGAGCGCTAATAATTCAGTTAGCTGTTCGGTCCTATTTTTCATTATTCGACAAAGGTAGTAAATGTGTGAATAAAATTTATAACAACTTTTTTTTTTTAATTTCCTTTGAATCTTCTTATTTACATGACTTCTATGTATTTACGTGGGGAAAAAGTGCTTATTAGGTTAATATAAAAGTCCTGCAATGTTACTTATAGTAGCCAACGTAAAGTGACTCCTTTAAAAAATATAATGAAAAACACACAAACAAATCAAAACAATCACTCAAAATCTCTCAAGAATAAATACAATGTATGAGAATGAGTAAATCCATGTAATGGATATGTAAATGGTAAAGTTGTGACTTGATACATCTATAAAAGAGTCTTAAATAAAGCTAATCCTGCACATAATTATTAATAAGAAAAAAGAATAAAAAGCATTTTTTTCACGGTAATTTTAATGCTTCAGTGAACCGATCTGTTTTTATTATGTTGCATGCTTCGATTACTCAAGGAAAGCTGGCTAAGGAGATAGCTGCCGCTAGTTGAGCGGCATCTCGAATAATTACTCTCGGCATTTAATTGTCCTACGGCTCAATGACTCTCCCTCTGTGCGGAATGTGTTAATGTGAGTCGAAATCAATTCTCATCCGCTGAATGAGGAAGTGGGAAAAAAGATGAAACAACAAGTCTTGTCAAATGACATCGTCCTTTTTACTACATATATTTAGTTTTTATCTCATTGATTTGATACACGCACAACGTAAAGGATACATTAATAATTGAATGTTGTAAAGCTCTTAACCATCCATCACATATGGCCTTTCAGATGGAGAATTTTCATGAATAATTATTCATATCACAAAAAATAAACACAGAAAATACAATGTAGAAAGCAGAAAAGCAATACGAATCTAACATTTTGCAATAGTAGTCAGGTACCAAACAAAAGAGCCAACACTGAAAACAATACAACCATTTGGCTGGTATCACAGACATATTGTTTCAAATTTTAATAAAAATTTCAGGACATTTTTTTGTATCCAAATTAATTCAAATGATTAATATTCAAAAATCTTTGCCAAACAGACACGCATTTAGAAGAGAAATTTACGAGCTTCAGTCTCCATCATATGATGGCATTTAACATCACATTGTCAGACAACTGAGCATTATTCACTTCCTACTTTAGGGGAGAACATGTCATGGACAGAAACAGTAATTGCAAGTCACATTGAAGGAAACTTAGTAATCTGTAAAACATTTACTCAGACAGATGTGCACATAGAAAACATTAACACAGAATCGATTTCCCATTTTTCAACAATAACTATGATAAAATCTGGCACCTTCTACTCTCAGGAGCACGGGGCTATTCTTGGATCTCGGCAAATCCACAAGTCGCAACACTTTCAAAAATAAAGATTAATGTCTCTATTGATAAAATCTATGAAATTTAATCTCATGAGAATTTCGTAAAATATTAAGTTCCCGTTTATCTTTTCAAGTTCCTTTTTGGTCTTGATGGTTAATGCGGTCAGAACCTTAGGCTTATAAAGGATTATTTATGTTTCTCAACGATCATATTTTGAATTAAGGGTTGCTTAAATCGGACCTATAGTTTTAAAAGGATTTTGAACTATTATATTAAAGCTCAAAGTGAGAATCAAACTCGCGGATTGTTGAACAGGGCAAAATGCTAACCATTGATTGTCAACTCGGCAAAGTTTACAGGGGATCGCAAAGCACTTTTAACTCTACATCTGAAGTATGTCGTATCACAGTAAGTTGTGATGCTAAAAGCTACAAAACTGATAATTTATATACAATGTAATTTATTAATCATTTAACTAACTAATACTGAAAATACCAAAAATAGAGTACAACTGCATACGAGTGAATTCCTAGTTGAGAATGTGAAAATAAATATTTCACATTCTTAATTAGCAGTTCCTTTTGTTCATTGCGGGTGTTTCGAATCTTGGATCATCAGCTCCAGAAAGTGACCACCACCAGCAGCAAACTAAAATGCATTCGCGAAGACCTAATTATAAGTTATTAACTACTTCCATACCATTTTTTAAAATCTACTTTTTTTCTTGAGCCTCTTCTTCAAAAATTAATTAATATGAATAAGGACCTTCCTCCAAAGTATAAATATTGAAACAAGAATTTTTTTTATTGAATTTGCGTAAATATATTAAAACAAAAAATCTAAATTATGAAAAGAGAAATAAAATTAAATTGATTATTAGAGAAAATCAAAGTTCTGAGATATGATTTGGAATTTATTAGCATAATAATGCAAAATGTTTGAATGAAATAACATGCATTCATAAAATCAAGTATTAACTTCCTTCATTAATGGGAAAGTTCGATTTAAATGATTTCGATATAAGTAATAGGATTACTAACAAAAAATATTAGTGGGATAAAATAAAAGGTAAAAAAGGAAATATGCAAAAAATTATGAAAAATAATTTCATTTGAGTATTAAAATAACTTCTGCCAAAGTTCTTATAATTTATCAGCTTATTTCTAAAAAAGAATTATTATTAAATTTTAAGTAGAACAAAACATTAAACATTGTTTTATTATTTATTAATACGTATTTAGAAATTTTAAATTCATTTTTGTTTCTGACTCCACGTCTGTAAGCATATACACGCATTTTATATTTACTTAATATTTGGGGGGGGGAACACTAAAGCCTACGTATCATACTCTGAAAATGTATTTGAATTTATGCTAAAAAATAAATTTTACTTAGTAACAAAACAACAATGATCAAAATAATAGAAAATTTAGAAATTGGAAAAAAAAAAAAAAAAACTAACACATTTAACACAAATAAAATCAAAGTATTAAATTTTTACGCATATTTTTTCAATTCTTTTGTAAATAATATATAAAAATTATAAAATTATGAATTATATTAAAATATCACAACTACTATTTAAATAACTGCTATAAATGAATACAAAATTTTAGAAATAAAAAAAAATTAAAAATTTCGTTTCTGATCAAATTTTATTCATTAACACATTTTATTACACAATATTTGTAAATATTTAATAAATTATTTTCATAATTTATTTTTTGTCAGATTTTTTTTTATTTCAGTTTTACATATCATTCATAACAATTTTAAGATTTTTAAAAATTAACTATATGTCAAGTCTGAAAAATTCCAAATATCATGCGGAACACATATCATTGATACAATTCAATTTCTTTAAATTGTATAGGGTGATTTTTAAAATTTTATTTTAATATTTCACATACTAAACTAGAAACAAAAATGAAATGTATTAAGATTTCGTCATTTATTTACAAATTTATAAATAAAAATATTAGAAAAAATAACTTACTTCTTGATGAATTAACTTTTAAATCCAGATTCGCTTTTGTAGTATTTTACAAAAGCGCAATTGAATGTCGGTTGAGAGAACAAAGCTAACAGCGCTATCAGTTCACTAAGATAAAAGCAACTTTTTTCTCTTGTATCAACCGTGTGAAAAGCATTTGATAAGCAAAAACATTTAACTGCAACCACGTGCGAACAGCGTTACCGGTCTCTTTCTGAAAAGAGCTGAAACTATTTCGGTGCTATCCATGCAGGCGATAGGAGAAGTTAATGATGATTTGCGCATGCCCAATTTTTTCTTTCCCTTATCCATATTACCATTAAGAATAAGCGGATAGGTAGTTGGTATTTTGGTTTTGTTTTCATAAGAGGGCACCCCACTCCTCGTGCTTTACCGAACGGAAACATTTCTCGTTGCTGTGGTTACCTGACTGTGTTTAAGGGGCCGTTCACATATTAAGTTTTATTCCATAATTTCCTTTAATAAATAAGTGATAAAACAAAGGGAAAAAATACTCAAGTTTACCGACAGCTAAATATTTTTACTGTAGAAGTAAAAAAATAACTTTATTATTTTTTTTATTTTTCTCTTCAATATAAAAAAATTTCTCAATAAAACTGTATTTTAAAATTTTTCAACTTGAAAAAAAATTCGACACATTATTTATTTCTCAAAAGTCCCTCCTTAATGTATATCTCACTTAAAAAATGAAGTGGCAGATATTTTTTTTTAAATTAACAATGAAAATCCTTGTTCAATATTTGTTTAATGAGAAAAAAGTAAGAGATAAAAAGTTTTTTTATGAGGCTTATTTTCATTTTTAGTGTTGTACTTCAATGTTATGCAATAGATTATTGGACAAAAAACTTTCTTATTTGATTTTTAAGGCAGCAAGTCTCTTTTGAAATGCCAATATTTGTAATAGATACTTTTATTATATACATATATAATTTTAATATATAATATTAATATTATATTGTTAAATATAATATTGATAATAATATTTTTTCCTTAAATAAGGAATAAATTTTAAAATATACAAAGTCGAAGTATAGTCTAATCTAAACAATAATAGGATGATTTTTATTTATAAATCTTAGCAATAAAATTTTTTTTATATATTGGCAAAATAAATCAGATCGTAATTTTTCTCGAAATTTCTTTTTTTTAATTAGAAAATTTTATTCTTAAATATTCTGTTTGATAAATTTTAAATACTAATAGAGTAATGTGTTTGAAAAATGAGTTCAACAGATTTTAAAGATATATCTACTAAATTTTGCATTATATCAATTTAAAACTTGGATAAATCAAAAAAGATATGATGAAACTCAAGCACAGAGAATTATAGTGGTATGTGGAATTGTGCAACGATCAAAACTCTTGATAAGAAAATATATCTTCAGTTTTATTCATCATAATAAATATCGAATAATATCATACCAAATAATTTGTTATTTTAAAATTACTACTATAAATTTAATGTTGTGATTGATAATTATCTGAAGCTCAATATATATAATGGTGTAAATTCCTGTTGTTTGTAAACGATTCAGATAGGTTTTAAATATTAAAATATTTCCATTTTTATTTCTAATCAGTGATGGTGACATTCACTAAAACAGTTAAAAGGAAAATATTCGTGTTTGCGACGCTATTTTCTTCAATTTTTTTATGCAGAAAATCTGTTCCATATAAATGTTCCATAAAATCTGTTCCAATTATGAATAATTTGGTCGTTAAGAAGTGTATAGACTCTTACTTCTGTTCTTAAAATACATCCCGATTGAAATAAATTCACTTTAAGAAAATTGCGTTTTTTCTTTGTCATAACGTTATTTACATTGAGTGTTTGTCACTACGTTTAAAACAAAGTTGTATCAAGTGCCTTTGATGTAAGAGGTAATATCACTTACGACAGTATGAGAAAAATAAAGATGCATCAATTGAAAGACAATGTGTTTCAATGTGTAATGTGTAACTATCATATTTGGGTCTCAATAAGCAATACAAAGATAGATAGATATATGGTAATCATAGTTTTTTGTTGCTCTGTGGGCTTTTTTGCACGTGACAATTAATTTGACGAAGACTTCCAATTTAAAATGGTTTTTGAACCACATCCTTCTGAACATTAGTTGGTTCAGCTTTGTGGCTCAGGGTTCAAAACAAGCCAAGCTGTTCTAAAGCTTAAATTTTATATGTAATCTTCTGTATATTTCTTCTTTTCCATAATCCAAGTTACGTTAAAATATAAATGAAGCACACACACACACAATATATTGATATATAATAAACCTAAAACCTATATCTATATATATCAATAAGCAATCTAAAGAACTGATAATGTAAATAACTATGTATATAAAAATTTAAAATATTGTTGTTGTTGTTTTGTTTACTAATGACACTTTGACAAACCAAGCTCGCAATGCTATGCGAATTAAGTCGATTGGGAGCGTCTTTCGTTTTAATCAGAGCACCATGTAGGTGAAAGTACAACTTTGCTCTACACACTTGCCATAGATACCCGTTTATAGGGTATGCAACCATTCACACCTCATTCATACAAGGAAAGGACAAAGACAGGATAGAGAGAGAAAGTACACCCATGCCCAAACCGGGATTCGACACCAGGGCCTCCTTATCCTCAGTCAGGCACGCTGACCACTAGACAAGTTGGTCGACAAAAATTTAAAATATAAATTAAAGTATAAAAAATATATTACCCTCACAAAAGAAAAATGTTTTTCCTGTATGGCTGCCCCAGCAAATCAAATATTGTTAAAAAAATCACTAGTGTAAAAAATGTTAGCATTTTTAGTTAAAATCTGAAATTTAAAATAAGATAAATTGTGTAAGGTTTATGACACGTTTCATACCAAAGATTTAAATCACCTCAAAACAAATATTTATGTGTGAAATGTACACCAATGTGAAGACGAGTCAAACGAACATCAGTATTTCACATAGCAGTAAAATTGATAATGATGTGACATATAGGAATACGGCATGCAGTTTTTTGGTGACATGCGTATTCCAGGATTCCTCTCTGTCATAAAGATTGCATTAACTTTTTTAAACCTTTTCTCTCTTATGAAATCGGGACTGATGGCGGAAATGAACTTGATGTAACTTTGGCAGCTACCTTCAGTTTTTTCATTGCCTTCAATAATAATTTGATTTGGGGAATCCAACAGCTAATAATTTCCTATCCCTTGCTCCCGAAGGAACTGTCGAATATGTAAAGTGTTAAATTGAAAATGATTGATCTGAAGTACTATTATTCAATTGCAATTTCAATCCTTGTTATACATGGGATTGTGAAGCACTAATGTATAATATTACCAAAATGATTATAATTTGACTCCATGTATGGGGCAGGATTGAAAAAAATTTATAATACTACTTAAATAGAAGTTATTTTGGCATTGATGAACTAAAATTGCAAATCTTTCACACACATACGGTATTTCTAACAAGACAACACAAATATACACTCGGTTTGTTTATCTATATGTATACCTTGATTAAATATTTAAAAATAGAAATATATATTGTGATGAAACCAAGCGACTATTTCCAGGTGACAATGTCCAGACTGGACATCGTGTTATTTCTGTTAACAGCAGTAAAATAACTCCATATATAACTGATAGCTATACCCGCAACTTCTTGGTAACGAAAAATGTTTTTCTCCTCCACTCTACTACGGATTAAATATAATCATATCAATAAAGATCAATTTTAGAGATAACTACGTAAACCAAAGCGCAAAAAAATATTTAAATACCTATTTATTTTGACATTAAATTTTTTTATTCGTTTTACTGCGATATTACTGCTATATTGATACTTTTTTTAAAGGATCCCTCATTCGACGATCATCCAGAATTTAAAGTGTAAACTCACTGTAAATACTAACGTACCAGGAGGCTGTTGATTCAATAAACTTATTTTTATTCAGAAAGCTAACAGATGACCATTAGATTAATATTTAAATGACAGCTTAATTTTGACTTATTCTATTTTATTATGAAGTAAGTTGTTATGGTGCATTTTTCTTTAGCAAGAACAATTTTAAAGAAAAATAATAATGTTTTTTTCCTAATATTCTGAATGAGGGCAAAATTTATATTTTTCTCAAGTTTCACTCTCAAAATTACAATATAAATTGTATTAAAAATGATATCAATATTTTAAATAATATAATAAATTATTTAAAAAAATATTTTTAATTAATCTTCTTTCATTAAATAATTTCCCATCTGAAGTACTTACCTCCATTTGCGAAACACTTTTTCCTACTACTGTTACCTCCCAAACATCTTTCAAATTCGGAGTCATAAAAGAACAAAAATAAAAACGAATAATCGACTTGTATTTGATGTCTACTTCCGAAGTAAAATAAAAAGGAAAAAAATAGTAAAGAAGTGATAGTTATCTTTTTTAATATGGAAAAGAAAGAAAGAAAACATTTCACCTCACTAGGTTTAAGTAAACATGCTGCTGCTTACTGCATAAACATTTCCTGCAATTCTGTTCGATACGAGCATTTATTTATGTTTCAACATGAATAAACAATTCTTTTTTCCGAGCGTTGAAAAATTAAATACGATCAAAAAGCGATTACGATGCCCAGCGGCGTCTAATGCCGAGTTCAGTGGTCAGATAATTGCCAATGAATGAAGCTATTGTGATAGGCGTAAGGAAACATTCATCTTGAAGGTTCTCAGGATATTAAAATAAACATTCTTCGCTACTTTGTTATTGGCATCATTACGCCAAAAACATCAAAACACTTGAGGATGCACTGGTTTTAATATTCTGCGTCTGAAATGAAAAGTGAACTTCCGTTATCAAAATTATTGCAGGCGAAGTGGACCTTGATTTACTTTACTAGATCAAGCACACTAAGTTGCAATTCTTGAAATATTTGGTTGCATTCTTTGTATAAAATGATTATCTAAAATAAAATCAGATGTTGCTATATATTATTATAGAAAATTCTACACACATTGTGATTTATTAGTTTGTAACTCTATGGTCACGTTTTGCTAACTAGAAATAATTCAACCGGTGTTAGAGTTTAAAGTACATTAAACCTACAACTACAGACATCCACACTCGATATGGGAGTTGGAACAAAAAGCCATTCAGTTGCTATTGGACATTCGACTTTTGTAAAATCAGTATTTTGATGTTGTTGTTGCTTCCAATCTCCCATCTGATCTAACAGAGTCAGACCAGATCAATGAAACCTGATACAAGTGTGGATATCCTCCATGTCCAGTCTAAGACAGTCCAAGATGTGCTGTGAGGTGATAATATTTTGACGTATGTTCTAGTTAAAAATCCTTGAATTATGAAGCAAGATACAAAAATGTCAACAACTACGAATTCAGGACATGTTTAGAAAATTTTCAGAATAATATATCTACTGAAACAATTCTATATTGTCGAAAATTATTTATTTTATCGCATTTATATGCAGTTACTTATTTTGGTTGGCAGAAGTTACTTAGCATGATAATCGGTTTCACAAATTTGAATTATGGTCAAAGTGATGAAGTTTATACATAAGTTGGGATTAGTCTTTTCATATACGCTAATGAAAAAGGACATTCAATTCTAAGATTATGAGTTAACAATGCTTTCATGTTAGATTAGGTTGGGTTACTGCTATGCATTTCCATCCACCTAATTTTAGGACCTAAGTCTTTCAATATAGCTTATGTTGAACTAATTTGTTATTTTGAACTAATATTAAGGAAAGTAGAAAACACCTAATTGGTATCTACCTTTCTAAACTTCTATTTCACACCAATGGTGGAATGTTAGATACGCTAAATTAACGAGCATAAGCCATCTCAACAAGGCGGTCTTAGGAAAAGAAAAAGAAATTCATCAGTTTTGTATTGTGTATACCTTTGTGCAGAAACGAGTTCATTATCTTCATAATGGGGAAGACAGTTTAACGTTAGTCGGTCAAAAATGGGAGTTAAGCAAGCAAGAAGTTTTGTGTGCTTGGATATGCTAGTTGTTCGTATGTTATACTGTGTAATGCGCTTTTAGGAAAGAGTATAAAAAAGAATCACGATGTAAACATAGAATTTTTTTTGTAGTAAGGATAATTCAAAGACACTAGTTGTTTGCTTCTGATTGTATGAAACGAGTTATATTATCGTCTGGATTGTATCGTGACGCCATAAAGGGACACATAATGAACATTTGTTGAGAGTATATAAACTTGGTGAGTTTGTAATTCTTTCATGTACGTTTAGTATTTTTGAAAATACGGCCTTTTCAAAAGAAATAATTTATGCCAACGCCAACCATGTTGTTGTTGCACCAGCATGTTTCCCTGTATCAAGCCCTGAGTTGGGCTCTACCAGTTAGATAAAAGCAGACGGGTAGAGTCTTCGTGATTTTGAAGCAAGAACCAAGCAGAAGACTCCTATATTTTGCTTGGCATCCTTAGAGGTATTGATACCATGAAATATTTAACGTGACTCACCGCTTTTAGCGAATGCGATGGATCTTCGGTTAAGACGGGATTCGAGTTCACTACCTTCTGATAATGAGAACGACGCCCTAACCAACCAGGCCATCGCATGTTATTTTTTTACTGTTATCTAAAAAATTGGATACGGTTGATTAATTCTATCGAACTGACCGAAGCTTCAATTAATTAATAGATCGAAGTCTCGGTCAGCAGAAACAGGCACTAGGAAAACGAATAATAATAACTTAAGCGTGATTGAGCGAGAACAGCTTCTGTGTAAAATATACCTTCATTTTTACTGTAGTGTCGAAAACTCGATTCACACACTGCGGGAAAATCTTGTGTTACTGGATTTATACAGGTTAATCCAGCGGAAAAGAATAGAAGAATGAAGCAAGTTCAACAATGATTGGGATCGAATTTCGGACCAACCAATGAGCCACAGATATCTTACCAATTTTTTTATGTGTGGCAATTTTAACGAATGAAAGTGTCTATTTTGTCAATATACTAACTTCAGTAAAATTACATTTCTTCAAATTACATTTTGTAAACCAGTCCACTTCTATCTTATAATTAAAAAAAATATTTTTTTACATTTAACAATTTTAACGGAAATTTTTTTTTTTTTTTACAATCGAAAATGATCCGGAGTCATTACTTCAATAATCACACATCAACACAGCTGGAAATTTTTCATGCATATTTGTTTTATGTTGTGGAAGAATAAAATTTTATCTGAAGTTGCATATTCTTGTAATCACTAAAACAGCCAATGGATGTAAATTAACGATTCATCAATGAAGAAGCTAAATTTCAATTGTGATTCAAATAAAATATTGAAAAATTAAAATAATGTCGAAAAAACAATATAACTTGGAAAAATATTAAAAATGGTTTTTATTGCAAAAAAAATATTTCATCACGTATTATTTTAAGATTTAAGTACTTTTTTAATACATCAAATATTCGAATAATATTTGATGCATTAAATGTACATTAGACGTATTTAAGTAAAATTTGGACAATTTTCTTATTAAACACTTTAAAATAATTTTCTGATTTTGATAATTAAGTAAATAACAAAGTAAAATGCTTAGCTTGTAAACTATTTCTGAAATTACTTTTGTTGGGATATTTGAAAATAAAGCAAAATTAAATCAGCCTAAAAAGTGATTACGTAACTTCAAGCATAATAGTCTTTAAAAATTATTCTAAGCACTAAAATGTACTTTTGGTTTCAATATTTCCATAAGTAAAATATATCTGTTATATTTCATTAGGATTTACCTTCCATAAAATGAAAATAAGAAAGCAAATACTTTAGCTCTCGAGCAAAATTCTATTGTATTTGATTTCAGAATTCTTAGTATAAAATTTTCGCACATTTGATATTTCGATCATGTATCGAAAAATAAATAAATGTATAAAAATACCAGACAATAAAGAAAAGGAGAGAAAGTTGTAACTTAACTTAAAGCTAATGCTCAAAAGAAACCGTCAACTATAAACCCCGACACAGAAAGCTGAATGAATCAACCTTGACAAGATAAGCATGTTTGTATAAATCATCCAGTATTCTTCCATAATCGGAAGATCTCAGATCCTTGGCTGATTTTTCACTCGACACGAGATCTCTCTCTCTCTTTGTCGCCAATTTTATATTTAATCATAATTTTTTTATTTTATTTTAAGTGCTTCTTAAAAGCATTAAGTATTAAAGTTATACGCGAGCGTGAATAGGATTAAAATAAGTATTACTTATTTTAAGTTTGTTCACGCTCATAGAACTGTTTTCGATACATAATTTAATGTATAAATCTGTCTTTTTACAGTAAGCGGAGTTGCATAAAGAAAAACAATCCATGTAAAAAAAAAGCTGGCTAAATAGAATAGGAGAATGATAAAGTTACACGCTTGTTACTGTATATAATGGTGACTGGCGATATATTACAAATTATTAATAAAAAATATTTCATCAATGGAACACACTATAGCTAAGTGGTAGGATAATTCTATTCTTAGCGAAAAGTCTCAGATTCAGTCTCAGTTACTAATAAACAATGCTGGAGTCTCATTTTGTGGTTTCTCTTCCTTTAATTTTGATACGCTAGGTTAATTAGACCTCGGGAAGGAATCAAAAAAGAACTCCATGATGAACAAAATATGCATGGCTGAAATAAGAACTGAACTCACGAATTTCCAAAAAGAAATCTGAGTGCTGTTTATCTGCCAGATAACAAATTTCCAATCGAACAGCAAAAATATTTTATTTCTATTTTTTTGTCTGAACATTAAAAAATTTAATAGGGTTTTGAATCTTTTCACTTTTGTGATGTGAAAAGGAGAGTACACTAGATCATGTGTTAATTGCGTCAATTGATCGATGTTCAAAATGATGATGTAATTGGCTGTATTAAATTTGGGAGGCATAATTTGCCAGCTGGAAATATATAGTAAAGATTAAACCTAATATGAAAAAAACTTAATTGGATTTATCTCATATGAAATGTTTAAAAAATGTATTAAAATACATTTTAGTGGCGAAGAAATAAATTATCGTTTTCGAACATTTAAAACACAAGGAGGATATTTTTTTACAAGAAAAGCTAAAATGGATTCCTTGCATACTATTTTTAAATCCCATTCGAGTATAATAAACTCACTGAGCTAAATATTCAATAGGTAAAAATAGACTCTTCTTTTGACAAGATCAGTTATTTTTATTTGAATATGCATCCGTTTTTATAGGTAATTAAACATCCTGCAAAAGCCATAAAATGTTTTATAACCTTTTTATTAACATTGATCCAGATGTCGCTCGCAAACCCTTGATTATGTGGATTTTATTCTCTTCATATGAATGATACAGCTGTTAACTTTTCCGCGAAAAAAGAAAATAAATTAACAATTAATCTAAAATTTCAGAGAAGACGATGAGATGACCAAGGTAAAGTTTAATATTCCCCAGCCGTTTCCATTGTCGCCAGCAAAACTTTTCTTGGATAAAGTTGCGATTTATTTTCATTTTACATATTTAATTTATTAACAATATTTTGTATAAGATCCCTGGTTCAATACCATGCAAATTTAAAAATGGGAGAATTTTTTTGGTACCACGGAATGATTAGACATTTCAAAACCGCCGCGTACAGCCTTTCGTGCGGACTTTTCAACTTACTTTTTCATCGCAATGACATGTCACATGAAAGAAATTTCCTTGTCTACTTCCAAAAGACTCCCAAGTACCCACCCAGAGATCCAAACTAGAAATATCATATCCATCTCCCACTGAGTTTGTGGTTGAGAGGGAACTCGTAACTTTCTTTTCCAAAAGAGCGTCTTATTTGCATCTTATGATAAGACCAGAAGATGAGAGAATTTGTGTTTCCCTTTCTATGTGTATATAAGGTTGTGGTGTGTACTTGAGAAATTTCATATAACCTCAACGCGACAGACGAAAAATGCTTTGTCTGTAAAACATCCTTTCGGAAGAAGCTCTGGAATGTGTGTCTAAAAGCCTTATAACAAACTTCAGCTATTACATTATCTGTGATATGAGTGTCAAATATATTCAGATGAAAAGATAGTTAACAGAATTTACTCTTTTATATAAATTTGACATTTTCTTGCACAGTCGAATTATGGTTTTGCACAATCGAAATAAACTAAAATCTCGTTCTTTTAGGCTGCGGACCATGAATGAAAGAATTGCTGAAATTTCAAATCTAATAATGTAAAAATTAAAAAAAAAGAAATGAGAGTTATTAAGAAAACAGTTTTTTAAAATTTTATTTTTAACAATGATGCAGTCATATATGTGTTATTATTACGAAATTAAAAGACCGCATAGAGATCAACTGCAATTCACTAAGAATTTTCAATTTAAAGATTCATTGCTTTTGTTTCGTTTAATCCTAGAGACATATCCAGTTACTATGGTTGCTCCATTCTTCTCTTTCTTAGATGATATATGTTACTGGGACAGCGATAGCCTGTTGAGAAAAGGCATTATGAAGGTAACGGATTTGGTAGCTGACACCACCTAATCAGTCATTATGGTAAGACCTAAGCATGTTAAGTTTTCGTAGGATGTAATAGTTCTCCCCTGTCATAGAAATTTGAAATGATTAGTGACAATTTAGAAATCATTCTTGGGAGGAAACTTCAAGTCATAATGATGAGGCAGTTGAATTTATTTATATGGCTTGGAAGGCAAAAGATCCATGACTGCTTACTTGGACAAGACCTCCTGTTCTTTAAGTAACTTTAGAACTTTACAAGCAATTTCCATGAGAAGACTTATGCATGTTTTACATTTATTTAAACAGTTATTAAAATTGTATAAATGTTTTGCATATAAAATTTCGTTAAGATTTGTATTTTGTCAACTAAAAATGTTTAAAAATATAAATGACAAATTGTAATTTTAATATATCTCAATATTTTCTGATGTTATTATTTACAATAGGAACCATTTTGAGTTCACCGCAATTAGATTCGATTTCTTTGTTGTGATCTAAGATCACTTTTTCCATACGCGAATTTATTCGATTGAGATCAACAATTTAATATAGAATCCAAAACACTATAACCTAAAACACAAAAAAACTAAAATATATTAACATTTGAGATGAAAATCGATATTCACATGAAATGCTGAATTGAAAACGAAAAAGATGCCATTTAGTTTCCAGCTAGTTTTGGATTCACCTGTGCTCATTGATGGAAAAGCGCTATGCGGAAAGGAAGATTCCAAATGGAATTTAATCACTGTTGAAGAATGGAAGGTGGATGTTTCAGCTCTTCTTACCGCATGCCATCTACCTGGACTGATGCTAAGTAGTTCTCTGAATTTACTTTTACTGTATGTGAATATGATCAACAATATCTGAAATGACCTTCCAGTAGAGAATATTCAATGGTTGTCCAAATGCGTCATAACAATCATCCGATGTTAGAATTTCCATGTTTTCAACAAAAATGTTATTTATACAAGCTACTATAAGTGACCATGCTAGTTAATGCTCATTTACCTTCTTAAAGCTTTGCTCGATTCTGATATATTTTTAAAATTGCTTCCAATGAAAGTAAGCAATTTTAGTTCATCTAACTTATATATATATATAAGCTTAATTTACTTTAAATAAAGTCAAATTAATAAAGCTAAATAAATAACACGAGAAAAAATCAAATGATACATGGAACTAATTTTGTATTTGATGGTTATTGATGCATTTAATGTTCAAATGTTACATTTTAAAACTTCTTATTAATTGAACGTAGTCTTATTTTGTAATTTTCAGTAAAAATTCAGTCAGTTCTGATTGCAGAAAGTTTGCTTTAGATACCACAAACAAACTTAACATCTTTCCATTTAAAATATACATTGTGACTTTACTTAAAAGATTTCTTATTTAACTTCGAAACTTCCTCCACGAAAATTGTAGACACAAACTATGTATTCGAAGTAGATAATTATATCAAAATTTTGTTGAATGTTCAACAATAAATAATTTAAAATAAAATTTAATTCAAATATTTGGAAAAAATGGATTAATTGTAGAAGTTTTCATTTAACGAAATGAATTGTGAATAGAAATAAAACGTTATTGTGCAAAATCTTTTATTGTATTTAAAAAATACATCATTAAAAATAAAAAGAAATATAATAACATTGCCATAATATATTATTACATGTACATTATACACAATTCGGCATATTCTTCGGCAATTGTTATAAAAAATCTTTTCAAGCCTGAATTAGCTTTGATGACATTATCTCGCACATGACTGATATAAAGTTAATGATGTTAGCTTTTCAAACTATTGTGCTCTAGTTCATCAAATGGTCCCTCCACAAGCAAAATATATCATTCTGAAGGCATCCTGTGGAATTACTGAAGATACTAACCAGTTACGCAAGCTAGCAGTTTTTATTACAAATTACTATCTGTATTCACTTACCGATCCAATAAGTGATTTGGCTAAAAGGTCGTAATGTTTCATCCAATTTAGAAAAATGTTATTGATCTCTCTCACACACGCATATTATATATAAAAACTCCTGATTATCCCGAAATTGAATTGAGCGGACTTTCGGGGATAATCCATAAATTTATGAAAACAATGAATCAAATCATCACAAATATTGCTGTGAACAATTTAATAACTAACATGAACACGCTTATCAGTTGAAGAATAGTAATATTGATTATAAATTTGATTTTAATATGTTGATATAAGTCAATAGTTATACTATTTTTCCTGTAAAAAGAAATATTATTTTTTACATTGAAGTATTTCTTCCTTATATAACTCTATTGAAGATTTTATAGAATTTATATACTGCAGACAATCCAGAGCGCGCGCGCATGTGTGTGTAATATATATATATATTATATATATATATATATATATATATATATATATATATATATATATATATATATATATATATATATATATATATATATATATATATATATATATATATATATAGTTAATAGTATATTTTATAATGAATATAATGAAATAAAATAATGATGAGGAATTTTTGGAAAGACCTAAGTTTATTTTGTATTTATAACAATTATATTTCTTATGGAGAAAATATTTATTTACAAGTTAACGGCATTCCCCAGGGTTCCAAATTTTCAAGTATATTGGCAAATTTGTTTTTAAACTACTATGAAAAATCATTTATTATACAAATGCCTTTTGCTTACAGATATATTGACGATTTAATCATTTTTAATTGCCTAGAATTCTATAAAATTTACAATAATATATATCCTAAGGAATTAAAATTAATTAAAACTAATATTGATAACTTAAAAACTGAATTTCAAGATATTTCAATTACGATAAAAGATAACCACACATTTACTGACATATATGATAAAACTAATAATTTTAATTTCAAAATTAATAAACTAATTTTCTGGAATTCAAACATTTCAATTAAAATTTATAAAAATATTATTTTTAATCAACTTAATAGAATATACAATATATGTAATAACTTAAATAACATCAGTAAACAATTAAATAGACTAGAAAATATTTTAACTCATAAAATATTTAACTCAAAATAATATTTTAACTCATTGCAGAAAAGCCATAATTTGTGCCAATGTGGTCAACACCCCCTGAAGAAGCTGGCCATATTGGTACTTTATTCCATTTATATCTATCTTTCTTTGATATTTTTCTTTGAAATTTCTTTCAAGTATTTTCAATGTAATTCATTCCGTTTGATATTTTAATATTTTCAATGTACTATTCTCCATTTGGCATTTTTCATTGTATTTTGTTTCATTATATTCATTATAAAATATACTATTAACTATATCTTAGTAATACTATTCTAGCTGCTTTTGCGCTAAATGTATTGCTAAGCTTAAATATTTTTATATATTCTGGTGCTTTTCAGTTCTATATCTAACTTTGCATTTATATTTATATACATACATATATATATATATATATATATATATATATATATATATATATATATATATATATATATATATATATATGCACACATAATGTTTTGTCTAATGCCATCTTGGAAATAAATATAAGGCTTTCTTCTATCTTGAAACTGCAGTTTAAAGTGGATTCTAAATCATACTTGAAATGAGAGGCGAACTCGTGAACTTTAAATCACAACGATAATTTATTCAGTTGCTAACCTTTCATTGTATATATATATTCTTTTATCTAGTTTGTTTCTGTGCAGTATGTTATTTACAGGGCGAGAATATCGGTTCACCATTTGATTAAGGAAAAAAATAATCTTATTTCGGAAACAATTCGGAGAATGTGATTAGTAATGATCATGATTATAACTATATTTTTACTCAGAACAAAACAATATAGACCAAAAATTTCTATCTCATGTAGATCGGCCGAATTGCAAAAGCTACTACGCATGAGTTACCTTTTTCGAAAGTGTATTTAAAGCAGATTAAAGATATACACTTATTCTGAAGAATATTTTATGAGTAAAATCAATATGAACATAATTTTATCTTATGGAAAGAGGATTAAAAATTATATTTTTATAAAACATTATAGAGAAGAAAAATTAGGTTTTAATATTTTTCAAGGAATAATTTGATTTGTGTATCATTCAACACCTAAAATCTTTATAATCGTTTGAACATCATCCACTCTAACTTTAATAGATAATATACCATATACACGTATCGCAAGTTTGGAAACTAGAAGACTGAAAACATTCATCAGACCCAATCAAATGAAGATGCAAAAAGCCTTTATTCAACAATAGTTGGACTCCAGTTTATGAACTTATCTGTCGCTCAACGATCATTTTCTGCACACAAGGACTAATTAAACCGGAACCTACGTTTTAGAGTGGATTCTGAACCACAATACAAACATCCATGTCTAAGGGGAGATTCGAACCCAAGAACTGTCGAACTGAAAACAAAAGCGCTAAGCATTATGCTACCAGCTCAGCGTGATTTCTATGAGGAAATATTGACAAAAATATAGTGCTCTTTCTTTGATATCACAAGATGCAGTTTGAGAAGAACTGCTCCAAAGTATTCCTCTATTCTAATATTTCGATTCCAAGCTCGTAATTGAATGGACGAAATGAAATCTACAGTTAAGCAATTCGTAGGTTCGAATTCTATAGCAGCTGTTGATGTATCTCGTGGTTCTGATCGTAGCTCTAGGTAGAAAAAGTCCCCGTGTCAAATTTATTCGTAAATTGACAAACGAATCAAATCCAATATTTCATCCGACATTATTTTTTAACTGCAGTTAAAAGGAATCGCACCATGCTTGCTTTAAATCTTTTCCAATGTCATTTGGAAATCTGTTGTACATTAATACTTAGGTGACCTTGACATTAAAATGAAACCTTTATAGAATAAGTAGAATTAACTTCACACCCCACTGCATTTTGGAGAAAGATGAAAGTAGATAAGATAATCTATTCTATAACAAGATAAAAATTAATAACAGTTAGAAAGTTTGTTGAGGTCGCAGTCAGAGGACGCTGCACGAAATAATCGAGAAGAGAAAAAAATGACATAATACTTTAATAGGAATAATTACAGCCCAAATATTATCTCGGAAATGCAAATTTATGTTTCATACATAGAGGAAGTGACCTTGTAAAGATCATCATGTATCATCAAAAAAAGTAATGAGCTATAACATCACATTCGGGATATTCTAACTGTTTAAATTTGTTGTTAACTGTTCACATCCTTAGCGGTTTGTCTTCGAAGAGATCTTTTTATTGATTGAAGGCCAATATTCATAAGACGTAAAGAAGGGAAATACATGAGCACCTATATCGACATACAAGTATGCAGAAATGATATACTCATTTACAGTTGTGCCACAGTAGCTGGAATCAAACTAGTGATTTCCCATTCTAAGAGTTTTATCGCTGAAAACTTGATGCAGTGTTAATTAATAATTTAAAATGTGGTAGATGTACTGATTATACTAATTGCTGAAACATATTACAAACTTTTATTAACACACACATTCACAGCATATTGTTTTCATTTTTTTTCTTTTGACGAGAGTGAGTCGAATTTGCATGTCATAAGACAGAACTTCCGGATATCCATTCCAATAAACAACATACAATATTCATTATCAATCACTTCATGGCTTAGTAGTGTTTTGCTTTTTAGAGTAGGTCTCGGGTTCCACTGTTAAACAATGGGAGATAAGTCTGAAGTTTCTGTTTCCTGCAGATATATCTGACGAGACTGGTATACGGGGAAATTCCTTATTTTCTACCTTGCGACATGAGAATACAGTCCATTATTTAAGCAAAGTTTTACCAGAGGGCAATAATATCCTATGGGTATTAAAATACTTTATTGTTGTCTACAAAAGCCAAACAATCGAAATTTAGTGAAATAAGATCAACGTCTCACACACTTTTCTAAAATCAAAGCCAAACATCATTCCTTCTTTGTTCAATAATGGCTAAGAGCAAACATAGAGCCAGCTATTCTGGATAGTGTGACGAACTACTCTTGGCCACAATGATCCCAATAGATAAAGTAACTCTTCTGATAGATGTGGGAAACGTTATCTTCCTAAATTTTTTTCCAATGAAATCTTTTAAGATATCGTAAAAATAATATTGGAATATCAATGAAATCATCAATTAAAATTAAATTAATTTATACCTTCAAATAACTGCAGCAGTTATTTGAAGAACCTTATATATAGGACACATGGCCAAAATTGAGAATCACACAAAATAAGATATCTTATTTTGTGTGATTCTCAATTCTGTGTGAGTTTGGTTTGCACTTAAGCAAAATTACGAATGTAGCTTAAGTGCAAGCCAATTGTGCTCAACAGAATTCATATCTGGACGCACATTTATCAATAACAAACTAATTCGCAGAATATGAATATTATTTACCAAATGATTGAGAAATCACAAGGACACAGCAATAAATGTAATACATTTATGTGTAATACATATATATGTAATACATTAAAAATTTTTACTCATATTAGCAGTATATAGGTTTTATAACTATATTTGCATTTCTCCTCACTTATCAAATTAATGTCATTTTGAGCATATATAATATTTTGGCAATTCGCTTAGTACACTCATAAGTTGTAATAATAAAAGATTTTTTCCCAAACACAATTATAAGAAATGAAATCTAATTATTTTTTTCTACTTGTCTAAAATCTATTCAACGAGTTAATTGTTTTTCCCTCAAATATTTAATTCATTTAAAAATATTTAATTGATATTTCACCCTAATTTTTTTAACAGTTCTAAATATTTAATAGATTGATTTATTATTTCTTCATTCAAAATGGAGAAAAGTATGAATGAATAAAATATTAAAACAAGTAATCACGTTGTATAAAAAGAGAAAACGAAAAAGAAATAAATCAGCAAAAATAACTTTTGATTTTTGAAAAAATATTTGCATTTGAATATTTTGTTATAATCTCTTTCATTTTAGCTTTAAAATACAAACAAAAATTCCAATCTGACATTTTTGCTTTAATCGATATAACTCCATTTGTCTTAAGTTGTCTCCTTGGCAATTATTTTCTGTTTAGAAACTTATACAAGCCATTTTAAAGAGATTTAATATTTTTTCTTTATTTGTCACAATGTAAATATTTTTTTATATTATGATTTACCATCGCATATTGCGCTCTTCTAAATGAACAGTCTTAATTTCGTTTCCAGTAACTTTTGTACATGAAGAAATGGACATTGCGTTTGTTCCGCGATGGGCTACTTTTATATTTTCCGGATTTTCTACCTTGTGACACGTGAATATGGTCCACTAATTATAAAAAATTACTTTCGGAGTAAATTTGAGTTTTCACTCTATTGTCAGTTTAATTTGGGCCAGATTTGGGGTTTGGGAGAAATTTTTAAAAACCTAGAAGTATCCACACCAAAAGTATAAACCGAAAACTCAAATTGTAGATTGGTTTGTTTGATTTGTATTTTTTGTCCTACAATGTGTTTTTTCTTTTCTTTTCTTACGAGTCTAATTCGACAAGGACATAGAATATAAAAGAAATTCTGAAATCATAGAAATATACATTTGAAATACATAGGAATCAAATACAACAAATGAACAGAATGATAACCAATAATACATTTCTTCAGCTTCCATCAGAATAGATAGAGGATGCTTAAAAAGGCTTTTCAACATTTTTCAATCTTTTCACATTTTCGAGCATTTTAACATGAAAATCAAATTTTATTAAAAATTATTTTAAATTTTATTATAAATTTACGTGTTAGTTACAAATGAAATATTTTCTACAATATATAGAAATGTTATAGAATCCTTATTTCAAAAAATAATTCCCTTGACAACTTTTTGGTACTTTTCCAAAACACCATCTAAGAAATGTTAATCTTTAAAGTACTAGATTTTCATAAGATTTTTATCTTCAAATTGCATATACTTAGAATTTATCAAATAACAATCTGCATTAATTAAAAATTTTGGCGGTAAATGCTTTGGAATCTGGTTTCCATTATTTTTTTTCTTTTTTTCGATATGTGGGTCATTGCCGAAATGAGATTGGAAAGAAAATGAAACATCGTTTTATCAAAAGACTTCTCGGGTGATTCAAATTAAGCCAATGAATATTTAAATGCAAATCATGTGGAGAAGAACAATCGGCCGACGTAACGTGACTGATGGTGAAGGATTACACTTCGACTTGAGCCACGTCATGAGGGCAGCGATTAATATATGACGTCCAATCAAATAACCAGATTTTCATTATCTCAAATGAATATTCAAGAACATTTTCTTTTTAATAGTCATTTCGCAGTCAAAATTTATTAATCAGTTTAATACAGTGCGATAAGGTTATGTGTATGTGTTACAAACTTATATTTTGGAAACTTGAATTTGTGAATTGCTTAAAATGGTAATTTTCTCAGTACTAGTTTTAACGTTTGGGAGGAAAATTTTGCATAATGAATTTCAAAAAATTGTTCGACTCTACAACATACATTAGTGCTTGAAATGCCAGGATATTTTGGGATGATTTCAAATAAATTTGATGCCCTAAACTCAAAAGTAGTTCTAGTTTCTGTTAAGGAAATACTTTTTTTAAATATAATACATGTTACACTACTGACGTTTTAATTAAATTCATAAACCACATAAAAAAAGCAAAATTTGAAATTTTCATTTTATTATTCCTTAGCATCAAAAAAGCTGCTTGCCAAGTTGTTTTCTCAAAATATTAGGAGGCGAGAAAAGGCATATATTCCTAATAAAACTGCCTTCAAATGAGGTTCGAAACCCTGCAATATGGCAAACTGTACACCTTATGGAAAAAAAAAAAAAAAGAAGTTGTGCTTGAAAGTTGAAAAAAGAAAAAGAAATGTTTAGATTAAGTGTCTCACATGTATACCTAAAGTTTGTTCTGTAATAAAAGATACCAAAACAAATTTTGTTTTCCTATATGCTTGTTATTTTTAACATTTGCCCCATGAATACATTTAAAATTCATTAATTAATAAACTCGCTACTAGGTAAATGAAAAATTGGCAGTTTAGGCAGGTACTTAAAAATCTATTTTCAATTACTTTCTTATCAAAAATTTTATTACTCAGTTATTTCCACCATTTTACCATTTATATATTAATAGCCTACCTGAAATCAAAACAAAAATACACAATCACAAAAGATAAAAATATTTGTTTGTATTTACTGTTTATCTTAACGCTGACTTTTCAAGTCAATTATGTCCTAGTGACTTGATGTGTTCGATATCTTTTAGTCTAGATATTTAGTCAATATTACTTTTTATATTTTTACAAGAATATATAATATACTTTATATATTCTTTTAAGATTTTTTTATATTTTTAGAAGACACTTTTTTACTAATATACTACAATATATATATATATATATATATATATATATATATATATATATATATATATATATATATATATATATTCCACTTTATAATTGTTTGTCAATCAATGCATCAAAACACTTATTAATCTGAGTATCATGAAAATATTAAATTATTTCAAGATTTAAAATTTTATGGAATTTTTTTATTTTCCTTTGAATATGAACTTTACATACGAACATTTCTCGAGCCTTGTTTATGATAAATTATATTACAGTCATTTCACCAAGTAAAAAATATCAATATGATGAGAAAAATTATATATTTACAAGTTTGAAATGTAGTGTTCATTTGTCCTTATCTTTATAACCATGTGAGTTCTGAAATTAATTTAACTATCACTGCTCATAATAAATAACAACTGTTAGTAAACTTCAACATTAATCAAAAATCATTTCAACTAAGTGAAAAGCAGCCCTCTCATACCTTGAAGGTAATTGGTTTGATAGTTGAGAGTGTCGAAGACCATTGTGTTGAGAAAAGCTGTGCACAAGTAAGATCCAACTTTTCTTCTCTTATACGATTTGGTTGGTTGGCTGGTTTATCACACTACAGCTGTGAGTTGGACTAAACAAATATCCTCTTTCCAGTTGTGAATCTATTTCATGAATTATTGATGTCCAGTAGATAATCATAAGCTACTTGCATGAATTATATGACAATGGAAAAAATCTGCTAAAGTCCTACATCTTATTTCGCAAAGATTCACGTAGAAAACTAAAAGTCGCACATTGTTCTTTGTCAAATTGGTTAGAATCGAACCTAAAAATTTCTATTTTGAAAAACAGATTCGATTTCTGTTTGAAAACACAATAGTAGTCATCTTGACTCTTTGCTGAAGAGTTATTTAAATCACTATAAATAATATCTAATATATTTTGATGTAGCGGACAGCCTAACGACCGAGAGCTATTCTAAGTTTTTTTTTAAACATCTTTTTCATATTTTGGCTTTCTTTTAATATTTAATGCACATTATTGCTTTCTGGATGGACTTGTCATAGACAGTGGGTACAGAAAACTTTCACGCACTCACTTTGACAAACATGTAAGCAAAAACGTGACATCCAGTTCTCGTTTTCCAACCATTGAAGCAGTACTCTTTCACTCTGAAGTGCCGTGGAACTGCTAGTCCAAAAAGCCCTTCTTTAAGACATAATAAGCAAAATGTCAAATATAAACAAATCGTAGATTATGTATGCCAGTTAATATTAATTAATTCATTAAGATTTAACTGTAATATGATTTTTTATTTTTAATGACTTATTAGACTCAAATTATTCTTGCTTTCACATTTAATATTTATTTCATCTTTTACCATGACAGCTTGTATTTTTTACCTTTTTGAAAGTGAGAATTATAAACTTCATTGCAAATATAAATTCAAACTCTTTCCAATCATAAAATTACAGATGGAAAAATCAACTGCATTAGTAATTGAAAATTAATTTCTCTTTTGCATAAAATCGTAGAGAAGATTTAAAATTAAAATATTTGATGGAAAAGTTTCCTTTCCATACTTTTATTCGAATTGGTATATAACTAAAAGAATAGTTCTCTTCCACCTAATCGATTTTCCATTCGGGCTCAAATAATAGTTTCCAATTACTTTTCCATTTCGATTATCCTGGATAAAAAGAATTGCAGATCATTTGTCAGTATTTTTTAATATTTTCTCAAAAGAACTTTTGCCCTTTCTTCACGGAAAAATCGTCACAGGTAGGATGTTTTTAAATTCTCTGCGAATTTATCTTTTGAGTGCAAGTAAAAATGTTCAAATAAATCGGTATTATCTTTGTGTTATTTATGTTTTATATTTTTGCTTCTTACGGAAGATTAGAGTTTCTTGCATTTCTCTAGACTAGAGTTTTTCTCATCGAATATCATCAAGTATTAAATGTGCTAATCAGAAAAAGTTAGCAGTGAATATAAATAATGTTTAATATATAATTTTGAGAGTTTTATGCATTTATATTTTGTTTACAAAATAGTAAAAAGTTCCAAAAAAAATGAATGATATAAAAATACAGATCAACTTTTTCCAAAAAATGTAATGCATTTTATTACGCATTTTCAACTAATAAAATTTTTTTTAATTTACTTAACTCAAAAATAATTAGTAATAACCATAAAAATGTGATTTACTAGTCTTTTTTACATTTTTTCATACAATAAAATCGTTATTTGAGAACATTTGATTTTGGTTTGTTCTTCGTTCTACGGGCACCTTTTGATAATGAAAGCTTATTCGATATGAATTTATTAAATAAAGTACATTAAAAATCATTCCGCGCAAGAATATCTGCTCCGAAATGCCTTTCGGGTAAACTTTACTGTACAGTGGATCTATTTATATGCCAGAATGGAAACAACCAAGAAAACTCTCAAGAACACAACACAGCAAGTGTGCATGTAAAAGCTGAAATGCAACATCTATTTTCTGTTACCCAAAAATGTGTAATTGATTCTTATGCCACGCACTCCGAATAACACGGTTCTAAGGAATCATGATGATCCCATACGAAAAGCAATTATGACATTAAATAATAATTAGCTACGCAAACTATGCTTTTTATCACCCAAGAAAATCTTTATCAAAGAAAAATGTCATTGTCATTCGGCCATTTAATAGGTATCATATTAAGTTAAAAAGGGAGGATAAAATAGTAAATGAGGGGTAATAATCATATTTTTTAATAGTAAATTTAATATTATTTAGGAATTATGAGATAAAGCATAGTATTACAAAACAAATAAAATTGGCTGTTTGATTTTGTTTGTCGCTCAACGGTCATTTTTTGCACACGAGGGCTAATTAGACCGGGACTTACGGCTTAAAGTGGATTCCGAACCACTACAAACATCCATGCCCAAGGTGGGATACGAACCCACGAACTGTTGAACCGAAGACAAGAGCGCTAACCATTCGGCTGGCTCGGCCAAATAAAATTGGCATTCCGATTGAAATAATCCAGTATTTTTATATTATCGATATCAGATTCAGACATCAAACAGATCCACAAAGTTAGGCGAAAAATTCGAAGTGTGAAAATAAAGGTGAAAGTACTTATGATAGATTTAAAGTTGATTTTATTTTTTCTTATGCCTGGCTGCCCTAAGGATATTGCTTAGGGCAGCTTATCGCCTATTCAGCGCTATAAAGGGCGAAGATGATGGCATCTTATACAGTGAGGCACCCAATGATGTGCCATCTTCGCCCCAAAGTCGAAGGGATAAAGAAAGACAAGCACAGAGAAAAAAGAACATCCATGCTCATACCAGGATTCGAACCCGGTTGCTTCGAAGTTAGGAGCACTAACCTTTCTGTAAGCGTCCGGCTGATACAGTTAAAGAAAAAAAAAATCGAAAAAAAGTAACATTTCGAAAAACTACTTAAAATTTTAATAATAATTAAAAAAGAAATACAAATTTTGGTAAGCATATTAGCATGAACGCAGAAGCATAATTTAAGATACTTAAAAATGAACGAGTTTTAAGATACCAATTTCCTATGAAGCATATCTATTAAATATCTAATTGGTCATCTCGAAGCACCGTGTTGATGTTTGTTTCGTTATTTCACGAAACCAAATAACCTCATAGTTAATATAGTTTGAGTATGAAGATAATTTTTGATGACGATAGTTCATTTATGTTACCTAAAATGCTATTCTGTGGTCGAAAAATATCCTCATAAGCCTGTTGGAGATTTTAGCAAATCACATGCCGACAAAAATTGAATCTTCTAAAAATAAATAAATATTTTCATAAAAGACTGCTATATAAAGATAGCAGAGAAAGAGTAAATTAATAATTTGATATTTATTATATGATAACAGCTAATTCTAGATTTTAGAGTCAATGTATGTATACGCATTTGAATTTTGTTTGCATGGAGAATAATGAATAACTATTCGATTTGTATGCACTTCGAAGAAATAAACTCATAAAATTTTACCCTTTCCTACACATTAAAATCATAACTGTTCTGGACCATAGGAAATGCTATGATTTACAATCATTCGAAACAAAAACTATTCACAAGACGTCTGCAGCTAGGTAAAAGAAAAACTTTTTAATACGGAAGTGGAGAGCAGTGACAAAACCACCACAAATCAGGTGGAAAATCATAAATTCCACTCACGTGTGATGCTTAATGTTTCAGGGAAAACTGTGCTTTTGTTGTCAAGGAAACCAAGTGACCTACTAATTCTTGCCTCGCATCACTCACTGACCAAGCAAAAGGCGGAGACGTGTTAATTGTTATATTTTGCACTGGATGAAAGAACTGTTAGACAAGCAATCCAGTTTCGAAAAATTGGATCAATCAATGAACTTTTTATAAAAAAAATATTTTTTATTCAGATATATTCTATATGTCAATGAACGATACTAGTTTAGTTTGGTATAGTATTCTACTGTCATTTTTAGAACTGGAATGAACATTCGAATAGGAACTAGTTTAAAATGAATTCTAAAACACAATCACAAAGATGGATCTCAAATTATTGAACGGAAAATTCAGGTGTCCAGATTAAATACTATATGTAAAGAGCAAAATCTTAGATATTATTTTTTTATTTCAGTATACATCATACACACGCAAAAGAAAATAAACAGGAGCTGGGTGTGCGTGTATGTAGTTTATCATGCTCTTAGGAATGAAATCTCCCACATTCGAATCAACGATATTAGTTAATCGCTAAAATCACTAATTGCTCATAAAGTTTATTAGTCCGACAGACAGTTAAAAGGAGATTTCTTGAATATCTACAACCGGTATAAGAATCGAACCCATCATAAGTTAAAAGCTAAATCGCTAACTAATAGTCTCGAAGTTAGATATTAATTAACGTAAAAGACAAGTATTGCGTTTGTTTTCTGCATATACATACATCTGGATAAGAGCCTTAGAATTAAACTGGATTACTTTTATCATCAGGTGTAAATGTGATCCATTCCTAAGATGATTTTCCGTAAGGCAGAACTATATTAATGTTAAAAATCTTATAGTAATTTTTAGCGTTAGGCAACCACTCTATGATGCCAATATATTAAATAAAACTTTATGATTATTATATTTATAATTATAAGATAATTTTATATAACAACATTAGTGTATTATGTAAAATAAAAGAATCTAAGTCAAATTATTAGAATTTTTTAATATAATAAAAATAAAAGATTCCAAGATAAAAATAGAAAGTTTTTTTAAAAAATCGTATAAAATGTGTATATATTTGTTTTGGGTGTATCGTATATATAGTGACTCCACCTAAAAATATTTCTTTTTCAGATCGGGCAGCGATACAAGACTATTAGGTTTAGAAATAGCTCAACGAACCACTTTAAAGGAACTTCCTTCATGAAACTTTCATCGGGATTTGATAACACAAGACACGCTATTCTTAATTAAACTAAGAACGAAAACAAAATCCGATAATTCTGTTCGTCGAACTATTTTCATGACATGCTGATAAAAAAAATTTAGACCAGCTTTACTTGAAAATATTCTTTTCTTAAGGTTTAACTTTTTTCTTCCTTTATAGCCTGCATCGAAAGAAATATAGCGTGCTAAAAGATCGTTTGGAATAACTCCAAAAACAAAAATGCTGGAATGTTAAGCATTGATTTTCTTTATAGAGTGTATTTGTGCTAACCTAGTACTTCTTCCTTTGAAAGAATTAACTCTTCCCTCCTTAAATTTTCATCACTTGATTTTGATGGCTTCAATCTTTTCTCGAATCCAATACAGTTAAAATTTATTATCGCGGATAAAATTAGAAAATTAATTCAAATTTCATTGAAAAAAGATTAAAAATCATTTATTTTAAGTATTTTGTGTTTACACTCGATTTTTCTTTAAAATTGGGAGAAGAAATATTTTCTACAAAAATTGTGAAGTTTGAATAAATGCTCAAAATTTTTATATAGATCTCATTTGAACACAATTGTTATAAATTAAATTCAGAAGATCGATTGAAAATATGAATGACAATTTTAATAATTTTAATATTAATAGAAATATATGAAAAATTTTAATTCAACTAACATTATTTTAGGGGAAAACATTTTTTATATAATTTTTGTATATTAAAAAAACACGATTATATAATAAGGCGCTTAATAATACTTGTCTGCAACTTATTAATCAAGCATTAGAAAAGTATGTCAGTAAATTAATTTAGGAGCAAGCATTGATAAAAAGTAATTGAGAAAATGTAATTGTAGAATTAAGTACTCATTAAGGCTTCGCGGATGAGGTTGTAGATGCATAAGTGGGAGAGCTTTTGTTTTCAATTCAACAGTTCGTTGGTTCAATTCCTTCGATGAGAATACATATTTATAATGGTTCAGAATATTTTTTAAAGCTATTGGTCTGGAGCAAATGTAAGCAGATTAAATATTCTATAAGATTCAAAATATTTTTATAATGTGAGGCAAAATTTTTGAAAAGTGTCGAACAGTGCAAATCTTCATCACTTGAAGCTAACTCAAAATGGAAACATTGGGTGTATTTTGTATGATTTTGGCAGAAATAAAATATCAGCTATATCTAATCGAATGTAGAACCATAGTTTGCAGCAGATGGTCTAGAGCTCATACTACAATAAATGAAAACAATTATGTAAAAACAATCAACATTCCCATTCATCACATAAAAAGCAAGTATAAAAACTTCATTCATATTGGAAATGAAAAGGAAAATTACACAAAAGCTTCTAAATTTGTAAACTTCATATGAATAGATATAGCTGTTTATGTAAAGTACTAATGCTGTTAGTAATTTCAAGAAAAAGAAATTACTAACAGCATTTAAAAAAAATTGCAAACAGCAGTTGTTGTACTGTCTTTCATCATTTAATTCTAAATAACGTGACTCTGAATCCAAACGAATGTAATATATCCTGATGATCTTAACAAATATTTTTAGGTCACTGGGGACTCCAAGCAAATATTGTCTTTACGGATCGCATAAATACCTCAAATCCGCATTGACACTTTTGAATGATGGAAAATGAATGGTTTGACACCACACAGGGAAAGGCCAAAATGTGTTTAATTCTTTTATAAGACATTGAAACCTCCTGCCTTGCCATCCAAGAGAACTTTTCATAGGTAAGGTGCTGTATTTAATATTTCAAGGAAAAAAAAAAAACTCCCGATATATGCAGAAAGAGGAAGAATAATATCCATTCTGCTTTTCTCAATAACAGTTAGAATTAAACAGAGTATTCCACGCCGATAAACGTAGCTCTATCACGAGAGAGAGAGAACAAAATTTCTTCTTTTATTGATTTATCTTTATGGATGCGTGCATCGGAATTTTCGATTTTTTTCTCACATGTAACTTGTAACCGCCTATATTCTATGAGAAGTTTTCCCAGAAGGCAATATTCCTCGTGGGTAGATTTCTTCATCTATTTTGCCAAATATGATTCCGAGAAGTTCGGGAGGCTGCTCGAGTAGTTTGTAAATGACAAGTTTTTGTCTCTGGTCAAGATTATAGGGATAGTAATGGTAGCAATGACATTTATAATCTAATGATTTGATAATTGGGTCATTCGACTACCATTTTTTTGTGCACAAGTCCTAAATCTACCGGGTTACTGTTTGAAAGAGATTTCAAGTCTACAAACATTTTATTCTGAGATGGAGCTCAACACACGAGCTGAAGTTCAGAACACTAACAATTCAGCCTACAGTTAAGTTGAGTTAGTAGGGATTGATGTCCAAAGATCTTTGGTCTTCGGGAATCTTAAGTCTTTGGGAAGAGATCTTTGGAAATCAATCTCTGAGAATCAGGGATTGATTTCCAAAGATCTTATAAACTGCATTCTGCGTCATTACAAGTGGTAGAAAAAATTTTCAATGGTAAAGGTAAAATTCCAGCAGAGCAACAAACTTCTATTGTAATAAAGGAGATGTATCATACATTGAAAACAATCTTTTTAATAAATTAATAGCAATGAATACCACAAATTTTATGATAATGCTCTTTCATTTCGCTGATCATGTGCTGTAAGAAAAAGCAAATGTTTAAGCAATTTCGAATAAAAAGTATGTATTTTTGAAAAATGATTTATATTATAAATTTAAGCACTTTGGGTTGAAATGTATTATTCTATATTACGCTAATACCAGGGTAGCGACATCTGTTTCCTCTTCATCTTACTTTTAATTTCTGTACTTTTTAGTTTTCTTAATATGGTAACAGAAGTTTTTGTTTACCAAAAAGAAAAGGATTATTGTGTTTTTACATAGCAACAACAGATTGATACCAAGAAAATAATAAACGAGTTTTGTTCCCTTTTAAGTCTATTTCTTTCTATTTAAGTTATATTCATTTAGAGTTAAAAGTTTGTCGTGGATTAAAGATTTGTATTGAAGAAAATCACTTCACCAGTGATAAAAATTTTCAGCTTGATGAATGTTTTTCATTGCGATGTTGAAACTTGAGTTTCACAGGACATAAAAATTTCACATATTAAGCTTTTAAAGTTTTTAGAATCTAATAAGTTTCTACAATCAACTTAGCATTTTTACAATTCATTAGCACTCCTTGTATTATGATTCTCTGGATTTCTTTCAAATTTTCAGATCGAAAGGTAGTGAACTCGAATCCTGGCTTAACTTAGTCGTATTCGCTAAAGTCGGCTGGGGCACGTTAAAACTATGCGTGCTCGCTGTGTCTTCCAAGTGAAATGATACCTCTAGGGGTGGCAGGCCAAGTATTGGGGCTTTTATGCTTGATCCCTGCTTCAAAATCATGAAGACTCCACCCCGATGCTTCTCTCTAACCGGTAATGACCAGCTCAGGGTTAGGTACAGGGAAGCATGCTTGAGCAACAAAACTTTTTCAAATAGATGCAGAAGAATGGATGTTTTGAACCTTTTAGGAATTTTTTCACTTAAAATCCGGATCTGTTCGATGATTAACCCAATCTGCTGTAGAGAGTACTCCGACAGCTATAACCATAAATAGATGAGAACGGATATTTCAAGTTTGCTTTTATCAATTTCAAATGTATATAGCCCTAGATGTGATGATATGAAATACCATTGTGTGGGTATGTTTCTATAAAATTTTATCCTCAAAGTCAGTAAGGCCGTCAAACAGGTTGTATTTCTGGAGTGCTAACACGTTATCCCTCATTGTAATCACCATCAGCATCCAGCAACTTTTGCCAAAATTTCAGCTATGCAAAGCCATTGTGGTAAAATTCTGCGCTTCTAACCCAAATAAGTCCATGAGTGGTGGCTGGAAATTTTCTTCATTAGCCTAAAAGTACCGAATTGAATTTTTGAGAATTATGCCTTACAGAACTTTCATTCTCAGGTCTATCTCCAAACGCATGATATATTTGAGGACTTAATACAGCTACTGATCTATTTATTTTGAAGTAGTAAAGAAAGTAACAACAACGACTCTATAAGAGTTACAATTCATGAAAGTACTCTAATGACCCACTTTCTTAACGAATGGTATTCTTATTCCTGACAAACAGGTTTTCACCAACAATTTACATTCCTATTCTCATTTCAGTTAATGGCAAAATGGAAAGAACTTTATTAACTACCTTGTATTATATAGTTACTGCAACTAATTTTGTACCCTAAATTTTACTCTATGTAGCTTGTGATCACTTTAGCCAATTCAATTGGGATCATCTCTTAGGAGGGGAAGTTAACGTATTCAATTTCAACCACTGTTAATAACGGAAGATGGGTACGATGTTTCTGTTTTCTGCATGAATATTTGAAGGTGAGTACTTATAAAATTTGTAAATTTCCCTTTTTGTTACTCGTAAATACGTCAAACTATCAAGTAAAAATCTTTCTGGGTGACAACGCGTCGCATAATTAAATTAGTTACAGATAATGCATGTATTATAAGATGTTGTATCTTTCAGTTATTAGGTTAACTACAATATACGTTAAATACAATTACCTAAATTTCACGCAAAATTTACAATATTTGTCTCCCATTTTATTGCATATATATATAGTAAACAAAGTTTTATCACTCATTTACCGACTCAACCTTATAACTTAGAAAGTATAGAAAGCTTCTGCTCATGATAAATTTCTGAAGACAGGAACAAAGGAATTCAATACTTCAACTTTTCTCAAGGAAATGAAGGATACTCTCGTGACAGATATTACACATATGCAATTTTCTCACAAGCAAAATTAATATTCACTTTCAAAACAGAAAAATACGAATTGAATTGAAAGACATACAAGGAAAAAAGATAAGTGTGAATAAAGGAAAGAAATTATGTAAAAACATTGCTCGTAAATTCGTCTCTACTAGATGTAAAGCGTGATCAATAATCATAAATATGCAGTTTAAACTTTAATACACCAAAAAGTAAATCTTTTTTGTAAATTATCATGTAATAATTAAATCAAAAATTATGATTTCAATTTCTATAATTTAATTTAATTCATGATTTGGAAAACCAATACGTAATTTATAGGATACAGAATATGCTAATATTTGCATTAAGACCAATTTATTACTTTTTATATCAATAATCTTTTATATGAAAAGTATATATATAATTTCCTGATTTTTTTGTTGATAAAGAAAGTCTCCGAATGAAGTTTTTAAGTCTAGTTGCTAGTATTCAAAAATTTATTTGATTGTTACATGTAAGAAATGACATTTCTTTGCTATGATAATATCTTAATCAACAAAACATACTCAGTGAAACCTAATCAGAGTTTTGAATTCGTGATAAATAAAAACTCTTAAAACTTTGGAAAGTAAATCAACAGCTGGAAATTACTGCAAGAATATTTGAACCAAAGCATATTTTCCTTCAGGGAGAGATTTTCATTGATAATGAGTCTTATGAAAGTGTCTCTGGAAGGAAACCCAGAAAGTTCTCAAGCACCCATTCCCACAAGCATTAACTGCTAAAGAGAGAGATAACCCTCTACGTCTATTTTTTTGTTTTGGTATTTAAATATGCAGTAATCTGTGTTCTAGTTTAACAGTTCGTGGATTCGATTCTCACTTAGAGTATCATGTTTTCAAGACTCGGAATCTATTTTAAATTGTTGTTCCCCCGGCATAGGTAACTCTGCAAAAAAGAGATAAATAAATCATAAAAAGAGATAAATAAATCTCTAGACCGTGTACTTATACGTTTCCCATTGTTCAACAGTAGCTGGGATTGAAAATGGATTGATTGGTTGTCACCCAATGGTTACGTTATGCCAACGAGGATTAATTAGAGGAGGACATACTGCTTCAAGTGGATTCCGAACTACTACCAACATTCAAGTTCAAGATGGGAATTGAAGTCACGAAATGCTGAATCACAAATACTCTAACATTAACCATTCGGCTGCTAGATCGATAAAGAACATGGACCTCACACAGTCAAGAACAGTCCTATTACTAAGTTTTGATGAACTGTGAAGATAGTAATAAATAATATTATTACTGCAATTTTTTGAAGAATATAATGCAAGCGAGGATTGCAAATATTAAATGCCTGCCTCACCATTGCTGCATGCTTCTGTGATTTTTTTAAAATTATAAAATAAAATTCAAGGTCATTAATAGCAGAAAGTAAAATTTTTGCAAATGCGTGCTTTAGAAAATACGTATTTGTCGCTGCAATTTTAAATTCACCGCGATAACTCAATTTATGGGAAGATTATATGACTTAGAATTCTTGCTCTGAGCCGGCATGAACTTAGGTTTCCAGCCGCATTTAAGAAATACTTTTCTTCCTTTTTCCTTTTCGGTCATATTTTATGGAGAAAAAAAATTGTGCAGCGAGAAACCGACGAGATAGAAACCGGTCACAGCATTCGAAATAAAAGAAAGAGCAAATTCTTAACCCTGTGCGAGATAAAGAATGCAAGACTGGGGGGTGGTTCGTCTGAGTCACGTGGAAACCACTTTCTCAGTTTTGAGTCTACTAGAGGACAGACAGGCGGTTATCCAACCTCGCAGTGAAGGTGTATCAACAAACGCGTCCGACCGCTTTGAATAAGCAAATTAGCATTGTTCTGGTTTCGAGGATACTGGAATCAAACGCTGTCTCGAAATTATTCGAAGTATTCATTTGTGCCTCAACATTAAATAAACAGAAAAAATCAAATGATTCCCAGTAAAAGAACAATGTATTTATCACATGAAAAAAATAAAAGGAAAAAATATCAATATTATAATTAAGAACATTATAATGACTCCGTTTGTAAACCTGAGTAGGCGTATAACCTTCTCGTTGTAATGTAATCTGGATTTTGACCTATAGTAAATCTGTAATACAAATTTTTATTTACTTCCCTTTATATATATTTCGAATACATGAATCACTTAACTTATTTTATTGCTTAGTTTATACCTTTTGTATAATTCATTATATAGCCGTAACACAATATATGTTCTTCAGTTTTGACGATATTGATCATAATTTGTATCTATTCATGATTACTATTAAAAACTTATAATGTGAAAAAAATTATGTAATATTCATGAAATATAAACAACATGTACAAATTTTCTTTTTCTACGATTGAAATTATGTTTCCCAAGATTCTTTGTTCTGCCTACTATACTGCTTCAACTAGAGACAAGTTTTTGACTATGGGTATAGGGTTGCCAAATTGCTGAAAGATGTCACAAGGTTTTGTAACGTCACGCATTTTTTTTTCTGACAGAACTTAGAAATATATTTACGTGATGCAACGTAGGGGAAAAAATCCAAACACTCACCACGACAGATATAAATGAAAAACATTTTCAAGACATTTTTTCACGTTGTTTAGCAATGACTGGCATCAAACTTGAGGCTTTGAACTTTGGAGAACACGGTTCACCATTGGATTACTTGGTTTTTATTTGTTTGGCATTCAACGTTTATTATTTTGCACACGAAGACTAATTAGACCGGAGCCTACACGTTTATTTCAAGCTGCTACAAACATCCATACCCGAGGTGGGGCACATCGTGGATTAGTGGCAGGGCAGTGCTCTTTGGAGCATGAAGCCTCGAATTCGATCCCAGCGACTGTTGAACAACGGAAGATAATTCTTAAATTTCTGTCTTCTGCATAGACGTCTGTCAGGGTTGTTGCTTGAGAGATGATTACGGTCCGCTAACTATGAAAATTTTCCCCGAAAGAAAATTTACGAGGCGAATATTGAAATATTTTACAACCAAAGGTCGTTTAACTGTACAGTATGCTGTATCAAAACCCGAGGAAAGAATCGAGCCCATGCACTGTTGAATAAAGAGTCCGATTTTAACCATTCAGCTGCCAGTTTATAGTAGCACTGGAACACGACGATTCAAATATAGAATATTTAAGACGTCACATATTATATATAACATCAACATTGATAACATCTATAAAATTCCAGAACAGAATTAGTATGAAAATTCGATTTTTATATGTCACTCAACAATCACTTTTATAGTCGAATCACTTTTTTGACCGAAGCCTTAAGCGTAAGTTGAATTCTAATCCACTACAAATGCCTACATCTTAAGGGAGAGTAAAACCCACGAATTATTGAATTTAAAAATAAATGGATGATTATTGAATCCTTAAGAGGACAAACTGCTGGAATTTGGTGGGGATAGTCGTGGCTTTGATTCCAAAAGGGTAGCAAGTTTGATATTGGACCCAGATAAGCACCTCCAATGCACGTCAATAATTTGGTAGGTCTAATGTTATTCTGATGATGTATCACGAAACAGACATGTTCTCATGTGTTGACTTCGTCAATTAACTAGCGCCTAAAATGAAGAATTTATCTGAGCTTAGCGGTTTCGGTCAGCAAAAACAAAAATATGGAAACGTATTGCAAGAACAATTCACTTACATATATAGCAAATTAATAATCTATATTCTCTGAAACCAGACTTCTCATAAATGTGTAATTGCATAAGTCTATGACCTGTGACTTGTTTTTGAAAGTACATTTTGACGCATTACATATATATATATATATATATATATATATATATATATATATATATATATATATATATATATATATATATTAATTTAGGAATTTTTATCTACCACATACAGACACACATTTGATACTAATTTATTGTCTGCTGGGTATAAATCTAAAAAGTATGTCTTTTCATTATTTTAGAATTTTTTTCACACCTTTCAAATTTAAAAGAAACTACAAAATTGACTGATTAAACATATAAAAAATAACTAGGAATAAAAAATTAAGCAGAAAACTCACTGTCAATAATAAATAGAATGCTATGTTAAAATTATAAACACAATTTAAAATATTTTTTATAAATATATATCTCCATCTGTTTTTCGATGTTGGAAAGTTCAAACTATTCAAAAAGTTAATAAAAAGAGCTAACAATTAAAACTAAATTTTTGATGAAAAGTATATAAAACTAATAAATATAATTGCATACACACAACAATTAAAAATATCATTTATAACTTCAAAAATTAGCATTCTATACCTTATTTTGAAAATGACCGTTTTGCACAAAGCAGCTATGTAAGTTAAGTTTCCCAATAGTCATACCTAACATTTAACGTTTATGCCAATTACTACAAATATGCTTCATTAAGGAGGGAGTCGAACCCATGATCTGTGGAACTAAAATCTGAAATGATAGCTTTTCATCTATCAGTTAGGTGATATATGAGATGAAACCAGTAGTTTGGGTAACCATAATAAAAATGTTGTAGTAATAATATCCAACACAGAAATTTTAAATAAATCACTTATCATGACATTATTATTACTCGTTTTATTTTATTCTTTCTCTGAAAATTAAATGTTTCAAATTTGAAGTAAATATGGTTTCAACATTATTCTTATCTAGTATTAAAATAACAATAAATTGTAATAAAACCGTTATTAGTTAAGTTAAATCTAAGAAAACATTAATGAAATACATATTTCATTTTAGTTTTTTCCGTTGAAAGATTTTCTCAAAAGTTTTTCAAAAGTAAACCCTTTCGAAAACAGCATACAAAAATATAAATGTCAAGTTATTGACCAGAACACTACTTCCTCAATAATCTTGTGTGAACTGACGTCTTAAAACTAAGCTATTCTGTAAAACAAAATAAATTACAATTAAAAAAAAAAGGAAGAAAAATGGCAAAAGTGTAATTGAAGACACGGAAAAGCAAACACAAGTGGCAATTTTCAGCCAGGTAAGTGACAGATATTCATTGTTACTCCGGCATGATGGAATAAATCGCCGACATCCTGCCAATGAGGATGTAATGAACTTCTAAGGGAATTCTCTGATGCAAGCTTCCAACGTTAACAAATATTTATTGAACGGCTGAAGGAAAATGGAGGGGAAATTTATGGGACAGCAAACACTGTTCTTTAAGAGAGAATGCAAGGTGAAATTTCAGCAATGCATCACTCTTGGGAGATTTAATCCCTTTTCTTAAGTTCCATCCATGTGTAGATAGCTTAGAATTTCGCACAGGGCTTTTAAAAGCGAACTACACTTTTCATTTTAAGAGATGCAATTCTAAAAATGTTCAAATATCAAATAATTTTAGTATTTTTCCATTGAAATGAATTCATTCACATTACAGAATGTTCTAATAATGTGTTAAAATAATTAACTGTTATTATATGCTTTTTCACGAATATTAATCGAGGGATAAAAATTATCCGTATCATTTTCTTCTTCATTGGACATTGCGTAGAAGACAACCTAAGGATGCTATAAGGCCTCTTAAAATACACTGCAACAATTGCCTCTCAAAATACAGAAAACTCCCAAGCACTTACTATGACGAATCTGTATGCAGGAAGCAGAATCTCGCCAATCTCCTGTAGTTCAATAACTGGTATTTATCCAGAATTCACCATGAAAAGCTATTTCCTTACTGCAGAACAACTTTAATATATAAAGAGTAACATTCTCTTGAAGATAGACTATCTACTATGCTGTGTCAAGTTTAACAGTTAAAAGCTGTTGTAAAACTTATCCATATCCACTTAATATCCATCGTCAATTAACATTTCTCCAGTGTTTTTTAAGACAATAGGTCTTATTCATAAGTCGCAATAGAAGAAACTCGAGAAACTCCCCGCTTATTTCAACAAACGTGCTTGCAGAAAGCAGGTGAGCATCATTCCATTCTCTTGGTTCGCCAATAGCTGAGTTCGAACTCATAAATTTCCTTCAATTACCAATTTGGCTACTGATGCAATAGATGAATATAAAATTACAAAACATTTCAATAAAATGAATTTGAACAACATTTATAAACGTTTTAAAACTTTTTTAAAAACATTTCAATAAAATTAGTTTCATTTTTGAAAATTATAATCCCATATTTGCTTAGCATGTCATGAATTCTAAATTTCCCTTCATTTTGGAAAATTACTTTCACTTATATTACTCTTTCACAAACGAAAGTGGTGAATTTTTACAAGATTCGAGAATATTTCTTTCTTGTGGTAAGGTTGAAGTTAGAATTATTAGAAGCTTATTCCACAACAAATTTTTTTTCCCGATGGTCATTGTTTTAGGCATTTGAGAATTAAATTAATACATTTATCCTTGTTCTCAAATAAAAGAGTTCCTATTTATGTGGAAAGCCTACATAGCCACCCCGTCTTCTCGAATGATTAAAACTTATAGAAGAGAAATATCTGTTGCATGTTATCTAAACACGCACCCCCTAAGATGAGTACACGCTCACCACCTGGGACTGAAATGAATGAGGGAAAGAACGGGGCATCCCCCTACTCCCAGTAAATTAAATGGTCTCGCCATCGATGTATAACGAGAGGGTGTTTCTCCCCATTTCTCCCCCTCTGTTATCCACACAATTCAACAAAACAATCCAACCACTGTATTTGGAGTGTAATCTTTGTTGGATGTTTTATGGTACAGGGTGCTCCCTGATCACACAGCATTACAAAGGTGTATTGTATTTAGTGATTAAAAAGTTCTCGCATGATGAAATTTCACTTTCAGAAATTACTCTTTTTTATAGCTAAGATAATATTTAGCATGGTAATCAGAAATATATGCCAGTGGGGAAAATTAGCAAATGAACAAAAAGCTATTTAATACAAATTTTTCTCAATTCTTAAACCTAAAATGTGTGTTATTTGTATATTTACACAGAACTAGAGCTGCATAAAGTGATATTAATGACAATTTTGAGAAATATTAGAGAAATGCTAAGAAACAATCTTGGTAAATGATCAGGAAAATTGCCAACAGTATTAATTAATGACCATGAGTTACCGCGGAGCGCGAAGCCCCACTAGATGGGGAAAACGAAACATTATCCTACATTTGCAATCGTAGATTTATGAATAGATATTTTATTGTTTCCCCAATCAATTATGTTAATTTTTCTTCTCATTAAGAAATTATAGATACTCTGCTTATATGATAGATTCTCTTCATTGATATAGGCTAAATACAGACTGTGTTTAATGACTTGAAGTGGCTCATATTATGCAATGACGGCGTTTATTGCTGAGCTGGCCTTTTCATTGTTACATAATACCAGCAGCATGTTTTGATACGTCGCTCGACAATGGCATTTTGCATACAATACTCATTCGACTAGGATCTATGGATTAAAATGGAATTAACGTCAACAAACTTCCATGCAAGAGATGCAACTTGAAACCCCCACGCTGTTGAATTGAAAGCCAGAATCTAAATTTTCATTTGCCGCCTCGGTCACGTCAATGAACAGATATTAGATCCTGGTAAACACTGAACGTGCAGGATTTCTCAGCATTACGATCTTCGATAGGATCAAGTATCGAACACGCTGTCATTTAAACACGAGATCAGTGTTTTTTCTCTATAAAGCTACTGTCTGTGGTAGGCCTGAAAAATTCATTTTTAAGGGGAAGTAAACTTACAAGTTTTTTCCCCGATGGATGGAAATGAAGCAAATTTTAATTGAATATAAATTCAAGTGCAAAATAAAAAACTGAAGTTGTGCAAAATTTGCAAATTCGTGAAAAAAGATTAAGTTTGCAATGAAAAGAAGAATAAAGAAAAAATTTAATTCCTAAATTCATTTATTATTTAAAGAAATATTGCAGGCAATGATCGTGATCTATGTCTTAAGTAAAGCGCGATTTTAAGTCTTAAGTTTAAAAGATTTTTACTAACACTAGAAAATTTCTCAACTAAATGATATGTTATTGCAAATGATTTTATTCACTTTTAAAAAGATCTCTACAACGTGTTTTCATAAAAGTACTGATTTAATGTTTTTCTCAGGTAAATGTAAAAACAGTTTTCAGTTCAATATTTTTAGAATTGATAAATTTTTGTATCATTGTCTTCAAATTAGTTTCTTTTACATTATTTCTAAATTATAATCAATAGTTAGTGAGTTTTAACAACACATAGTATATTTAAAAAAATGTATTGTGGCTTTATAACCGACTTTAGATGTTAGAATATAAATTTCATAAGATCAAACAATCATCTTACATTATTTAACAGAAGAGAGATTTTTTACTCCACAAATTCGCAACAAAATATATATATACATATATATATATATATATATATATATATATATATATATATATATATATACATATAGGTTCACTCTACTGAAAGCAATATAACAAATCCAACTTAATCTGGGTACGCAGGATACCTCATGGTTCCCTTCGATTTCATTGTAGCAGCAATTTCTTTTTACAGTTATAATACTAATGTTATTTAAAACTGTTATTTCACCATGACCGAAAATAGCAATGCGATCTTCAGATAGGAGCTCTTGGCCTCGATATCTACTACTGTTGAGCAATAGGAGTTTGTTTGTCGCTTAACGATGATTTTTTATATACGAGTCTAATTATACCGGAACCTACCCAATTTAAAGTGGATTCCGAACTACTACAAAACACACAGGATAAAGGTGGTTTTTGAACTTATGAACTATTGAGCCGAAGGCAAAAACGCTAAGCATTTGGTGGGCAACTCGGTGAACAATAAGATATAAGTGTTGCATTTATGCTTTTTGCATGCAAACTCGTAGAGAACTCGAACAAACTCGAAAAACTACTCGCTTGGTAGTTTTTCAGTTTTATCCTTACGATATAGAAATATGGTTTACTACTTATAAAGTCATTCCGCGGAAGGCAATAATAATAAGTCATCCCAATGTAAATATTAAAAAGCCTTATAACGACCTTCAGCCTTTAGGCTGTTCATTTAGTAGTGTCAAAAGATCCACCTATTCAATAGCTAAAAAAATAGGAATGCCAACCACATGGACATCAACAATGGGAAATGAGGTCAATCGAATTCATCTATAAATGGAAATTTTTTTGTAGAAAATATAACTTCTTTCCATTGTTTTTTTTTTCTCTACTTTTCTTGAAACATTTTAATGGATATTAAGTACTTTTCCCTGAGTAAATCTTGCTTCTATAGAGAAAAAGTCATATAGATTCTAGTTATGATTTTTTATTCGAAAAATCATATTTCTGATTTAATTTTATGTACAAAATGTTTTTAATGAAAATAAAAAATATGGTAAGTTTCACATGTACTTTATATAGTGAATTTAAATCAATATTAGATATAAGGCTACAAAAAATTTACTTGTTGTGGGCACAGACTTGACAATGTTGGCTTTAAATTAATGTAATCATGCAAAATACTCTATTTTAAATTCCAATGCCTCCAAATGTAATAATCTAATAATTAATTTTGTCAAACTAAAAATTATTGTCAAGTTATTTCCCTCACTTCACATTTTAAATGTAAATGAATAACTCTAGGTTTTGAAAAAATACAAGCAAATTTATGAATACAGTCACAACAATGACACAATTCTTCGTTCTTGCCTTTAGGGTCTATACCCAGATAATCTAAGAGCGAATGGTGTGTTATTTTTAGTATTCTGGGAAAATATGAAGGTTAACTTTTTCAACTTTGCTGAGAGTATTGCATAAAGAATTATACAATGGAAAGATTTTCTTTAAATTGTGAGATTTTTTGAGTATTTATTGTATTCCGATTCTAAGGAAAATATTTTTACTAATTTATTGTCTGTAATTAACACCAGAAATACGTAAAAGAACGTAAAACCTACATTTTAAAATTATATTTTTCTTAAGGTTTATACTCTAGTAAGAGTAAGTTTTAAAAATCACTTTATTATTTCAATACACAGTAAAGTCTCTTATGAAGTTTTCAATTTTATTAATTTTTTATAGATTAAATGTTCCTAGGGTACTTTTCTGTTATCGAAACTAGAGATTTGTAATTACAAATGTTTTGTAAAATTCGACAAATACCCCCCCTTTGCTGGAGTATCATTTCAGTTGTAAGATATCTAAATATCTTTCAAGTTTTTACTTTAGAGGAGAGGGCTTTATAGATAGTGAATGTGGATCATATTCACGTGTCTCAAAGGAGAAATTACGGAACACTTCCAATCACATACCTAGATCAGATATGGATGTCAAACAGAATAACACAATTTTCAACATAATTTCATTGGAGTTTTTACCATAGATATAAAAATCACAACTATTTTGGCAATTTTTATGTTTTTCCGCAAAATACCGAATATTTAGGATTCTAGAATCCCATCCTAATAACAGAAAATACATTTTTATGAAAACAACAGTACAAACATTGTAATATTTTTAGGATTTATCTTTAACAGTTCAGAAAGAATTTACTATAGCAACTTTATTTTGAAACTAATAACCATATTCTTGAATAGTTTTAACCAAAATAATTAATAAAGCTACACTGAAAAATTATTCATTGGTAATTTTGATCCCAACACTCTATCCTTAATTCTAAAATTTATACTCAAAAGAAATTATTGTTTATTAAATGTTAAAAATACTTGGACGATAACAAGTTTATAGAAAACTTGAATGTATAATGAAACACTGAGAAAATTTCTAATTCAATACCAAATTCTAAGGATTTCTCTAAAATTTTATACTTATTTTATAAATATTTTAAACTTTTGTAGGCATATTTGGATTTTTCAGATCTCAATACAGGATTATTCGAGATCGATACTTAGAAGAAAAGCTTAATGTGATACGAATAGTTAATTTCAGATTTAATTGCCTACAGGATAATTGAATATAATGAAACATTAAGAAGGCATCTTATAAGGAAGGCTATGAAAAATATTTTGTAATTTATTGTAAACCTAATATTCTATAAATGTTACAAAGTAAATCACAAGCCTAACTGAATATTTAATTATATCATTTTATACATTTATATCATTTTAAATACTGATTTGAATATTTAATAATAACTTTATCGCATGATTGGGATTATTTTTCACAAATAACGGGTAACTTTAAGATTATACTCAAACAATGTTTTAAAAAAATTATCAGCGTTAAAATGAACAAAAATTTCAAATTTAAGAAAATGCTTGGTTTAATGGTGTATTTAATATTTATTTTGGATCTTTATCATTTTTTTAAATCGAATAACTTACAAATCACAAAATTATTCCTTTATTAAGTTTATATTAATTTTATTATCATCCAAACTGGAACTTCATTAAATGAAGCATAATTCTACTTGAATTTGTAAGGAATATTTTACAAAATAAAAATTCAGATTTGTGTTGACTCGATATAAACTAGAAAATTTTTGTACTTATATGAAAAAATATTTACATTTATGTATAATATTTACAAATATTTTAATATATATCCTTTAAAATTTTAAATAATGTCAAAAGAGGAAATTTTAAGAACTATATTATACAGAAAACGAAAACTAAAAATATATTATACTACACTAAAATAAATAATCTCTGTAAATAAATTTTTAGCAGAACGTTATTTAATTAAATCATTTTACAAAAAGCATAAAAAAATTTACTTACGAACTTTCACAGTTTTGGCGTTGAGGCTGTCAACTATTTTTTGGCAAGCATGAATTCTAGAATTAAGATCGTAAGTTCTTTGGAACAATTTCCGGCATTCTAAATCAATATTTCCAAAGACATCGTCTGCTATTCTTGCAAGCTGTGAGATGTGTCTTATAACACGAACCAACCGATCGTTTGCAAAAGCATCAGCGTCAAATGTTCTGCTTTTTTGATCTTCGGAACTTTTTTTCTCCCGTATTTCAGGAGTGTCTTTCGTCTGTATAATCCATTTATAAAAAGGCATTTTCTTAGCGAAATATGCATGTCAACCAAATCGTAGTTTAAAAACAATGTTTTCGTCAAACAAAATAAAAATATTTACGATAAAAAGTATCACATAGTAATCTGATGATTTTATATAATCATAAAATATAATCGTCCTATCAATTTGTTCAAAATTTGCAATACATCCATGTAAAATTGCTTCATTTTAACTTCGAAACATTCCAAATTTGTAACTAACTTGTAATTTTTAATTTTTTCGAAAATTTCAGTATACCTGTGTTATTACTTCGGAGATAACCACACGAGTTATTCGTTTCGAATAAGACTTCTGCCAACACTAAAACTTTGACATTAACAACCACAATATAGAAATAAATGCCGATAAGAAAGACGAACAGATCGGTCGACACGAGATCTTCAAAACATTTGCGACAGTGGATACAAATCAAACGATATTTCTGAAGAAAAACACACTTAGAATTAGTTTGAAGTTCCCACTTTCTGGGGTTGTTTACATTGACAACATCTGCTACGCGTGCACACCTGCTTCTTCGACCAGACACGGCGGCAACTGACGAAGTTTTGAACCCGGTCCTGATCAACTTGACTCGTCCGGCCCCTGAGCATGTAGTTCAGGAGAGAGCTCTGAATCTCTCTCCACTTCCTGCTGTCAACCAGGTATCGCTTAGATGGACCGTATAGAAAAACAAATTTCCTTTCTTGGAGGACGGACTCCAGTTCATTCCTATTAACTGAGTTTTCCTTTCTTAAAGACAACACATTTTCTCTATTTCACTCTCTTTAATAATCAATGTATTAAAAATATTTATTTATAAATTATCTCACACACTTTGTTTCTAAAGTTTGTTTTCACGATACTTATTGCACGTTGAAGATTTTCACGAAATACATCAGAATTACTTTGTGATAAAAAAAAGTAATAATGTTTATCACTTTTTTATCACCAAATAATTCAGATGTATGACAACTTCTATTCTAAATTTTTTATTTCTTTCTTAACATTTATAAAAAATGTTTTTAAAAAAGGGGGAAAACATCTCATTTGTTTAATAAAATAAGTAGAAACTACATAGCAAGCAGTTAATAGAAAAATACATTTTATATTTAAAATACATTTTTAAATATAAAATGTATTTTTCTATTAACAACATACTTAAAATACATTACACAAAAATACATTTTTAATACTGATTTAAATAAAAGAGACTACAAATTATTGTATAAAAATAAAGATACTATGTTATTAACATAATAAAAGAAGTTTATTTAGGTATTTTTCAATTATCCAGGTAAATGAAAAATATTACCACAGACAAATTAACTTTTAATTTGATAAATTTATTAATTTTCCCCATAATTTTATAAATATAGCTTAATCACAAAAAATCAATTAAATTTTATAATTTATAAGAAAAAAATAAATATAAATAAAACACAATTAACTTTATTTAGTTTGATATCGATTGCGCCTAATAATCGAAAAACACCTTTAAAATCAGGCCTATAATGAAATAAAATAAGTCTATAAAATTATAAAATTACTTTTAATTATTAGTTTCTTTATAAAAAATGAAAAGTACATTATTTATTATAAACAATATATATATATATATATATATATATATATATATATATTGCTTAAAAGTTCTACGTTTTTAAAACATTATTTTAATATAATTGCAAATAGAAAGTAGCAGCATATCACAGCAACAATAAAATAGTTGAACAATTCTTAAGAAATAGTACATTAAAAATATAGAAATAAGATAAGCAATTCCCATTTAAAAAAATGAAAAATGCCGGTATTAAATAGTACGACCATATTTTTTGAACGCCAGTTTCTATCCCGATATTAGGTTATTTGACATCTGCGTGTACATCTGTCAGTTTATTGGAAATTTTCCAAATATAAATGTGTTTGCATGTTAAAAGACGAATTGAAAATTTTTATTAGTGTTCAATCAAAAATAAAAATTCTCTTTTTTTATAGAGGTAAGAAAATAATACACAATAAAAATACTGAGAAACTTAGTTTCGAAAATCTATTTATGATTCACAGAGGAATGAAGCTGCTTTTTCAATCATGTTTAAATTTTAATAGATTGAGGTACATTTCCGTTTGTGCTTATTTTTGGCAATGCAATTTAATATTGAAGCTACTTAACTCCGATAACTGCTACATTATTTGGAACCAAATAACAAGCTCCACACCTCAAGCGGTATCATTATCTCCACGGCAAACCACGCTGGTCTTTGAATGTGTTGAACCTTATATTATAGAACATTTAACTTTCATATACAATATGCATTATATATATATATATATATATATATATATATATATATATATATATATATATATATATATATATATATATATATATAAAATCTCAACACTAGATAGTCTTTGGTTTAGTCAGATATATTAAAATTGTTAAAGAGAGTGTATTATTTTTCTCACCACTATAATGCGGTTGTGATTAGTCTGTTCCATTTCCTACATACTGTTATTTTCATGCAATAATTATGAAAATTTCAATAAATTACATTAAGGATTAATGTCATTTATTCGTGTTCGAACAGTGTTTATCCCCTGCTGATTGGCATCTTTTTCTATTATATATATGTACATTATAACTTAAAAATCCTGTACAAATTTTCTTCAGCCTGATTGCATTTCTTCGCGAAATATGAACACGTCTTTAAAATGTTTTTGCAGGAATATGCTTAGCTTGTTTAAAAAATAACTCAACTTATTTTACTCACCCATCATAAAAATCAGAAAAACTTCTTAGGATTTCGTATTATCCAGCTGTTGAAAAAATATTATGTAAAAGAGTGTTGCCGAAAGCATGAGATAGCATATTATTTCCTCATGAAGGAAGTTGATAAATTGAAAAACTATACAAAATACTTTTATCATACCGTAATTGAATTGTTCATATTGAATTTGAAACATGATAATTTTTTTCTACATAATTATTTTGAATAAAATTGTTACCTTAGTATATTTTAATTCTGATTAAAATAATCGTGTTGTTGCTATTACATTTATTTCACCACAAGGGAACATCTTGTAAATCATATGATGACATGGATCTGTTGCAGCCAAGTATGGAAAAGCATCGTTCTCGAGTCAGGAAGGTAGTCACCTTGACCAAGCCGAAGATATCTTTTTGAATTTTGTAGTTATAATATTTTTTCCCTTCGCGTAAGATGGCGAGAAGAGGAGGGTGTATCGTCTTCGTCATTTGACAATGGTTCAAATTTATTAGATGGCAGGCTATATATATATACATCTGAGATTTTTAAAAATATAAATCAATGTGGTTATATACATATAAACTGATTGTATTATATAAAATTCATATTGTCTTTAAGCGCTCAAAAGTCGTGCATCATGCATGTAATCATACCCCAAAATGTACGACCACATGCTTCACTGCAATTGGGACACTCTGCAGCAATTCAGGAAGGATTTGTTGCAAAAAAATAATGTTTATTGCTCCATTCATATGCTCGGGCAGTGAGTGCGGCCCGAAAGGAACTAAAAATTTCTGACCTTACATTGAGACCAAGCCTTTAATGAGACTTCCATGATACACTTACATGTGTTGACAATGAATTCTGGCAGCTAATATCAACAGTAAATAAAACAATACTACGAAATTAAAGATTAGAATGTGTGGTGAGGAATGTATCTAGGGAACAAATTGTTTTCGACGGGGATAGTCATCTTCGATTAGAAGTTCTAGATGTGGGAGCAGTACATATTTGAGGAATGAAAAATATTTCAGACCATGTGCTATACATCGAGTTCAACTACACGTGTACGTCTCCCAAACACAAACACATCGTTGCTGAACAACAAGTGCTCGGCGTTCTATTTATTTTTCTGCATGAACATCTGTCCAGAGAGTGTCGAGAATTGTTCTTGCGATTCGTGTAAAATGGCTCACTATCTACGAGTATTATCGTCGGAATGTTAATACAAATTAAATACCCAAAAGAACTTTACAACATCTTTCCGCTCTATCAGGATATCCGCAATGTACTATCAAATATTTAGAGTGTAATAAAATATCATAACTGACAATTATGACCTTAATCTTACAACTTATGTTATTTTTAAATAAATCAGTATTTTTCATGAACATCTTGTGTGTGATTAAGACTGTCATCATTTTTAAAGTGTAAGATGAACATGTCATTTAAGACTTTAAAAGTGAATGATAGCATTTCAACACCTGATATAAAAATATTAATTGAAAAAAATTTCTCTGATGAGTAATTCAAATGTACAAGTTCATAATAATTAAGCAGTTAACTTGTAGAAAATTAAACTAATATCATTAAGTTCATGTATAAATATTTCAACGAGATTACATGAACAAAAATTAAACTTATGAAATAAAAGGAATGTGAAAACATAAAAGGCACATAATCATCATAATCTGTTTATGACGACGAAATAAATTAATAATGAAATTCAATTAGATAATTGCAAAAGAACCATTTTTAATGATGGTACATTGTAGCTAATGGCATTAAGAAAATACATAATTTTCACCTTCAAATTAAGGAACAATAACTAAGCAGTTACATTTATGTATTAAAAATTCCTATGAATACATAAGAATTCACAAGAGAAATTATTTGATTTATTGATATTTAAGAAAAATAATGAAATTATTATTTGAAGTACTCTAAGTAATTATATTATATATATATAATAAATATTTTAATAAACATAAGCGAAGCTAAGAAAATTTTAAGTAACCAAACTTAATCAAGAAAAAGGATGTTATTTATTTCAAATCATATTGTTGTAAAATGCTAAGAGTAGTCTTCCTGTACAATTTGCTTTCCCGTAAGACTTGAAAAATGAGAAAGAATTGAATCTAAAATTGCGTTTATCTGTAGCAGTGATAATCAAGTCATCGATTGCGAGCGACTTGCATCTATCGCGAGTTTTTCCAATAGATCACGTAAACTCTCCGATAGGCTCAGCTTGATTTTTCAATATGTTGAAATTATTTCAAAAATATCTCAAGAAACACAGCAAATATGTTGAAATCATTTCAGATTTGAAAAGAAAATTCAATAAGATTTTATAAGGATTTCAATCGCTGAGCAGTTTGTCAATTCGCTTTATATAGATTGATTGTAAAGAATTCTCTATTCTTCAATATCAATCATTGTCACATTGAGTATTTTAATTTTCAAGACAATGCTGTAAAAGAGTTGGAACTGATTGATTTCAGAAACTACTTATCTGTAAAATCGTTTTTCAAGAGATGAAAATATGTGGGTTATTGTTCTTAGAAAATATAATATCCAATTTCGGTCAATATTTATCTTAAAATCCCACAAAGCAATTTTTATAGCTACATATCTGTGTGTGAGGTTTATTTTTCAACTAAGAAACGTATAAAACATTAGTACAGAAACAGATTCACTGCTGAACAAAACACTTGGACAACTGTATTCGAATAACAGACATTACCTACTTTCCCATTATTTAAAAACTTATTGATAATAAAATAAAATTTTTCTCATTTAAGTGAATAATTTTGATGAAAAAAATCTGTTTCAAAAAATTTTCTTTATGTACAGTTCAATTTCATCTTGTTATATAAGCAATTTAATTCAAATTTATTAACTAAAACCATAAATTTACTAAATACGTAAATTTATATGTACATTAACAAATGCAAGACTTTTTAAAGAGAAGAAGTTCGTAATTTTTTTGGCCCGCAGCTAACAGTAAAATTTAAAAATGGTAAAACTGTTTAGAAGCTTCATAGTTAGGTAATCATTACCTACAACGTTAGCAAAGAAATTGAAAAACTACCTTATTTAGCATAAACTCGGGAATTAGGAGATTTTTAAAAACAAAATTGGTGGTTTAATGAGGATGTTTCAGAAACCTGTAGACCAAATTTCGAAATTTTCCAGAAATTCCCGGGTAGTAAATAAAACCTATCAGCACTCTTCTCCCTCCAAGAGGAAATCAGTATTAAACTGAGCTTGGCAGATTTAGATACATTGATTTGCTGTGAAACTGTACTCATTGTTGATACTAATAATAAAACTACGGATTATTTAATTTGTTTCTTTTTTGTGACTTATTTAAAATGTTTTGGAATTTTAACATGCATTCCTGATTTACTGGTGATTAAAATACATTTGTTAATGCACTGCGAGAACTTATTCTAAATCTGCGATGCAAAATAACATAAATTTCAAAAGTGGTGCAACTCAAATGTCTGTAGCTAATGAGTAACAACTCTAAAGCCTGCGTTTATGAGCTATCACTATAGTAAAAAAATTGCCTTTTTTTCTCTCTTTAAACAGTATCTATTTTCGAATATAGATCTCCAAAATACACTTTTGTGACTAACCACTAAAATACAAATATTCCGCAATTTCGCTTCTCTCATTCCTTTTAATTGATAATTTTATCACTTTAAAAACATAAATTTAATTTAAAATGATGATGTAATTCAGTAACAAAAACTAAATTAATTTATTGAGTTTAGATGAATTTCTCTTTTGCTTTTGTCTCCCTTCTCCACGCTTAACTTATTCTTTATTCATTAAAAATATTATTACATTCCTCTATAAGATATCCATTTAAAATTTGGACAATACTTGTTAAATCTTTTACACATATACATGGGGCCACGGTAACCTGGTGGAGAAATGTCATTCTCGTGTCCATGAGATAACAAGTTCGATACTTACTCTTTGGGCGAGCATACTGTGACAGCCTTTGAATATTAAAATTTCCGGTTGATCCAATATCCCTCCGCTGATGAGCAGAAAGAAAAGAACACTAGAATTGGGCAGCTGGAAATATATAGCAAAACCTAATGTTTTTTCAGTTGAATCAAAATATAAAATTCTAAATTGCTGAAAATCCTATGAAAAAATCTTATTTTTCGATAACTAGATTTTTTGTACTTGTTTAGGATAAGCGAATATAATATAATAATCGAGAAGATAGATTGAGTCTAATAAAATGATGAAGTAATTTGATTACGCCCAATAAATTTGCAAATGAATGTGTGCTCTAATGAATGAATGAAATTTTTTTATTTGTTTAAATTATAGATTAAAATGAATTTATGCTGTTTCAAATATCATAGGGAATTATTTTTAGATCACTGTGTTATTCGTAACAAAAAGAATTTAACTGGATACTGCATTATATCAGTACACTAATATATTGAAAATTAGCAATTAATTTTTCTTTTTGCACACGTTTTGAGTCTGCAGTGTTTAAAAAATTAATAATCGATAAAAAATTTTAATGTTGTCAACATTTTAAAAATGTTAAAAAATTTCATTTTTTAAAACAAATACATACAAAAAGCGAAGAAAACTTATTACTTTCTTTAAAAAATTTTCTTACGTTAAAAATTATTATTAAAAAATATTTTCGTCACAGATGTAGAGACATGAGATGCACATAAAAATATGATTGGTCAACTTGACACTTTACAAAATTATTTTGCACTCAAATGATATTTCAACTTAGACCAAGAGAGTTTGTAATTAATTACTTTTAAACTACAAACATCCATACTCAAAGTGAGAATCAAACCCACAAAATGTTCAATAATTGAAGAACAGAAATCTGACCATTCAAATTTAGTTTCAAAGATGTGAAGTCATAAGATAGAGGTATCAACTGAGAAGTGCATGAGAAATTAAATAATAAGCATCTACAATTTGAAATAAAAACACAATTTCATATTTATTTATATAGATTTCAGTAATAACATAAATCAATTTATAAAACAATTAAAAATGATTTGCAGATTTTAATCACACCAAGTATTAGTTAAAATGTTTTCATAAGATAAGTAAATAAAACATAATTAATTGAACAATTTAAAGAATATAAAATATTAAAACATAACAAACATTAATTTCATGTCTTAATTAATACATAAATTAAAACAAGTATGAATATATGTAAGTTTGAATAATTTAAAGAATATAAAATATTAAAACATAACAAACATTAATTCCATGTCTTAATTAATACATAAATTAAAACAAATATGAATATATGTGAGAGGATGTAAATAACTGATCACCAGAAAGTAAAACCTTTGAATTCTTAGTTTTAAGTTTAGTTAGTTACTTTTATTAAAAAATAGCATACTGCTTCACAATAAAGCTTTGCTAGAAGAAACAATTGAAGGCCAATGCGAACTTAATCAGATCTTGTTTTAAAATATATGCATATATTTATCACAGGATTTGCTAAATTTTAGATTTTGAAAATTTTACATGAAACATAGAATATAAAAGTATAATTTAAAGTTTTTACTTTTTTCATTCTATTAAAACCTTATTTATAAAATGTGTACAATCTTTATAAAATGCATTATGCATACAAATTTCTTTGAAAAAAAATATAAATACATCCATAAAAACGTATTTATATTTTCAATGTTTCTCATCTATAATTTGTTTTTGAAATATGTTTTCATTATATTACAAATATCATGATACAAATGAAGATTTTGTGATTATTTTCTTTGTACGATAAATTTAACGAGAGAGTTATTCATACTGATGTGACATTACTGTGTAATCGTAAATTTTTTAAACTATTTTCAAGTAGCGCTTTGGCGGCTTTTCTTCAGAAAATTATAAGTTCAATTATAAGAAAATTAAATTTTACAAGAAACAATTCTCAAAACATTTTTAAAAATATTAATTTCATGAAATAAATAGTTACATGATTAATTTAAACTGATTCCATTCTTAATAAGTACTGGAACTATTCTGAGGATGATGACGATTGATATGGCAAATTTAAAATTTGGTTGATAATTTTATCAAAGAGCAAGAAAAAATTTTATTTCTTCAATTACTTTGAAATATATTATTATTGTGTGAATAATTATTTTTCACATTTAAATCATAAATTTAAAAACAACAGTGTATAGTTATTAAAAGGTTCTTTTTGATAACTTACAAAATCTGTTAATTTTTTTTTTAAATAGCTAGACTTAAAAGTGAGATTGATGAAAAAAAGAGAATATTGAAGTAATTTAATAATTTTTTTTATATCTTCAGAAAAAAATAACTCGATTTTCTGAACATAGCCTTCATAATATTGAAACTGTGCAAATTTTTTTTTTAAAATACTTCAACCAGGGATGTCATTAAGAGGTACTAAATAAATGAAATAATGGTGGGAAAGAGTTAAGAAATATACCAACTTAAAACATTGAAAAGTTTAAATACTGAGTTTAAAAACGATTTATCAAAGTTAAAAGTTGGAAAACTATCAGCATGCAATAAAGAACATTTTTCATTGGATTTTGGATGGTTAAAACTACATCAAAAATTATTTTCTACTTTACGTGTGGACTAACACAATAATGATTCTCAGGTTCTGTTGTAATTGGAATCATCAGTATATTTAGATAAATTTAAGGAAAATTATAAATCTAAGGAAATTTTCGTAATTGAAGGAATAAATAATCATGATATTTATTAGATAAAATTCTCAAAGTTACTTTCCGTAAAAATGTCAAGGAAAAAATGAATGAAAATCCTAATAAAATTATTTTCTAAATTTTATTTAAAAATTGTAATATTGAAATTGATTTTTGCTTAATTATGAAACCTATTTTTTAAGAACATGAATTTATAAATTAATTTGAAGTATATTTTACAAGGTTTGAATGGATTAAAAATTTACCTAAACCAAAGCTGTGTATTGCTTTTCTTGTACAGAAGTAAATACAGTATTAAATTACAGTGCTTAGCAATCAAAATGTAACACAATGAACATATAATAAAAAATGTGTAAATCATAGTACAAATGATGTGCACCAAGTAATACAAATGATACAAAGTAAGTTGCATTCTGGTACAGATCAAGTGAGATATAAAGAAAGGAATTTGTAGAATTGAAAATAGTTGTGTTGTTCTATTAGTAAAAATAATTTTCTTTGAAAAATTTTTTTTCTGACCAGACAAAATTCAGTACTGAGAATACCAAGGCATGGAACATCAAGACATTTCAAGTAGACAAATGAGTACACTAAAACTATATTGATTAGACAGAGAAGTAATCCTAACTGCTGTAGACATATACAATGAAAGAAACAATGATTGTATAGTATAACTTATTATACTCTTTTAAAAATAATGGAAATTCATTACTTCATTTTTATATGTAAGGCTAAAGATCTAGCAAATATTCTACAACTGGGCTCACCCTGCCTTAGTGATAGAACTGAAATATTTGGAGTAGAAAATCCCATTTCATATAACAGACACTGTTGAACGACAGGGTAAGGATGTTGCATTTTTGCATTCTATATGTACATCAGGATGGGTACTTAGGAATTTAAAAGAATTCCACCCTTGCAATATATGAACACAGCACACATACACACAAAGCCCTTCCAGAAGGAAATGATACACTTTGGAAGTTGAAAAGTTTTACAGCAGGCTTCTGTGGTCCTTTATGTGATATCATTTGCTTATAATTATATCTAGCAGAAAAGTTCTTGCCTTAAAAAAAGAGAGAGAAAGAAGATATAGATTATCTGCATAAGCTGTAAAAATAGAGTGCAAAAAATGATATAATTAAATCTTTATAATAAAATACTTGTAAACTATTTAAGTGCAAAAATTATTTGAAACAACTATTTAATTACAAATTTACATAAATTGATTGACTTTTGTTTTTTATATAGAAATCATCACCATTATTTATCATTTTATTCACTAATCCTTTGTTATTAAAAAAATTATTTCAAATACATATAAATATAGATCAAACAATTTTTTTCAGTAAAACTAGTAAATAATAAAGAAATTACTTCCCCCTGCTGAATTTGGGCTATTATATTAGTTTGAAACAATATCTTACATTATCATTTTTACAAGACACATTTTTTAGGCATAAGATAAAATTAACTTTGAAAAACGATATAGAAAATTTTTCAGATACTTTTGAAACAATTATTATCTAGCTAGGACAATAAGTATGAAATCTGACACAGATGATTTAAAAAAACATGATTTTACTGGACATAAATATATTAGGACATAAATTCATCGATTGCATCTTCCTCGATTCTATGATAATCTAACAAATGATTCCGTAAAAACATTGAAGAATGGAAAAGATTTCGACACAACTTGCATTTGGAAAGGAGACCATCTGATGTAGGAATATTATAATTAAAACCACCATAATTTTGACTATTTGAAGGCATATAGTTAAAATTCGTTGCGTTTAAGTTAGATGGACAGCTGGGTCTACTTGGAGGCATTCCTGTGTCATTTGAATACATATTAAGCACAGACGGAGAAGCATACTGCAAAGATGAATGCTGAGGATACAAAAACTGAGATATGTAATTGTCTTGCAACATTTGACATTTCTCTGCCTGGCATTTATCAATCGAGTTAGAAAGATTGCAGTCATACATTACAGCCTGATTATCTGACATATCCATATGAGGTGGCATCATTTCATCGGGATGATGGGCATTGGTGAACATGGGTGGTTCAGCTACTGTTGCAGAGGAGCATGGCAAGTTAGATTGTGGAATAAGCTGAGAGCAATTGTTTGAAATAATTTCAGGGTTTCTAACATTTTTTGAACACTTTTTAGCATTATTGTCATAGTGAGTTTTCATGTGATCACTTAGCTCTTGTTTATCCAGAAACGTTCTCTCACAATTATCACACTTCAATGGTTTCTCATTGAGGTGTCGTTTCATGTGTTTGTGCATATTACACCAAGCTCTGAACATTCGATTGCAATACTTACAACGATGTCTTTTTATATCAAGATGGAAATCCAAATGCACACGATAACCACTTCTAGATTTAAAAGATTTTTCACACTTATCACATTTGAAAGCTTTTACTTCACTGTGGACTGCCATGTGAGCAGTTAAGGCTCTTTTAACACGGAATAACTTCCCACACTCTTTGCACTGAAAAGGCATTTCCCCTGTGTGTCTCCGTCTGTGTCCAATGGCAGAAGACAGGTGTATGAAGGCTTTATCACAGAATGCACACTTGTATGGCTTTTCACCAGAATGTACTCTATAGTGCACAACAAGAGCGGCTTTGAATCTGTATGTTTTCCCACAGTATTCACAAATGAAAGGTTTCTCCTTAGTATGATTGTAACTGTGTCGATCCAATTCTGGTTTTGTAATGAATGCTTTATTACATTTATCACATTTAAAGTCTTTTTTAGGATTACCGTGAACTCTGAGCATATGATTCTTTGCTGAAGATTTATTGCAGTATTTCTTGCCACAAATAGTGCATCTGTTCGGATTATCTTCTCTATGGGAAGCCTGAATAATAACAATAGTAGCAGTACATAAATAATTAATACAAAATAAGAAAATAAAATGTTATTGATTAAATATTTTCAATATAGTAGTTATTCACTGAAAATTAAATATTCTAATAGATAATGAAACAAATACTTTAAACAACAAAAATAAAAAGTAAATAAACAAATATTTTATATCTGGCAGATAAAAATTTATTTCATTACACATTGAAATTTTGGCTCGTCCATTTGAACATATTTGGTATACATTTGAATACATTTTTTGGACATCTCAAAGATACTTTTTCTAAAACACATACAAAGAAATACTTATTTGAAAATGAAACTAATTATGATGAAAATTAAAAAAGATACCTATATTCACAAGAATTTTAATTCCTCATTTAGATACGGTTTTATTTGATTAGTTAATCACTCAATTATCACTTTCTGAATATGAGGTCTAATTGAACTGGGGTTTATAATTTAAATAGATTTCAGATACTATTATGTTTCCTAACACTTTGATTTTCCAAGTTAGAAATTGAATATATGACATGTTAATCACAGCACTAAATGTTCAGCTATCAGCTCAGCTGATTTGAGTTGGGAAGGAGATCACTTTATTATGATTAAACCAAATTGTTTCTTTCATTTGCTCAAATTATATTTAGCTATTTCACATATATTGTCATTGATGACATAAAAAAGTTGCAAAATTTATCATAAATTTCAATTATATCCAACAACTAAGTTTCTTGTTTTAGCTTAAGACATGCTGAAAACTTCAAGCTAGACTATCCCAGTTTTGCTTTTATATTTTTCAAATATTAGTCACATTAGGATAAACTTGGGGAAGAATTTTAAAAGATAACACTTAAAATGATAAGAAAAAAGGAAAAAAAATAATAATGAATTTTTTGTAATGAAATGGGAGTAGATTTTACTATATTTTCATGCTTGAAATATGTTTATAATGTTAACAAAATGTAAACAAAAATATGATTCAATTTGCATGCATGGTATTTCCAACATAATAATTTTAGATGTTAACAATTTATGAAATTATTCAAGTTATTTACTTGTTATTGGCTTCAGTTATTATTTAAATTAATTATACATTATTTAATTTTTTCCTAAAAAGAATTTTATAAAATTATTTAATTTGTTTGTAATCTAATGACAATGAAAATTCTAAGAATGTATTTTAATTGCTTCTTGTTGAAATTTTAAAGTCAGTATTGTAGTAATAAATAAAATATTGGGATATATGTATTGTTACATATACAATTGTGTAAAAGCAATTGTAAAAATGTTTTTATAAATAAGACAAAAAATCCATGAAGATTATAATAAGATTAGATAACATAAATATTATAAACTAATACTACGAGCTAAACAACAGTACACAAAAAATTGCTTTCTAAAGTACAGATGTTTCTCAATTAAAGTCAAATTGTCAATAATATTTATATCATTATTTTAAAGTATTCATAAAAATTAGTAAAAAAATACATATGAATGAAATATACAAGGCTTATAATTTGTTATGAGCTACTTTTCTTTTGATTGATGATCTCATAAATAATAAAATGGTTGAATACTTTTAATCTCCTAAATAATATCATTACTTTTATTTACATTATTGACAATCTTTAAGCAACCTTATAAGTTTTCTGATGTGACAAATATTGCTCTGGTCATTCTATTCACAATTTGATTCAATACCCACAATAGACATTCACATTTGAAGTCAGTGGTAAGTTCTATTTTATCAGAATCAATGATGAGTTTTGACAGTCCCATTATTTTTAATCTGAAATCTATTTTAAACAGTAGGTTTTAATAGAATGGATTACATATGTAAAACTTTATCTCAGAGCAACAACCCAATTATAATAACTCAATTTTATAATCAAATATGTACAAATTTTCAATATTGAAGTACATTTTCTTAATTACCTATTATTACTTATTACAATATAAATATATTGCAATAAAATTCAGAATTTTTTTTATTATTTTGTAATAAGTTTTTAATTTTTACTAATAATTTTTTGACTGAATGATTTTTATAATACTAGTTGATTGATTGCTTTATCTTTCTTCAATTTATTTCTTGCATACAAAGGTTTATTCCATGGGCCTTGTGGTTTAAAAAGGAATTTGATTTATTACAAACATTCATGTTCAATTTGGTAATCCGGCCCATAAATTACTGGCCACAGCATTAATCATTCAGACAGCAGCTTGATTATAGAAAATCAGAATTGATAGAGTTATTGTTATTATTTTATCCCTCAAGGGTCATCTTTTGTATAAAAAGACTTATGCATCAGGATCTAGGGTTTAAATAAGATTGATTTTTCAGTTAGTTGGTCTTTTGGTCACTCAATAGTTCTTTTCAGCAAATAAGGGCCAATTAAAGAAGACTTATACAGTTTAAGTGGACTCTGAACCATTACAAACTCTCAGGCCTAACTAAGGTGGGATACGTACCACCAAGTTGTTTATCTGAAGGCCAGAGCGTTAATTATTAGGCTGCCATATCAGATTTAAACATTAAACTATTATGAACAAGATTTAAATTTAATCAATATTTTTATAAATAATAAAATGCATGTACCATTTCAATGAGGTAAATTTGTAGTTAAATTAATCTAACAGTAAGATTTGTGCAAGCTTGACATGAATTAATTTAACTTCACAAGAAAAATAAAAAATACAGTTTTGTTATAAATTTATTACCATATGACTTCTGAATGAATACCGCCATGCAAACTTTTTTCCACAAACATCACATGTGAGATGTTTTTTACCAGTATGATGACTGAGGTGTTCTTTCAGTCTTTGGGTGCTAGATGCCACATGCTCACAAATAGTGCAGGGAAATCTAAAAAGAAATGAATTTCTCAAATGTTTTTATTCCTTTAAGATGTGAAATTTGTCAAAAATTTAAGTTAATCAAAATATAAAATTTAATTCTTATTTCAATAAAAAGATGTTATTTCAGAAATAATTTTTTTAAAATTTCTTATCTACTAAAAGAATTAGATCCTGTATTTGTCAAAATTGAATACCCCATAAAGTTTATATACTTACCATTAATAAAGTAATTACAAAAAATTGTAGTCACACAATAAGACTTATATAAAATAATTAAATTTACTAGTATGTATTACTAACATAGATAATGTGGATTTCAAAATATGATATTATATTGCAGACAGTCTAACAGAAAATTTTGTAAAGCATTTGAAGAATCATTCAGGGTGAATTTCTAATTGATAGTGGACCATACTCTCATATTGGTGATAGTGTACACCCAGGAAGTTCTTGGACAGTAATTAAAATCCTTATCTAGTAATGACTGAAATTGATATCTAGACCTTCAACTTTGAAAAACATAATCCTGACATTAAGCCATAGTACAACCATGGTTGTCTAGATTTCGATAAAACTGTACTGTTTTTTCTTGGAATATGTCATTTGAGTTATATAAATGCATGTAAATGCAATGGTAAAAAATAGCCTAGCAAATATTGGTTTCTGTAAAACATTTGAATAGTCACTGTAAAATGCCTTTCTACAGATACTGAGCCCTATAATATACATTCAATAAAGAAACTTTGAAAACTCCTAAGCACACAATTGTATGTAGAAACGAAATAGCAAATATATGTAGAAAACAGAAAAACATCATCTACCTCCCATTGTTCAACATTGGCTGAAATTTAATTTGTGGCACCTTTATCTGTGAAGAGCATGGATCTATGATGAAGAGCACTGACCATGAAGAATTGAGATAAATGCTCTTAAGGGAAAATGAAGTAAGTGTTTTCAATATAAATAAAATTGCTAGACAAAATGTGATTTCCATTGTTTCAAGTTATACATTTATCAGAAATCATTCCTTAGAAATTTATTATTGTTATAATTAGTTAATGTTTATATGTTATATGTACATACACATTATATGTATTTAATTAAATAATTAAATTTGACCAAATATGTTTATGAAAATGATTATCTTAAAATAACAATAGTAAAATGAAAGTTTTAAATAAAAACTTTCCAGATCATTATGATACTAACATCATCATTTCTAAGCTTCACAGAAACTTCAGCTCATTTGAATCTATATTTACTCTATACATTTTGTAAATAATATTGGAGACTAAATTAGATCTGTTTGTAACTCTTTAGTCACTTATTGTGCAATCAATCTAATACAGTCAGAATCAAGAATTAAAAGTCCATTCCAGAACATTATAAACATCCAAGCTTAAGGTGAGCATCAAATTCATGATTTGTTGACCTGAATCCCAGAGCTCTAACTATTCAACTATTAGCTCAGCAAATTTCCATTGAAAAAAATCCCTCACACACAAAAAAAATGTCTTTAAAAAATTTGAATTAATTAATAAAAACATTTGATAAGTCTGAAAATTTCTCAAACATTAAAAAACATGAGTAGTAAACTTTATTTCTTACAACTTTTACCAATGTATAATGTATAGTAGAAAAGCAAAAACTACTGATAAAAATTTATCAAACACAAGAAAAATAAAATCTTAAAATACTATGCTAGTTTACCCTTTCTTTTTAACTTTTGATGTTTTTAGAACAGGGGATACTATAGTAGAGGCACCTTGTTCTGAATGAGGATCATCACACATACCATTTTCTTCGAGATCAGGGGAATCAACACTCTCTTCTTCAGAAGTTAAACTACCCCTTAGAATAAAATAAAAATAATATAACATTTTGTTTAGAATAAAATTTCACTTTAAAATAATTGTAGACAAAATGTAAGTTGAATAAATAAAAAAATAAGTTCAAGCAATTAAAATTTGTTTTTATATAAAAATAGTATCTAAAACAATATTTTATTTTGTAGCAAATAAAAAATATAGAGCAGAGGAGGTGAGAATATTTTATTTTCATTAAGATAATATTTAATAAGATGATTCTTAAATCATACTAATGATAATGTTTGTGTGAGAATGAATTTCATAACTCCAATAAAATATTTATATATCTATATTGTAATTGTATTTGTCATCTATATGTATTGTATTTGTTTTCTGTAGATTGTCTTTCTAGTACATAAATTCGTCCATATCTTGCTTTGAAATCAATAGTATGTTGACAATCCTTTCTTGTGAAATTACTTGAAGGATTTGGAATATTGCTGGATACATTTTTTAAATTTAAATCAATTGACTTGCTCTAACCAGGAATATTATTTAAAAATTAATTGAATAGCATATGATAATCTGATCTGCAAGGCAATTACAAAATACACAACATTATTAAAAAATGTCATGCTACTGAATTATAGAAAAAGTGTTTGCAGCTTTATGAAAACACTTTTTGATCACTTTCTTGATTTGTTTTATTGAAGGAACGCTAATTTTTTAGTTTTAATTACAGTGTCTATTTTCCTTTACAGATTACATGTAAAAAGTTGTGTATATTACAATTCTTCATCAGATTTTCTTAGATTCTTGCCAGCAATTTTTAGAAAGTGATGGATAACTGATTTTATAAAGTGTGCACCTAAATATATGTATAAATTCATGCAGATGGTTGTGAAAGTTCACACTACTTTTCCTAGGATATTTCTAGAGCTAGTTGAAGAACTGTTCTCTAAATTCCCAAGACAGTTTATAAATATATATTGTTTATATATAAGAATAGAAATGAAATGTAATTTTGGAGGCAAATGAAATAAAAAATTTCACATTCATTTTATTTTAAAATTTTGATCACTAACAAAAAATTTGTCCATTAAACTATTTTGTCACATCTCATTTCATGTAACAAGAATATCAACAACGCACAATATTTTTCTACTTTAACAGATAACAAAAATTTAACACATGAATGTAAGGTATTTATTGATATCTAATACAAAATGATGATTCTTATGATTACAAATTATTTATAAATTGTTACCATAAATAACTTATAATTACTGAGTTTCTTATGACTGTAAGTTAGTTATAGTCTAGAATCATTTATTTATAGAAAATTATTTAGTCATTATAGTATATCTTATAATTACAAGATATTTATAGATATTAAGCTGGCATTGAATGATCAACACGGGCCTTCAGATTAATAACTTTTAGATGCATAAATGTTTGTAATGATTCAAAATAAATTCCGTTCAAGCGAAATTTTGAATGTAAATAGTGAATGTACAAAAAACCTACGAAGCAACAATAATCTTTGTTCAATATCTTATGATTGACAGGCTGAGAAGTTCTAATCTATGTTGAATATTTGCAAGGTTTAATATCTTTTAGTGTGATGAAGAAATATAGAGATGAAGGTTGAATCTGAAATGGCAATCTCATTTTTTGACTGAAGTTCCTATGATAAGTTGCGTCTAATAGTATCATTTTCCAGAAATGCAAAATTGGAAACATAATACATTGATACAATAAAACACATATATTTGGTATAAAGGAACAAATAAAAGATGTTTAGCAGTAAAAGTAACAGTTTCTTCAGTAGACTTTAATGCTAACCAAGTAGCAGCTCAAAGCAGAGACCAATGCGAGTTTGGATATCTTTCAGTATTTTTCCTACTTATCACAGGAAATTATTTTCATTTAGATTATAAGTACATAATTTTATTTAATATAGGAGGTTTTTAATTATCTTCTAAGAGGAGAACTATTTATAACTTCATGTAAATAATATTTTATAATTTTTATTAATAAATCACTATATTTAATAATCATGAATCATCATTACATTATTACATACTAGTCAAATGTTACAAAATTATTAGAAAAAATAGCGATTAAATAACAATACTACCATTTTTAAAGTTCTATGATCATGTGATGATTATCACTTCATCCTATTAATCTTTAGATGATTTTATTTTCTAGTTAAGATAGTATATAATTCATATGGTATCATTTTATTTTTGGAGAAATTTTTTCACACTTTTGACACCAAAATTTTTACTGCCATAAAATAATTAAGTATCTCTGAAGTTTTCTAATACAGTCATTTTGACAATGCTAGAAACTCCAGGGTTGTACTTGCAAATTACTTTCTAACACAATATTTCAGTTAAAATTTTGCATCATTATTTGAATTCATTTATCAGTAATTTATGCATCTACAGAATGAACATTCTTCAAATCATTTATTTTCTTGTTTTATTTTATATTTCACTCTTATTTTCTGATTTTATAAATATTTTTTCAGACAATTATACATTTCAAGATAGTGTTAGTTATAAATCTTTCAATTAAAAAACATTCTAGTATGTTTTTTTTACACAAAACATACCAGAAGATATTATAATAAATACAATAGTATATTATTAATAAGTACTAAAAGTTTATTTTGCTGTTCGAAATTTCTATTTGCAAGTTTTAGTTTAACTGTGGTCATTAGTATTGGATTTTTTCCTTCTTACATTTATAAATTTTAATGACTAATTTTTTTACTACAGTTCCATTATTAACAAAAATTTATATAGAAGAAATATATATTTAAAACATATGATTATGAACAAGCCTGACAATCTTTAAGAATAATTATGAGTAATTTTGCATTATACCCCCACTTTTGATAATCAGTATAATTAGAACGAAAAAAGTTATAAATTATGTCCCAAATATTCCATTTGCATGGTGTATTGTTTATTAATATTTATGTTTTCAAAAATTGCTAAAAAAATTATATATTTTTTCTACATTTTATAAAGTAAATAATTATTACTTCTTAATAAAACTTATTTAAATAGCAATGTTTATTTCTGGCTGAAACTATTTAGCAATTGTATCAGTGCTTGATTGCGTAAATATAATGTAATAATAATCTTTTATCATTGAGACAAAATTAAATTTTACTGTATTTAGTTGTATTTCGCCCTTGGTGATTTGTGATCATAATGCTTCTTTTAATCAATAAAATTATCACCAAGCAATCATTTGTTCCAACTAGTTTTAGTTCAATTTAGAATTTAGCCTGTTTACACTGTTTATCCCTTTTTAGTCAATTTTTGCACAAAAAAAAAAATTCGATTTAATACATACTATATTTGAAATAAAATTTTCAGCTAATAGAAACATCGTATCTACGTTATATAATTTTCACTTCTCTGTAAAAAAAATATGCTATTTCCTCAGGATCAAAAGTGGGGGTATAATGAAAAAGTATGTAATCTTTTTTGCAAATTAGAAAGAGTGCATAAATTTACATATGAATGAAGAGCGATTGAGTTCTATTTGAGAAAAATTTAATTATAAATATTTGCGTTAATATGCATAAATTCTCAAGTCCATATATGTAAATATTTACGTTCTAAAGTCGAGAATAAAATAAGATCAAATTATTTAACGCAATAATCTAATAAGTAAATCGAAAATATGGATAAGTATCAGTTTGGTTCTAAATGAATAACTTACTCTTTCATATTAGCTCTCTTCTTCCTACTTTTAAAATTTGTTTTGGTTTGGTCATTTTCATATGCATCAGAAGTTATTAATCGATTAGCGATTTCAAAAATACTGCGCTTCAATCTGACTTGGTTTTTTTCTTGATCTAATAGTACCTGAGCCATTAAAATATATTTTCAATACATTACTGTGACAATAACATTAAATAACTTCCATATTCCAATGGCAATTCATCCAAGAGAGCTTAAGGCTTTTGGTTTTTCTTTGCAGTAACAACAAAACTTTGAACTTAAGTTTAGCGCCTTGCTTATAGCAGACATGATTTCACATCAATTAATCTTTACTAAATTTAAAGTTTGCGGATATATATCAGTATGTATATCAAGTCATTATTAATTTCATATAAATTTAAGGCCAAACAGTCAATAAAACATAATACACTTATAAAATGTAGAACTTAAATGTTTTAGAGTGAATAAGAAGTATTTTATTGACTTATATTGAATTTCTGTCTTCTGTAGTATACTCTTAAAGAATAAAAGTCTATGAGTGAGTAATCTACCATTTGGACGCAAAAAAATCTTTAAACATAAAATCCTGAAATATTGTTTTCTTTTCATTTAGAATGTTAGAATATTTGTAGATAAGGGAAAACTTAAAAATAACAGTTGATTAGAGTGTAATTAAGGTTCACTGAGCACTACAACTCTGAGTTATAGTTTTACAACATTAAGAAGTTAATTGAGAAATGATTGAAGTATTGAAGGATACACAGATATATATATATTGGTCTGCGGTATGATATAACTTTCTCCGCTAATTTGAATCGAATTACAGATCTTTACTATCTAGTCTGCAACTTAAATGTGATAAGCATGTATGAATAGCATAAAACAGTTATTCATTTATATGTTTAGTAAGAAGGAAATGTGTTTTATTTAATTAATGTGGTTGTAATTATTGTATTAATTATAAATTCCTGTTAACCCTTTTCATTTAAGATTTATTAAGATATTACAAGCAAAATCTATTATAATTGGCACTAGCATGACATCATACTTCATTACTAATCAATATAAACAAATACCGCGTCACTAAGCATGCTTTAAAATTTTTTGTGTTCAACTTCATTATCAATCTTGGATATTAATTAACCGTTAAGGTAGTGTTTTTTTTGTAATATTAAAATATGGCTGGATTAGAACTTCTATCTGATCAGGGTATTCGAATGGATGGAAGACGTCCAGGCGAATTGCGTAAAATAGAATGCAAGCTTGGAATTTCTGCTAGTGCTGACGGATCTGCTTACTTCCAACAAGGAAACACGAAAGTTCTTGCTACAGTTTATGGACCACATGATGTTAGTAAAATATATTAGTTGCGTTTTTTTAACAATTTATGTTGTTATTTTTAAAATAAAACATTAATTATATTCAATTTGCTATAATTTTGATATAGCAAATTACATACAATACTCAAGAGTTTGATTCCAAAACTTATCACCATAATTCTAAAAAATGTTATTGACCTTTATCCTCTTCTACTCCTAAGTTGTACACATAGATAAGTCCAAAAATCTTACATCAATTCAAAATTATTACCTAGTATGTGAAGTATAATCCACTGTTATTTTTTGAAACATAATTAATAAGTACTAAGAAATATTAAATTAATCAACCTTCCGACAAATAGCATGAGGCAAACCAATCAATGTGTGAACAAGTACTAATGTATTAATTTTGAACTATTGAACCATATATAATCATATATATATATTATATGCATTTTTGTTTTACCTGGTTTATAGATAGAAATGTGTCTCTTATGGATTTCTCTCTCTCTCTCTATATATATATCAAATTAAAACATTTTTTAAAATTTTTATTTTGTATCAAAATTGTTATTTGTTAACTTAATAAGGGTTCTCCATTTATAATACTAGTTTCAGAATACTTCCCTGTACCTAGCTCATAGTTGTTTCCTATCAGTTAGATGGAAACTGCTGTGAAAAGGTGAGAATCTTTAATTTTAAATCGGGATCAAGCAAAGTACTACCAATGTTTAACCTGTAACCCTAAGAGGTATTATTTCATTTTGAGGGCATTACAACAATAACGTATTTAATGTGCCCCAGTTGCCTTTAATGAACACTGCAGATCTATGTTTTTGTTGGAATTTGAACTCACTACCTATCTATCGTGAAAACAACAATCTTGTCAACCAGGCAACTGCAACTTTGTTATACACACATATATATATATTAGTACATATACATAAAATTTTATCATAATTATCAATTTTTCTTTAAAATTTTTGACTTGTAGTGATATTTTATATATTAAAATTTTCTAATTATTATACTAATGATATTTAACTAAATTTGTATGTAAAAAGGTGAAAAAATTGGAAAAATAAGTAATATGCAAAAGAAAAATATTTATAATTATATACTTTGAATATATTATTTAGTTTACAGCTTATTAAATCAGGAAAATATAATTAATTAAAAGTAATTTAAAAGTTGCTAAATACCTATACACATTTTTATTGAAACTAGTGCTTAATATTATTTTTGAAATTTATCTTTAGACCAAAAAAATTGAAAATATTGCCACAGATTTAGATTTTAATAAATTGGCGACAGAATTTTGTGGTATTATTCATAATTTAAGGAAATAATATTTGATGGCCTTTTAAAGAAAAAACAAAATATTTACTTTATATTATCCGTCTAAATGTAACTAACATATATATTATATTGTAAAGAATTATGTATTATTTTTTGTTATTTATATCGTTTTAAGAGATCAAATAATATTGGCTTATTAGACTTTACTCATTAAAAATGCAGTATTGTTTAGTTATTTGAACAATTTTTATTTTTGTTTAATTTAATCCTTATTCATACTTTTCTTCTAAAAGAAAAATCTTTGATTTGAATTCATTTCATCATAGTAATTAGTTATCATTTTGTTATTTCTTATATAATGATTTTTAAGGTAAAAAAACATTTATTTTCCATTTTGAAAAATTTCTAAAATTGTGTAGATATTTAAAACTATTAAATTTATTAAACTTTCAGCAGAAGTGTCATGGCAGTTGTCGCAGAAACTATTAATTGTGCATGTGATAAATGCTGTTTTATTTTTTGAATTTTCAGAATATAATTAATTTAGTAGTTACAATAATATTACATTCATAAAGTATAACCATTAATTGAACATTCATTGCTATCATGATTGAATAATAATTAATATCAAGTTTAAGCATTATTAAATGTAAATTATTCTTGGACAAAAATTTCTTTATTACTTGTTGAAAATTAACTAGTAGGATAAATATTTAACACAAAATACATTATACTATGTAGAATATTTTACTGGTATTGTGGGCAATATAGAATAATTTTTATTCTATGTATAAAATATGTTTTTGTTGTTTTAATTTTTTAAATTATTGAAAAGAAATCATTAAAAAATTAGTAACTTATGTTTATTTAATGATATATTTGAGTTAATAATCCTTTTTCTGGTATATCAATCAATGAAATTAAAGTTGTTGTTGTTGTTTCTTTACTGAGAAGACACCTCAATCTACCTTTTACCTCAGTTTATGGATTGGATACTCAGATTGGTCATTGTTGTTTGTGATGCTTAAGGATTTAATTTAAAAAATATATACTAATTGAATTAGCCTTAATATGGAAAAAAGATAACATAACAAATTAAATTTTGCTACTTTTACTTTTTTAAAAGGCTTTGATATTTAATATGACTAAAAAATATTTTAATTGACAATATCAATAATGTTTTGAATTTTTTGATAAATATTTTGCCATTTTTTTATACTGCAAATGTAATTAATTGATGATGATTGTGTAACTAAATACTTTCCCACTTATAAACAGTTAAGAATTTAAAACTTGCATGTTTTATTTTAGTTTTTTTTTTCTATAATAAATGATTTTTCAAATTTCTTTCAAAATATTTATCAAAATTATTAAGAAAATATCATTAAAATTTGTGTCTAATTTACCAATTGTCATATTTTATAAGAAACTATTAATTGTGCAGTTTGGCACATAGCATTAACCATTTGATTACCAACTTAGCTCAATATATCAACAACTACATTTAAAATTATGTGCTCAGTACTAAATAATAGTCTTAATGACAGTATTACAAAACAGCTATTTAATGTGGTGTTGGACAATTCATTAACTTTTACAAGTATCTTATAGTTTATTTTAATTATTGGAACTGATTAACTAATTCTATTTTTCATAAATATTTATACAATGTTATATTTTCTAAAATTCAATTGAAAGCACTGTTTTACTGAAATTTAAATCAAAATTATTTCCTGTTCTATATAGGTAAAATTCACATTGATTGGTTAACTTGTTTTCTTCATTTATGTTTGTCAGTTGCCATGCTTCTGGAAATATTTATATATTTTCACAAAATCAGTTAAATTGAATTAAATTTTTTTTGAATATGTATGTATAGAAAATAACCTATTTTAAGATATTCTTGAAATTAAAATAAAGTTTTATCATTTCTTTCAATACCAATTTTTCAGTTATTCATAAAGCATGTTTATGCATTTATAGCTTTCATTAGTAGTTCATTTTGCATTTATAGCTTTCAAAGTTTTTACTAATAAGCTTTCATTAGTAAAAACTTTTCATGTACTGTAAAAACATCTGTTCAAAACATATTTTTAGACCTACAGGTGTAAACATTTTCACTGTTATTGAGACATTACAACTGTTAGTGCTTGTTGTAGCTTCTAATTTTTTTACTAAATTTTGTTAAAAATAATTGTTGCAAAATTTGATGCAAAAATATTGCTAAGATTCATTAATAAAAATAGAGCAGACAATAATTAAATAAGAAGGGTTAAATTTGAAATCTTACTATTAGGAAAGCTCTGTTATTCATTGAATACATCCTTGAAATAAAATTCTAATTACACCTATTAAACTTTTTAAAAAGAGCTGACTAATTAAAACCAAGTTTATTTGTAGATTACAAATCGGAAAGGAAAGGTGCCCACTGATCGTGCTCTTATAAATTGTCAGTACAGAACTGCTCCATTTAGTACCAGTTCAAGAAACAAAGTATCTCGTAATGATCGAAGAAGCTTAGAAATGACCATTATCTTAAGGCAAGCATTTGAAGCTGCTATCTTAACTAGTGTTTACCCTGGTTCTCAAATTGATATATTTTTCTTAGTAAGTAAATAGTTTGTGTTATGACATTTTTTATCAATTAAAAAATATTGATTTAAAAAAATTAATTTTAATGTATTCAAACTAAGTTAAGAAATAATGATTTTTTCTACTACTATAACTTTTAATTGTTAAATGTCAAGTGTATTTTTCTTTAAATAATTTATTTTATAATTATATATATATATATATATATATATATATATATATATATATATATATATATATATATATATATTGATATTGTATAAAATAAGTTGATTTGGTGCAATACATATTTCTAAATGACAACAAAACAACACGACACTTGTGTATCATTCATTAGAAAGTGTAACTTTTGAATTGCAATGTTTTCTTTTTTAAGCAAAACTAGTATACTAAAAATTAGCAATTAACACATTTCCATCTGAAGTCTAATCATTTTATTCATAAATAAAAATATGAAATTATTTATGTTAAGATAATTTAAAAATTAAAATCAATGTCTAAAATTACATATATATATTATAAAGTGTATATAGTATTTATATATACAGGGTGATTATAAAAAAACTTTGCCAACATCTGCACTTCTAGCGTCCATTCTATTTAACCGATCAAGATGATACTTCAAATATAGTTCTTTTGAGATATGCGCTCGAGATTCTGTGAATGGCAACACAGTGGCCCTCGCGGTTACAGTTATAGTGACAGAAACTCGAAATTTTCGAATGGCAACGCCTACTTTTTACCATCGCAAAATGTTCAGCACATGCGAAAACCCTAAATAGCGTTGAAACGGTACCGATATGTCTGAAAACCTACGTGTTATACACATACAAACAGTTCTTCAAGGCGCATGGAGGAATAATGCATACGACAGAGACAAGACACTGCTCAATGATGAGAACACATAGAGAAAAAAAATCTTTATTAATTTCAAACATTTTCCACATGAGTGCCATCACAGGCAATTAGGCATTGCATGCGGGAAACGGTGGACAATGTCGCTGCACGCAACTTGGCACGAGGGATGTTTCCAATCTCACACCGTATAGAATCCTTTAAGTCCGACAATGTTTGAGGATTGCACAGATAAACTCTGGATTTGAGATAGCCCCAAAACCAGAAATCCATAGGCGTCAGATCTGGGTATCGCGCAGGCCACGGAAAAGGATAATAGCGTGAGATGATGCGATCACCAAAATGCTGATCCAGGAGCCTTTTAACTGATCTCGCTATATGTGGCGGTGCGCCATCTTGCATCCAAACAATGTCATTGAGTGCATTTAGCCGACGCAACTCCGGTAAGACATAATTTTTCAGCATGGCTGCATACCAAGGGCCCGTTACAGAACATGTTGCAGGGCCAGTCGGGGTCGTTTCCTCAAAGAAGAACGGGCCCAGAACAAATGTAGCTGTAATGCCGCACCACGCAGTCACTTTGGCGTCAAATAATGGTACTGGCGCCACAGCATGAGGATTCGTCTCTCCCCAGTGCTCACAATTCTTTGTGTTAATGCTGCCATTTAAGGTGAAATGCGCCTCGTCCGTCCATAGTATGCGAAGTGGCCAGTCGTTATCCGCATCATATTGTAACAAAAATGCATTTGCGAAGTCCAGACGTTGTTGTGGGTCACCCGGCTCCAACATCTGGACGCGCTAGAACCGATAGGGAAACATGTGAAGTACCGAGTGCAAGAGCTTGCGGACCGTTGAGTTCGGAATATCCAACACGCGCGCTATGCCTCTTGCCGTTTCTGTGTGTCCTGCAGTCACTGTATGGTGCACTTCCATGAAAACGTCCTCAGAAACAGTTGGCCGTCCGGAGCGCTGTTTGTCACAGGTGCAGCCTGTATCTTCGAATTTCCACACTAAATCACGCAGAGCTTGCAGAGTACATGGGCCGCGTCATTGTCGATGATTGCGGCGATACACACGCAAGGCTTCCGCAGCGTTCATCCCATTTTGGTAATAGAGTTTGATCAATTCACCGCGAACTTTCCTAGGAAGACTCATATCGTCGGCATGTGCGAGTTCCCGAATGACAACTTCGCATACCCGCTTGGTATTTTATAGGTTTCCTACGCTGAATATCTGGCGACCGGCGTTCTGTGATTGGTTTCTTGACTCTGTCACATGCAAATTTATTGCGTGCGCCCAGATCGTGTTTTATTGGCCGGTTTTCAGAACTCTTTTTTGTGTTTGCAGAACACGTCCGTTTTTAGACATATCGGTACCGTTTCAACGCTATTTAGGGTTTTCGCATGTGCTGAACATTTTGCGATGGTAAAAAGTAGACGTTGCCATTCGAAAATTTCGAGTTTCTGTCACTATAACTGTAACCGCGAGGGCCACTGTGTTGCCATTCACAGAATCTCGAGCGCATATCTCAAAAGAACTATATTTGAAATATCATCTTGATCGGTTAAATAGAATGAACGCTAGAAGTGCAGATGTTGGCAAAGTTTTTTTATAATCACCCTGTAGAACTTATATCAGTATTTTTTAGATATAATATTTTGTTTTGGATTACCTTTCACTAAAATTTAAGTATCATGTAAATTTAAAATTTTTTATTATAATTATTAGGAAAACTGGATTTTGTTTCTTTATTTTAGATACATTTAATGTATTTACTGTCCCATAATATTTAAGTTTATTTCTGCTAGTTTAGAAAATATTAATTTACTATTTATATTCCTTTTTATAAACTTAACAGTGTTATTAGAACTGTTATTTAATCAAACTGGATGTGGTTTAGAGTAGGAAAATACAGCTTATTTTTCATTATTCAAAAACTTAAAAAAAAAAAAGAAAAGAAAAGAAAAACGTTATCATCATGAGGTTTTTAATTTATTGCTTCAGTAAGTGTTTTATTGATGAATTTAACTTATTAGTTTATAATTTAATTAAAATCAACTAGGAAGTTCATCTTTGTTTGGTTGAAGATAATATGCATATATATATATGTTGGTAGGATTTTTAATTCAATTAAAAAATTTTATTTTCAAAATAAGGCTTAGGATGATCTAACAGATATAAAAGCAACATCTACTGTAAAAGTGAACAATTCGCAAAAGCACTAGAAATTTTAAAATATTTAAAAAATGTAAACATTAATATTTTTTTAAATAATTAATGAGTTTAATATCATTATATAAAGCTTTAGTATAGTTTTAGCTTAGGTAATTTATTGTGCTATATAGTTTTGTCAAAATAAAAAATATATATTGTTGTCTTTGTAAATATTTATTTTTTTAAAGAATTTTATCAAAATTAGCAAAAAATAAATTGTTTAGCATAATAAATTGAAAATATGAAGCCTGGTGGCTAAGTGGTAGCATTTCAGCACTAAGCAAGGGCTGAGCAAGGTCAATGCAGCCTTTCATCATTTCAGTAGCTTGATAAACTGAGTACTAAGCATGCTTGGGAACTAAACACTGGGTTTCACGTTTTGCTGACCAACTAATCGGGACATATGCTTTGCACTCTATGGCTTCTCAATCAAGAAAACAGAGATTGGCATTGTAGGCCTTGGCTCACATGAGTTGTTGTGCCACAAAGTTTAGTTTACTTTAGTTAAATTGTATATTTTCAGTCTTAGATTTTTAATTCTCAAATGTTATAGATCAATTAATCACTATTGTCTCAATATCTTTTTTTTTGGTGGACTAAAGTCTTTAGGAATCCCATTTAGACTGTCATACTTTCAGAAATTATTTTCCAACTTTTTGTCTTGTATAGCAATATGTAAATCTAAGTGATTCTTCCACTTCTTTTTAGATCTATTTTCTAGTGCTTCTGCTAAAATTTGCATTAACATTTTCCACTTGTTCTCATCAGGCGATCTCATTCTATTTAAATTTATAAATTTATTAATGTCTCTATCATTGTTAATTTTATATCTAGATTATATCTCTAGTCTTGCAATGTTCTATAAAATACCCCTATAAACTGTTCGCAGAACTTTCTTTTCAAACTTTTCATCATTTATTATCAAAATCTATGTTTTAAAGTGTAAAATAAGACTGATTTTCAGTGACTTGACTGATTTTGTTTATAACATTTATGCTAAAATTATAAAAAGAACAAGATTTTATGAAAGTTATTAAACAAAAATGGATATTATTTGGTGATTCAGTAGTCATTAAACCCAATATTGTAAAAAGTAATAACCTGAAGAAAAAATTGGAAATGAATATATTTATTTTTGAAACATATGTATAGAAGATAGAGAATGATGGTGTGAATAAAAAAATTGTTTCCCTTGAAGTTTTGAAAAACAAAACAAATTTAAACCTTTAAATAGTTAATTAAAAAAATAATTGAAAACTTTGTCTCATCAAAAACAAAATAAAATAACTATTCAGCAAATAAAATTTTTTGTGAAATGTAGGCATTTAGATTTATATTTATTTATGGGAAAGATGTGAATTCGGAAAAAAATATGAAACTCTAAAATGCAATCCTAAACCTTTGGTATGCTATAATGAATATGCTAGTCATGACTTTGCAAAACCACTTAAAATCTATGTATTTTCAAAAAATTGTAGAAAAAGATGTAATAAAAATTGCTTAAGGAACAACACAATCTTTATCCTGAAGATGGTTACATTATAATTTCTTTATCAATTTAAATTAATATAAATTGTTAAGCTTTAAAAAATAGATTTTTAGCTCAAATTCAGAACAATTAGCACATTATTCACTAATAAAAATTACTCTATTTAAATCTTGAAATGTTTAATTTTGATTTAACATGATTTTGATAAATTGTAGTTTTGATATTTTAATATTTTTACTTACTTTCATTTACTGTTGCATTTATAGTAAGTTGTCTATAGCTGCTGCATTTTTCTTAAAAAAATTAACAACATTAAAACAATTTTTTCTTACAAACAAAAAGAAACATTTTTTTGTGATTTTTACATAGTTTCCCATAACTTTACTTATGCTTCATTTAGAAGCACACATGAACAATGTTAGCATTATTTTCTAATGACAGTAATATGTGTGAATCTAAATTCTTAAGAATGAGAGAAGAATCTGGAACGTCTAATTTAATATATGAGAATTTCATTATAAATAATAGTTACAATAAAGAATATATTAGAATTAATAAAACAAAAATATGTTCACAAGTTATTTTTATACATTATATAAACTTAATTTAATTAATAACATTCTAGCTTTCTAATTTCTCAATAAGAATTATAATATTTTTTCCATATAAGTACTCTGTAATGATATTGGTTAAATATTTTTTTAATAAATATTTTCACATCAGTATACATAGTTGCCAGTTTCCATAATCTGGTTGTTCAATATATGATTTTTTGTATGAGTTATAAAGGTATTTATAATTAGGTAAAATATAAAATCTTTAAACTATAAATCTCCGAGGTAAAATTGTACAGGCTGCTAAATTAGACTGAAAATTAAAAAAAAATTTTCCAGTTTATTGAATATAAGTTTAATTTTGTATATATATAAAGCATATATGCTGTTTATATAAGGAACCTTAAGAAATAGAAACTTGATTTATATCATGTATAATATATATATATATTTTATAAATAAACAGATAACATTTTCAGCCTTGATATAAAAAGAACTGGTTAATGTCGGTTGGTTGGTTGGGTTTTATGGCGCAAGGTTTAAAAACGGACGTGCTGCGCCAAAAATAAAGGATTAATGTCAAAATGTAATAGAGTTGATACAATGCTTACAATTTTTTTACTTAAAATGGATGTTTTGTGCACATTGGTAATAAGAGATAAAAAAATTGTAGATTTAAAATTTTAAATTGTGGCGGGTATGAATGCATGATCTTTTTATCCATTCATTTCTATAATAGCAATATTTTTTCTTAACGTGTTTGCTCATAGTACAGCTTGTGAGTTTGAATCACATATCAGTCACTAATGTTTGTAGTGGTTTGGAATCCACATTAAACTGTAGTTCCTGATCTAATTAGTTCTCTTGTGCCAAAAATGACCATTGAGAGACAAACTAGTCAAGCTGAATTGTGCTTGTACCTGCTAATTTTTACAAATTTATTGTAACTTTTTTGAAAATTATTTTTGATTTGTTCTATTTTATATCATTATTCTTTGAACATTATGTATATATACTAATATAATAATGATAATATGTAATTTTCCCCATGAATCTTGAATTATATAACAGTTCTCTGAAATACTTTTCTGCTTAAATTTGTTTTTTCGCTGTCTGGATTAAGTTTCTTTCACATAGATATCTTGAAATTGCAAAAATAGTAAATTTAAAAAATTTAGAAAACTCTTTTTTGTCAAACTTGGTGTTTTGTTTATAAAATTATCCTTTTTCTCTAAACAATGATAGAAAATGAAAATAGTGACAATGTTTTTGACAAATAACAATATCAATTTTCAGTACTCCAGTTTAAACAATTTTGAAATAGTAGGGACAAAATTAATAAAGGTTTGATTTGTTTCATGAAACAAATAAGTTTCATGTATGAGTTTTTTAAGTCTTGTATGCCAAGTTATGTTGGAGCTGAACTAGTCTGTTCTCTCTGACTTTCACTTCAACAATTGGGTTCACTTCTCATATCAGGTGTGGATATTTGTAAAGATTTGGAATCCACTGTAAACTGTAGATCTTTCTGTAAACTGTAGATCTTCTAATAATCCTTTGCATGCAAAAAATAACTTGAACAGAGAAAAAAATCAAACCATGATATACAATAGGCATATTTTGTCATAAACAAGTCATTTTCAATTGTTAGAAATCTCATAGTATAAAAATAAAGGTTTTATAGATTTTAAAGTATCATTTAAAAATTCTGTTAGAGTTAGCACAAATACAATTGAAGAAATGTTGAATAATACAAATTATTGATAAAATGATATTTATAATAACTTCATATAAGAACAAATATGAATTTAAAATTGGGCAAAAAATTATTTGACTTCATAAAATAAATTTACAAGATAGTGGTTGAGCTGTATCCACGAAAAAATCTAAGTTTGAATATTCAAGGTATTATATCTATAATGAATAATATGATAAGTTCAGTTTCCTCCTCAAACATGAATACTGATAGTGATTTGAAAGCCATTTAAGTCTGTTTTTTCTTAACCCTTTGACCGCATTCGACGTATCAGAACGTCATGCATTAATTTGACCAAAGTCGCACATGACGTTCTGATACGTCGTTGAAAATGAGACAATATTTAACGTGTTCATTCTTGTTTATTTCAAAGTAACAATGATAGTGGTGATGATAGTGAGATAAAACCAAGATGCAAAAGACGTACAAGATACTTATCAAGCTGTGATAGTGAATCTTCTCCTGAGAAATTAGATCAATGGATTTGGGAAGAAAAAGACAATGTACCTAATGTAAAACGGTTTCGTGAAGTGCCTGGAATAAATCTTTTCTGTCTGCGAAGTCTAGGTATTAATTCTAAACCTTTGTATGTTTTGAATGAAGTCCTAAATGAAGATTTTTGGAATAGCATAATGAAAGAAACAAATAGATATGCCAGACAAGTGATAGATAAAGGTTTTGGAAAAAAAAAAAAGAAACAAAAGGTGGGAGCCAATAAATTCTAATAATTGCATAAAATATGCTGTTCTTACAAATTACTCTACCCCAAAAAATTAAATGTGCATCCAAAGGGTTAAACCCTAATATACTGATAATGACAATCCACTTAAAACAAGCCATGAAAATTTCACATTTCTATACTCCATTGCAAAGATTGAATGAAATAAACACACACAGTAAATTTTGTTTTAAAATCTATAAACAGGCATTTCTTTTCATGATTTTTATCTCAAATTTTAACATGTGCCAATATTAAAAATAATTATGGTAATTAAATCTCTATTATACACAGAAAAATGAAAAATTTTAAATGTGTCTATTTGTCACTATTTTAGTTGCTAGATTTCTATTACAATGTTTTAAAAGAGCTCATAAGTATAAGTTTAATTCAGTTAAGAAATAAATTTATAGATATATTTAAAAAATTGTTTAAAACCAATTATGGCATTTTTAAAAATGCTTTAGAACAATTAATATATTTTTGTAATGCACAGATTATTAGAAAATCATATAAAATACTAATTTAAATCAATTAAAAAATTTGTAATTACAATCAAATTGAATTATTGTAATCTCTCCAACTGTTAAGAGAAATATCTATTATTAAATCCAAGTTAACACTTTAAAGTATCAAGAATGTTTATCGTATTTGATAATATTTTCTATTCTCTGTAAAACTAAATGAACACATTTTCATATTTAATTTGAATTAATTTAAAAATTTATCAATTAACATAGTTTTATAGTAATATTTTTTAAATGTAAATTCAGGAAATAAAACAGCTTAAGACGTTTTTACATAAATGCTTATAAAAATATTTTAATCTTAAAACTAATTTATTACTCTAAAGAAATGCAAGCTTTCTAAATGTTCTGGAACTATTCATATGTTTTTGAGTTGCTGTCCAACATATAAGGCCAATATATATGACTTCTGATACTATAATTTGAAATATTGTTTGCGAATTTGAATTTTATATTTATTTGACACATTCCTAATGAAAGATAGCTAATTACATTCAAAAATTTGATTCTTTCAATTTAAAGATTTTTCTTAGATGAGATATTTAATTTAGAAGAAATTCCTTGAATTTATTTATTGAATTGTGTGATTTCTATATTTTATTTATTAGAATATAATGTCAAAAACAAAATAATAATGTAAGATTTTTAGAAAATAATTTAAAGATTTGATGAGATTAAAAGAAGCAATATCGATTTTAATCTGGTGTGCTTATACAATAAAATGCATATTTTTTATTATTCATTTATAATCGTATCCAATCAAAGCTCAAATAATGTGGAAAAATTATATCGTGAAGCAATTCACAATAAATATTTCATTTGACAGTGCAATATTTTCAAATTATTTATCAAGTTTAACTTACAATGTTTACATTTGTTAAGATGTTATAGAAAAGTCACCTTATTCTAGCATTTTTTGGGTTAATATTTATCTATCATATTTTGTTATAATATTGTATAGTTCTTATGAGAAATTATCTGTCATATTTAGTTAGATTTTGAAATTATATTTTTATGTTTCATTTATTTTTTACTAATTCTATAGGTGACACTTTCAAATTTTTAGTATAGTTATTGAATGTATATTCGTTTGATAGCAAATTTAATTTTATTGATCAGGCTATTTTTTATGAAATGTAAAGTCAAATTCATTTCTTGTTGATTACTTCTCATTATGATACTGATGAAATTTCCTAAAATATTAAGCTTTTTTTTAAAAAATAATTAGCACTGTATCTTATATATTTTTTACTATTTCTATATGTTATATTTTTATTTCTATAAATGTTTTAACTTGTGTTAACTGAAATTGCATAAATATGCCTATAAACTTATTTATAAATCAACAAAGTTAATTTGGTCCTATCATATTTTTATGGAAATTTTTAAAACAATTTTTATGAAAAATAAATTATTTCTTATAATTTAGAGACATTCATGATTATCTCAATATAACTTTGGATGAGACTAATGAAATTGTATGAATTAATAATTGACTTTAAGAACTAGTACTTTTATTTTTCAGGTCTTATATTCAGATGGTGGAAACTGTAGTGCATGCATTAATGCAGGAACTTTGGCTCTTATCAATGCTGGCATTCCATTGAAAGATTATCTTTGTGCCTGTTCAGCAGGTTTCGTCAATGATGTGCCATTAATGGACATCAATCATTTTGAGAGCTTTCTTGGAGGAACTGAACTAAATCTAGCCATTCTCAAGAAATCAGAAATGATTGTTTGTGATGAGTTAACAGCTAGGCTACACAGAGATCATATGAACAAAATCCGGCAAATAGCAATACAGGGTTGTCGTGATATTTTTGCAATACTAGATGCAGCTGTAAGAAAACATATGGCACTTACACAAGTTTGGTAATAAATTTTATAAAAATGCTCATGTGTGGTTCAAGATATTTGTAAATTTTATACTTAAAGTTGTGTTTTCACAGGAAATTTTTTCAGATTTAATTCACTGCTCAGAAATCATGTCTGAAGACCACAGATATTTTCAGAAATGTTTTTAATAATTTTTTCTAAATATGGTTATAAATATTTTATAAATTATCATTTGTAATCCAAAATGCTTCTAACTTTTAGCTTTCTTCTTGTGAAATTATTTAAAATGTAATTCATTTTACTGAGATAATTTCCAAGATCTGACGTATTTTTGAAATATGAATATTTCTCAAAAATGGTGATACATTTTGTATTACTCAACATGTAGTTTAAACTGTGTCTGGATTTTATATTCATGGGAAAAAAATTCCATATTTCACTGTGAAATTTCTTCAAATTCAATTAACTCCATAGTACCATTTTTAAAGGTTAAATTATTTTTCAATATGCATTTTTATATAAAAAAGGAAATATGAGAGGCATGTAATTGTATATTATAAATAAAAGTTATAAAATATAAACAAATAGGATAACATTTTATTCATTTTGATCTCAATTTTTACACATTTATAACAATCATTGCACATATCAAGCACATAACGTTCATTAAAGAATATTTTGATTTTAAAATATTGAATGTAGAATTCAATTTAATAATAGAATCTTAATAATTACATTGCATATGTACAGTGTCAAATATATATAAATATGTATAAAATCTGCAATGTATGGGGATACTTGCCTTACATAATCACATATTCTGACATTAAGAATTCAAAAATCAGATTTCTTAATAATAGAAATTTTAAACATTTTGAAACAACTATTTCTCCATATTTATACTAAGTTACTCATAAGAATATTTTTTCTAGAATCGAACATTAGAACTTAATTATGTATTAACTACAAACTTTATACATAAAATTTGACACCAAGAACTATAAAAAAGATGTGAAAACGTATTCTTTTTACATATTAATTAATTAAGAAAATGTCACATAACTTATTTATTAAAAAATATTACCAATTTATTATTTTATATAAAAATCTGAATAATCACCTCTTTTTAGCTCATTTATTTGAATTAAAAAGATAGTATCAAGAAAAGTAAATTCAATTTAATATACTTTATTGCATCATAATGTATATAAGTATAATATTCTTAATATCATACCTTTCCCTACTTGAATATTTCTAATAATATCATTTTTATACTTATTTCTGTATTTATTATAAAATCGATGTAAAATGATAAATGTTATTGCAATCTAATTTACAAGATTAAAACATTTTTTGTTTAAAATATTTTAAAATCCAAATTATTTTTTAGTAATATATGATGAGAATAATGCTTATTAATCATTAAAAATATATCTAATTTTAAAACATTTCAAAATAAAATATGTAAATATCATTAATAAAACATTCACTGAGTAAAATTTTAAATGATTTTTGGAAAACACTCAATATATTTTTTAACTAGAAAGAAATACTCATTAGCTACTAAAATTTGTTTGCAATTTAATTGGTTTATAAATCCACAAATGGAAAAAGATTAAAGCATGATATATATAGTATATGATTAATGTTATATAATAATTCCTGTTGCATAAACACAGTTTTGGTGTGTAACAGATATTACATTAATATGAAAGTTTATTAAAAACCTTATCATTAAAAATTCTAAATTTTAAATTGTGAATTTTAAAAATTATCATTCATTTTTAATTTTTTTATTACAAATTTTTAAACTCTGAAACTTAGTGTGAGTTGTGCATTCCATATTCATTTTTTAAAAATCATTTGATTTAAAAGTATAAAATTGAACTTTATGATAACCTACAGTTGATCTTAAATAGGTGTAAAGAAAGAGGGGTATTTTGATGCACTAGTGTAAAATATGAATGAGCATTTTAATATGAAGCTATTTTTTTACCCCTCTGCCAGCTTTCACAAGTTCCCCATTAAAATATTTACACTTTTCATTCAGCAGATCTAAGAAATGTTTTATAAGTTCATAAACTATTATTGCTTAGATCGATCCACCATTATGGGCTGTAGTCGAGGATCAGGCTTCTTGTACAGTTCAAAAGCACTTCCTCGGTTTTCACGATTGGACAAATCAATAAGACTTGAAGGAGGTGGAGGAGAAGAATGATGATCATATGGAGGAGGATACATTGGTTCTCTACGTGGAGGTCCCCTGTAAGTCACATTATGGTATGGTCCTCCCCCATTCATATGAACTGCAGGCCAAGATGGTGGGTTGCCCATACCCTTTGTATATGAGCGAACATCATAATTTCGATCCAAGCTGCTTCCTCTGCCAGAATCAAAGCCGCTATTATCGTCCGATTTGTATAGCCTTCTATTAGGTGACCCTACTGGGGCATTCCTCACTCCATCATCCTCAGGGACTGGTGGGGGTGGTGAATGTTTGGGAGGTAGCACAAGCATGTCATTTGGTGCATAGCTTCGAGGTGTATAATAAGGTGGAGATTGCATTGAGAAGTCCAAACTATTGCGGCTTCTTTGGTTGGCAGAGTATGGAGGTGGCATCATTTCAGATGAATGGTGGCTGGGTGGAGAAAAGTCATGGGATGGTGTACGGTGGTTACTAATTTGAGGAGGTGATACTTCATCCTCACGCCATGGCCTTGAAGATTGATACTGACCTGGTTTAGGAGGGGGAACAGGACGACCATCAGACATCCTAAAAATTAAAATATTTTAATTTTGAATGCTTATAAATATTCCTTCTACTCTAAAATATTAAACTGTTTAATTATTTAAAAATATTAAACAGTATTCTTCACAATCATAGTTTGCATTTCTAGAAATGGTTGCTAATTTGCGAAATTAAAAGCTAATTCACTAACTATAAATGATTCTTCTACATATTTTGTTGGGTATTATAAAGAATTTGTCCTGATTCAGAAATCTTTTAAATGTGTTGAGTAACTTTTACTCTGTACTAAATTATTTTCATAAAACTTTATTTAATATCAGTATTTTACATTAAAATAGTAAAACATTAATTTTCAGAAAAACATAATTGCTTTCACTGCGAAATTTTTCTTTGGCTTTGTAAAATTAATCTCAAAATATCTATAAAATTTTTGACTGTTTAGGAGAATTTTTTATTTTTATTTTTTTTTATTTATTATTTATTTTTTTTTTTTTTGCTGCATAGAATAAATATAAATCACACATATTAAAATTCTTTATTTTAAGCTTCGGAAATGATGTAACTATATTATTAAAAGTTATTTTCAACTTCTTTAATTTAAAAAATTGATCAAAATCATGCATCTTGTTACATATGACATTTGAAACTTCAATTTTGCCTTTATTATTTTTTTTTACTTGTAACATACAATGCAATTACTTCATGGTCTACATTACAAGTCCTGAATAAGTTTGTAATGATTTTTGAACATTTATTAACAGTTTATGTTTATAAGCAAATTCTATTATCAAAACTGGCATGAGTCCTTTTTATACCTTGAATATGGCTAAATATTAACATAATTGAGTATAGGAAATGCTATGGAAATATATAATCAAATACAGTTGGAAGAGCACAGATGATGCATAAGATACATTTTTAAAGGTTCCTCAAAATCTATATTTGAAAGGATAAAAAGTAGTTTCAAACATAGTCCTATTAAATATTATGTAGTTATAATAAATTGGCTCTGACATTCAAAATAAAATATGTTGCTTTCATTTTAACTATTATGAATTAGTAAACATAAGAGAATAAATGCATATTGAAAATATACCTTTGATCATAAGTGGATGGTTTGGGAGGAGGAGATGGTGGTGCAGGCCGATCATCGTGGTGCCTGAAAAATGAATATGAAATATTCATAAAAGAAATGGTTTAGGCAGAAATCTATTTGTTACATACATCAAATATTTACTATAATTTAACAAATTAAATTGGTAACAACAATACCAAAAATACAAATAGTTGTAAAAAATGAAAGTGATTATGAATTTGTAAATAAGTATGCAATAGCACTAAAATTCATAATTTGAAATAGTGTCATAGATTTTATCTATATTAAATAGCTAAAAGATGTAAATAATAATTTGTTAAATATTTGCTATGATTTTATATATTAAAAATTTAATAACAAAAGTAAAAATTAAAAATAAAATATTTAATGAAAACTTTATATTCTATTATCTCACTTTTAAAAATATAATGTTAATAACTTGCACATATATCTTTTAATGTAATAAAAAAGTTGAAGAAAATAAAATAAAAAATTTGGATCAAGAAATTTAACTACATATTTGTAATACAACTAAAACATGTAAATAAAATAAAGATTTGAATTAAGAAATTATAATTTGACAAATAATATAGCAAATAATTCATATATTAAAAAATGCTAAAATTCATGAAAAGCATGAAATTGTTTAAAACTACCTGTATTTATTGGGTGGTGGTATGTTCCGTGTTCTTTCCACATTCATAGGTTTAGCAGGAGGCTGTTGTTGCATTGCATTTCGGCCATACATATATGGTTCATGTGATGAACGACTTCCTACTCCAGTATTATAGGGCATTTGATCGACTCTATTTTTATCATTTGGGTTTGAAGAATACTGATTATAAGAATCGCTGCTGTAAGAAGAACTATCGAAAGCTCCCTGCACATAGAAAATAAATAATAGAAAATTTCTGGATATAAATTTTGATGAAATTTAATTTACAGAATTATAATTTATACTCTAGACATTTTTTTCAAATAAAATAATACTTCATGACACAACATCATAAAACAATGTTTTTACATTACGAAAGGATTTATTTTGCATTTGTAACATTAAATGTCTACTTTAAAGAAATATTTATATGAACATAGAAATATATATATTAAATTAGGAATATATATATTAAATATTTATTTACTGAATAATTAAATATAACATTTTTCAAATGAAGGAATATTTTGCAATACAACATAATTACAACAATGGTTTTATTTAAATATTATTTATTATTCACATCTGTGCATAATCAGGCAAATTATTTATTGTTAGGGAAAGATATTTTCACAGTTTCTGCAACACCTACATTTTCCCATTAAATTGATATTTGAAAAACATAAAATTTTTCAATAAATTTAGCCAATTATTATCTGTTGTATCAATTTTTTAAAATATTAGTAAACAACGTGTAGCTGAAATGAATGTATATATATAGACATTCATTCATTTGAGTTAAACACTGTTTTTTTATATATATTTAAAAAAAATATATATATATATATATATATATATATATATATATATATTATATTCATTTAGAAAAACATTTATTTTGATTATACTTAAGAAAATTTAATTCATATTTACTTACCAGCCTGCCATTTTGTCTTTCTAAGGAATGTGGTTGAGCACCAGTGTTAATGTAATCGGGAGGATCTCGCTGTTGGTCACGATTATCTATCATAAAGGTTATAATTAGCACTTATTTTGAATGAGTAAAGAAATTAATTATATTAGTTTTTAGTAATAATTTTACTTAGTACTTTTATATTCATAAATTTCTATATTCACATTTTTATTTTTTATAATCACTTATAATTCATGTTTGAATGAAAATCATAACATCACTAAAAATTCAATTTTATAATCTTGTAAAGTAAATTTAAGATATAATAAATTGATAAATAAATATTAAAATAAATCTAATGAAACAAAAGCATCAATGATTGATACATAGTTTGCCCCTATGTATAATTTCTTTTTGCTAATTGGGATAAATAACAATCATTAATGTTAAAACAATTTATCTTATCAAAACAAATTACTTCTGATATAATATGAAAGACATTGTAGGAATTAAAAAGTTGTTCTATATCTTTAAGTTTAAGAAAGGTTTTATATGGACAAGTTACAAAATTCACTCGATTAATTTAAAAATTTTTATTACAGCCAATTTAATTTCTCAACAAAATAAAATTGTGCATTAACTTTTACTCTGCAAAAGGAGTTACATTCTCATTTATTTCCTTGTTCCTTAAGCTTGTTGCCAAAAAAGTGTAATCTCTTTTAATTTATAATTATCAGTGATTAAGAGTCATATTTTTTAAGTTAAAATCAACATGAAAAATTAATTGATGAGGTAATGAACTATTTGTTCTTAATCTTAAATCAAAAATATATTTTAACTTTTGATCTCTTCCATATTATTAAAACTTTCGACTCTTGTTGATTCATTATTCTCTAGATTGATTTGTATTATGCATTAGATTTTTTGTGCCATCAAACACTTTGTTCATTTATTTTCTTGGTTCTTTTGATATATTAACTCATGGAATATGTTTAATAAAAAGAAAAATTTATTGATTATTTAAAGTTTTATTTTTATTTTTTTATATTTAATCGAATATAGTATTAAAATTAATAGATTTATATGTATTAGTAAAGTTTCACAAACTAAACTGAATTACAGAAGAAATTTTCAGTATTTTGGTGCAATGATTTTTCAAACAACACATGGATAAACAAATGATTCTTTGGTAAGTTTCAATAAAAGATGATGAAAAAAAAATTTTTTTTAATTTTATGTTCCATATACACTACATCTCTTAGAAATGTAGAATGTGGGAGAGTTCTTAGTACAATCAAGAAAAACAAAACGATTTCTTTTTTTATTTACAAAAACTTATGAAAATACTTTGTAAAAATTTAGATAAGAATTGAAGTTTTGCCTGAAAAGCGAAACAAATATGGATTTAAACACAGCTATTTTTTTATGGTTGTGACACATTACTTGAAGTGCATGTATGAAGAAACAATTTTACCAGTTTTCTTATGGTATTCTATGAATTAAATTTCACTCACATGAAAGACATTAAGCTGATCAGACATGATCTTGAGTAACTTCTGGTCATTGTTAAAAAGTAAAATATCCAATGGAATTTCAATTTTTATGTATTTCTAATTTTTATTAATGTATTTAAATTGTTCTCAAATTTGTTGAATCACAAAAGAGAACATAAATTATTAAATCTCAGATTAAAATTTAAGCAGTGTGAAATTTTATAAACTACATTAAAGAGCCCAAAATATATTAAAATCAAAAGCATAATTTTCACAAAAAAATCTATGGAAAATTTGAATTTTTTTTGTAAAACAAAATATGAATTTTATATCAAATTATATTTAACTTTGAAATTTCTTACCAAATTACTAGCCTCAAAAAAGGATACAACTTAAAATACAAATAAAAATAAAGTGTAACGAAATAATTACAATTATGATATATATTCAATGGAATTAAATAATTTATCAGTTGTTTTATGGATATTTTAAAATATTAATAAAAAAATCAATTCTTTGCATTAGTGTTTTAAAAATAAATTTAATGTTTTATAACTATTGATATTTTTGCTCTTGATTTAAAAATCGTCCATTTTAAAATTCATGTTCTTAACACTCATATTTGCCAGATCCATTATATTTTGAAAATTTACTCAAAGAAAATTAATTATAACTTTAAAATTGAAATTAAAAAAAGTAAACTTATTTCACTAGTTTAATTTTTGGTTATTATTATCACTGAATTCAAATATTTTATGAGATCTTGAGAAGACTAAATTTTATGAATATTGAGAAATATATTAAACTGATTCAAGTTTCCAAATTCAGACATTTTAAAAATATCTAAAAACAACAGTTTATCTAGAAAGCAGATAAAATATCGTAAAAAAAGGTTCTTACTTTCTAGTAATAGAGAGTGACGACCACGAGCAAATAATCTCTCTTGAGCTGTTCGATAGTGAGTTGGCTTGCTTGTGCGATCTACCCGGGGTGGTGGTTCAGCTTGAAGAGGCGATCGTGCCTTCAAAGTAGCTTCACCTTTTATTTTGAAACATAAAAAAGTAAATATTTGCTATAATGGTAAACTAAAAAATTTAAATACTAAAATGCATAAAAAATTTCCAAGCTACATCATTTTAAAAGTAAAGATTGTAGATGATGCACTAATTTACTGCAACTATTTATTAAGATAATTTAAGTTTGCATACATGCCAGGGCGATTGAAATAGTTAGTTTGTCAGAAAAGTAGTTTCGCTTCAAAGTAAGAGCTATAATTCATTTCTCATGCAGAGTTGTATATTGAAAAAAAAATTTTAAATTCCAAGAAGATTATGACATGCTTCATAATATTAACTAAATGCAAGTTTGCCATAGAAATTCAAGTGAGAAATTGGATTTATTTCTATAAAATTTTAATTTTATGCTCAAAAATATTTATTGATCATAATTTAAAGGAATACTTATATTTGGAGCAAGATTCTGTTCAGTTATTGATTTGTAAAGAGCAGCCAAGAACTACTTAATAGATAGAGATAATTTCAACCAAACTGAATTGAATCAATTAATTTGGGATTCAGATAAGTTCTAAATAGATTTGATTAGGAGAAAAAATGATCAGCAAGTATTGTGTCATCTCTCTAGTATTAACTAATATTTTTTATTACGTTTATCTTCTTTTTTGGATCTACTTTAGCATATTTTACTCCAACCTGATCTAACTAAATGAAATCTACAAAATTAACAATTTATTTAAATTATTTTCCATGTATCTAAACTGATGCTATACACTTACTCTGTACATGAACTCTATCAGTTATTTCAAATATAAATCAACATTATTCTGCATATCTATATTCTGTTTAAGATCTTGTTTAGAAGAATGTAAGAATATATTAATTTCTTTTCATATTTATTACCGTTTAAAAATAGCAATTAGAATGATTGTCACACTGAACATTACATCTTCTACATATAAATATTTTCCTTATTATAAAGAAAATTATTGCTGCATTAATTGTGGTGATTTTGCATAATAAATGGAATGAATTAATTTTAAAATGCACACAAAAATATTTTTTTCACAACTCGGTTTAAGATTAATATAATATTTTAGAAGATATTGAAATTTATATCAGTGAACAAAGTAAGAAAGCAAAGAAAAATACCTGGATTATATTTTGTAGTATTTGCATTCATATCAGAACTTGGTGGTATTGAATCCTGAAATAAATATAAAATTTTATTTACTTTTTATTTTGCTTAATATTAAATTTTAATACTATTCAATATTGTAAGAGAATAAAAAAATCCTATTCAACAAAAATGCAAATTAAATCTCAACTAATCTTTTTTGGGACATTAAATGTAAGAATTTATGCTGAATTTAACATTTCTGATTAAATATACAGTGGTATATGTACTTTGCTAAATAAACATAGAAATATTATTCTTATAAATTTAAATACAAAATTACTTTTCCAAATAACATTTTTTTAAAAAAAAGTTAGAGAAATATGAAAGCTACAATATAGTCACTAACATTTTTTTATATAAAATACATAAATAGCTCTCTCATAATCAGAGTTGTTGTGTTCAAGACTTACTTAAAAGTATATTATAATATACATACATAATTTTAATCAATCCAGCATAGATTTAAAAAAAATTACTTTACATAATAGTGTCACTGTTACATTAAGAGTTGCAGAGAGAAAACTTTATATTTTAAATTAATTTTATTTAAACTATATACAAAACTGAATTACTAAAGTGCAATTAATATTTATTACTTAATATTGCTTTATATCTGTTTATTCAATATTATGAACATAAATTGATATGTACATAAAAACCTTATATATATTATTTAGAATAAATTGTTTCTGTATGATCTTAATAAATTAATAAGCTCAACATAAAATGTGTAGTTATATTATTGTAAATGTAGTTGGATTGATTAGCTAAATCAATCTCATTTACAATTGAGCTTTGTTAATTGAATACTGTATTTTAATTCAGTATTTTATAGTAAAATTATTTTTAAACTTACTTGTTGCTGAAGGTAATCAAAAGGAACCTAAAAATATGAAACGTGGAAGTTAATATGAGTAACTTTTAAAATAACAAACATTTATGATCTAAAATTTTACATATGTAATCTCATGAAAACCAAATATTATGTAACATTTAATGTGATACTTTTATCAATGTGAATAAAAATCAATGTGATACTTTTATTATTCTTTTTGTTCCTAAAGCAACTGTTTAAAGATGCAAGGCTTTAATATGTCAATTGAAAAAAACAAGAAAATAAATTAATACACATCATAATTAAGAAAAACATCTATTCACAAGATATGCAATTAAATTATTTTTCATAATATCTTTTCTTTTAATAGTTGTAAAATAAAATTCATTGAATTCATTCAAAAAATTCATTGAATTCTAAATTTTTAAATTGATTTGCTATACACTGTATGATTACTTTTAGTACATAAGGGTCTTTTTGATCAAGACTTATAGTTTAAAGAGAATTCAGAATAATAACAAACAATGTGTGATGATAGAATTAAGCTCCTGAAGGCCAGATTACTTATTATCAGCTCGCTTTAAACTTCTTAAACACCAAAAGTTATAGCTCAAAAATGTTGTTATAAACTCATATGTAAGATACTATTATTGTTTCAGGTAAAAATATGTCATTAAATAACCAGATTTGTATCTAAATCCAAATTGCTTGCATACATACATTATAATTTTCAACAAACACAATGAGTTTTTTTTATGTTTTTCTTAAAGTAATTAAAAATAGCATTAGAAATATAATTATCTCAATACTAAAAAACTATAATAAAATCCCTATAAGTTCAGTAAATTCTTTTGATCAAAATAAAAACAGTTGATAAAAGAAAGCATCAATGCTCAAAAATACTAAAAGATTATACAAAATTAATAAAGAATTTATTTAGCATAACATTAAGTTTTTTAATGATAGATACTCAAACTTTATTTAAAACTCTTAAACCTTTTATAATTATGTAATCATTTTATGTGTGATTGAAAACATCATGTTTTTTGTTCATCTTAAGTTTTCATAATTTTTTTTCAGTAAATAGAATATAACATATCAGGATATAAATAAAAAATCTAATGTATCTTTTAGTTTAAAAATCTTCTAAATTAAATTAAATTTATCATTGAATGTGTGTGTGCAAGTAAATTGTCAATAAAATCATAAATTTTCACAATACAATACATTTTTACTTTGCAATCCTTATAGTTTAATTTAAGCTTTTCTTTATTAATAAAGTAACCATTTTTTGGAAAATTTTCCTTTAATTTATACTTGTTTAATAAAATATGTTTATATCACTGTAAAAAGATAAGGAATATTTTTAAAGAATTCGTTTCAATATTCAAATCATTTTAATTATTCAAAATACAGCTATTTAAATGGTTTACATTCAATTATACAGATTCTATAAACAATTTAAAATACATATCTTAATGTTTCATATTGTAATTAAATGTAAATTTTCAGATGTGTTTAAAAAATTCAGTATATTTTATTTTTGAAACAATTAGAAATCAGTTTAATGATTTTCCAATAAATAAAATATATAGCAGTTTAATATTGAAAAAATTGAATTATTCAGATTAATACAAAATGCTAATTATTTTTAAATACATTATAATTTCTGTAATTCACCTTATTTTTTATTTTGAAATTAGTTTTAGATTTATTTCGATTTCATAATATAGGAGATGAAGAATATGGAAATGCAATTAACTGGAATAAAAATTAAATTAAATCCAATCATATAAAAATATCTAAATAATGTATTATTGCATTGTAATTTATTTGTTTAGAATTATGGTAACTCAGAGTAAAAATCATTTGCCTGTTAAGTGTAAGGTTTATATAAATTTATAAAACTTCACATCTAATTGCAGCCCAATAATTGTTGAAAATGTATATGTAGTATATTCATAAAAATTAATTATATCTAAAGAAATTAGTTTAACTTAAATGCAATTATTTCATAGGAAAAAAGCTTACCTGTCGTGATCGAGCAACAGAATAGCTAGGTATTTGATTGTAACCTGGTGGACCTGACATTTCCTCTTGAGTGGCAATACTAGGATCGCTAGAAGCCTTTATCATGTGACCACGATCACTTCCTGGCAATCCCAAACTTTGTAAATCAGAAGGTCGGCTGTCAGTAGGTAGTTCTAAATCACTTTCAGGAGAAGACGCATAACTAAGCCTTGATGTCATTGGAAAGAGGAAATCATCTGAAATTGCTTCTTCTGGCTATAAATAAAAAATAAGAAGTAATTTATAGTTGTAAAATAAATCTAATGAATTGATTAAAAATTAAGAAAAGCATTATTGAAGATATTTTAAAGTATGTATATATTACATTATATTAAAGAAAATCATAATTTTTTAAAAAAAAAACTAAAGAAGCAAAGCGTTTTCGGCAATACTTTATATATTTCTTTTTAAATATTAGAAAATTAAACTTTACAATAAAAACCTCAATTAAAAAAATATTTACAATATAATCTTAGTTATGAATATAGAATTACTTTTGATTCAGAAATCCAAATGGACAATTGCTGCTGTTTATCAATTGTTTCACGTAATTTCTTATACCACATATCTGCACCAGTTAGTGTCATTGTAGCTAAAAGAAAATTAATATTTTTAAAAAGAGAAAAATTTGCTAGATATGATATTAATGGAATTCTTAACAAAGTACCTAAATAAGATTGATGTTGAATAAATTAAAAATACAAGAATAAATTATTATGATAGTAAAAACTAAAATCACTTTCTCTATCAACTTCATAAAATAAAACAATTTTATTTTTATGAAATAAATAATTCATTTTCTGGTAGATTTTAGAAAATTGATTACTTAATTACTTAATCTTGTCACTAAAATTAGAAGTATATATTTAAAGAAATGAAATGTTATAAAAATCACATAAATGCAAATTAAGTCTTGACTTGTGGGCAACCTAACACCTTAACAAAGCAAATTAATATCCACCATGTAAATTGCCTTCTGGAAGGACCTCTAATATATATAATGGATGGTATTCATGTGTCAAAAGGATGAATTCTCAATCAGTCACACCCTAACAGAGAAAGGTGTAAAAGGTAGAACAGCAATGGCCCCCTCCTGTAATTCAACAATAGCTGCAAGCTTGAAACCTTATGCCCAAAAGAACCCAGTCCTACTACTAAGCCACAGAGTGCACATAATTTTAAGTAAGTTCATTAAAAATTTATTTAATTTTTGATCTGATTTAAAATAATTTTATCTTGCTCTAGCTTATTAGGCCAATGGTTATTAAGTTTTACGCTAAAAGAATGGATACTGCAAATCCTTACTGTGAGACTAAGAAAGAGGCAAGTGAAGGTTTTAGGAGAATTCCATTTCTTTGTAATTATGGCAGCCCTCACACTGCTCCTGCAAATTAAAATTGTTGGATTAATTAGGCAGGAAATTTCTATTTATCCACCCTATAATCTAGTTCTTACTCCTAGATTCTCATTTTTTCCAAAGATGAAAGATTTTTTTGGGTGGTTAACATTTTGATAAGTTGTAGCACTCTTCAACTTAATGATTATAACAGATGAGAACAACAGATGAGTATAACATGGAAGTTCTCAATTTATGTTGAAATAAGAAAAATGTTTAAATATAGGAGGTGATTATATAGAGAAGTAAATCAAACTCTTTTGTTCTGTAAAATTATTGTTTCATTTCAGTAAGTACTGTATTTTCATTTTGTATAAATAAACACTCGTTATTTTTTTGGAGGATGCATCTATCAAATAATTGTCATAATTCTTTCGATTTGAATAAAGGAAATTGCAAAAGCTATAGTCCACATATATTAATTTGCAGAGCTGCTTTTAGTATTACTTGAGAGGTTTAAGCTAAGATTTACAACCTAGCTTTTTTGAATTTCAAAAGTTTTAGTTTTAACTATACAAATGTCTGATGAATCCAAATACAGTTCTCATTAAAAAACATTTTTGACTGCATTGTTGAATGTGCAAACAATTTGTAAACACTTTGCAGAATTAAAATATCCTAACTTAAAGAAAGTTGACTGTTATCAATATCCAATTTTTGTTATTACATATTGCTATGAAGTTTGGGAAAATGAAGCACCATTCATTGTCACAAAAATCAATATCCTACCGAGTTTTTCCTGCATTTTATGGCAATTTTTGAAAGTTTGATAAATAATTGCTGTTAGGTAATGAGATAACTTTCTCTTCATAAATATATTTTTATTATATATGATTTTTGTTATAATTGTGTACTTTTATTATGCTTACATTTTTTATTAAAATTTTTGAATGATCTTTTTCATAATTATAACAGTTATATGTGAAAATATGCAATTCACAAATTATAATTTGTTGATCTATATGCAACTTTTCATTAAATAATATAAAGAGCCACATATGAATACATGAATTATAGCTTCCTTTAGTCTTGTATGTATCTGTTACCTAAAACTTGCTTGCAAATAGAATGCTTTTGAAGGATTGAAGAGAATAAAAAGGAAAATTGAATCCCACATTTCAATGTCAGGAATTTTATCACCATGATTTTCTAATGAAAACTATCACATGTAATGAATATTCCTATATTAAATAATAAGAAATTTTTGTTTTATCATACAAATACTGCTTAGATTTATCATAACCTGTGGTAAGACAACATTTCATTAAAGATGAGGTCCCAAGATCAATCTTAGTCACAATTAATGTTAAATAAATATTACATATGTGCATTCTATATATACTTCTGCCAGTTCGAGTTGTTGGATATTTTCTAAGCTTCTTTATGACATTTAAATGCACTCCACAATCTATGAAAAGTCTTCCCTATTGGCAAAACATAATGGATATTCAACTGCTGTAAAATAACTTTCAGTTGTTAGGGTATCAACTACGTGATATCAAGATGTTGCTTCATTAAGTTTTATTTAAAAATATAACAAAATTTTTTAATTACAAAATATATTAATTTTTATTATTACTAAATTTGTTCCAATATTTAAAATGCATTAAACTAAACATGTTTTGTACCAAATGAGATGATTTTTAAATAATATCAGCAAAAGAAGTTGTAATAAAAGATTATTATTTGCAAAATAATATATTTTATGTGTGGGAAAGAAATACCTGTGAATATATGTGACCATAATTTTTCAAGTTTTACTGCATGATCATGTAACTTCTTAGAACTCTTGTGACTTGATTTTGCTAGACGAGAACGCAGCTCTTTTACAGTATGCTTATTCTCAGCACGCATAAATATTACTATAGGATAGAACTGGGCATAATTCAAACGGTCTACAGCACTTGGAGTAATATCCAATATTGCATGTTTACCCTAAAATAAATTTCAATTTTTAGTTACATACTTTTAATTTAAAATAAAAATGTTTTGATGAAATATAATTTTCTGTCAATTGATAATATTAGAAAGTAATTTTATAAGTACAAATTCAGTTAATCTATTAAACGTATTATGCCAAACTAAAAAAAGTAATAACTTCGATGTTATCTATAAAACTTCTGAAACATTTTGTTGTTCAGTAATTTGTAAAATAAGGAAAATATGAGCACATGTATACAAACTTGTAACATTTAAAATTTTCATCATCATCATTTTAAATATTATCATTTTTCATAGAATTTTTCATTTTTTGAAGTTTTTATTTTGCAAATTTTATTTTCAAATGTTAATAATTACAGTGGATTTGTTGTTGTTGTTGTTGCTTATCCTCCATTTCTGACGGAGTCAGACTAGATCCACGAGTTCGTTGACTGTAAGGAAGTCGAAGACTAAAAGAGGATTGCTAAAGAGATCCTCCCTAGAGAGACCCATGCAATCCAAAAGATGCTCAGGAGAAGCCTGATGATTTTGGCACTTGGTGCAGGTGACGAAAGTTTTCCTGCCCTCGTTGAAAGTGAGGCACTTAATATGACCGCTAGCAAGTCTTGAGAGAACAGTCCGGGTACGTCTGTCACACGGGAGGTCAAGGGACAAACCCGGTTTTGATCCCTTGTACCAATTATGGGTGGGGGGTATTTTCCACTCCTCCGAGATTTTTGATTTTTCCCGGAGTATAACTCCAGAAAAGTAAGTGTGGAAGAGGGAGTATTTTAAATCCTGCAACCATCCTTAGCAAGATTATCGGCCATTTCATTCCCGTGGAGATTCACATGTGAAGGTATCCATTGCAAGTAAACATCATGATTAAGTGAAATGAGTTTTAATTTAAGAGGATAGAGTTGCTGATCTTGTCGCCTACAAGAAGCCAATTACTAAGATGGTGGAGAGAACTACGGTTGTCAGACAAGATCCATAGGTCACCATAATCCTCTTCAGAAAGAATAGTTTCTAGTCCCAGGTCTATTGCAATCAATTCACTTCTGATCAATGAAGTCATTGGAGAGGGAATGTGCAGCTTCTGTTAGACCAAGGCCGGAGCACCAGGAGGTAGAAGTCTGTCTTGGCTCCTTCGCCTACTGATATTTAGCTGGGCATAATGGAATGGCCTTCACGGCTTGGGTGGCCCTACCAGGAGTAAACTCCCGACGTACTTCGCCCATTCCGCCCAGGGTCACCTTCCCGCCACGATGAGGCAAACAGTAGGACTTGGGAGGGACAGTGGATTTCATTTGTCTGACTAAATATATTTTTTAATTGTTTCCATTGACAATTTTTAGAACAGAAAAATGGATTGGATTTTTATTTCTTGGGTACCAACATCACCAGATGTAGCGTGATATGACTTTTTCTTAAAGTGATATGTTAAGAGTTTTGCTTGCAGAAGAAAGTGGTAAGCATTGATTACATAAAGATCAGGATTACAAGTGCAATATCTGATATATTTGCCCAAAATTGACTATCATGATCACTTTCTCTGTGATGAAAGATATGTGCAAGGAAAGCCATTGATAATGCCCATACAATATTTTAAATCTGAATAATCATTAATGTTAATTTAAATCCATCTTTATTATTTAGTAAATTCTAAAATATCAAAATGTTTCAGAGATTTTACAGATTTTTTGAATGAAGGTTTTTTTTATAATACAATAAATATTTTGAATCTTTCTAAATGAGTATAAAATTCTACTAATTTTATATTTTTAACATTAAGCAGTCACTATATAAGTAAATATTTCTATTAAATACATTATTTTGCGAAATATACATGAGCATGAAATTTATTGACATTAAACAATAAATCTCTTCTAAAACTTTAAATCACAGTGAAAAGAAAGATGAATGTCATCGGTTTGAACTGAATTGTTTAGAAGAATTTTTCAAAATTCTGTTTTACAAAGAATCATTATTATATTAATGTGATATTGAGTTGGAACATTTAATAAATTCTATGAAAACTTTAAAAAAATTGAAATAAAATTGTAAAAAAATCTCAATTAAAATTATTAATAGATTAAAAGTGAAGCAAATTAATTTTCCACATATGGCTGTTTAGAAGTGAAGAAAAATTCTGTATTGGAGATATTATATAACAATAATTTCTTATTAAAAGTTTGCATGAGCATATTAAATAATAACTATACAGGCTCATAAAAAACTTTATTTGTTTTATTATTTAATATTAATTAAAATACAAATACTAATAATAGGTACATCAGAGAGATTTATTTTTAAAAGAAATTAACTTACCTTTCCAATAATTTCTTTAATTGCACTTAATCGAATTATACCAGAAGGTTTCTGACTTTTTGGTACATCATCTAAGTGCCCATCTAATTCTAAATTTAAAAATTTTTCATTAACTATTTGAAAATATTGTAAGTAAATAAAATAAAATATAGAAAATATGGAATTATTTAAAACTTACATCTCATCTATTGCAGCAAAACAAATAATAAAAATAAAGTATTTAAGTAATTTAGTGTCAGGTTTAGAGTAAAAAATTCATCAAAAATAATTTAAAAAATTTAAAGTAAGCTTTGGTTCAACAGTACAAAGATATACATTGTATATAATGCATTACTTTTCACGATTCAAATTATTAAGTGTTTATTACAAATGCAAATTATATAAATTGAATATCTTTTTAATTTAATTAATATAAATTAAAAAGTTATCACCACATATGTGTGTGCATTATTATTTTAACCATATATTGAAATAATCATAGGAAATTACATAGTACTGAAATATTAATTACTTTTTTAATTCTGTATTCTAATTTTAATTGAATTCTGTTACATTTCTTTCATTTATATTACTCAGAGTTTACATATGTGAATGCCATAGCACAAATTAATATTTAAAAGTAAATCCAACATACACCACAGTAAATGTATTATTTTAACTCATGTATTATTTTGTAATGTATTATTTTATTATTTTTGAGTAAATGTATTATTTTAACTCACTTTAAAGATGTTAACCCAAAAATTTTAGATATGTAAATATCTAAATTAAATATAACTGAAAAACAACCCCGAGGAAAAATTACAATAAACTAAACACAACTTGTTTCATTTAAAATTGTTGTAAATACAAATTAAGTTTAATTTACATACGTGGAGAGGCATATTTGTCAGGATAATCTTTTAGAAGCTTATCTCTGGCAACATCTGCTAGGGAGCCAAATAAAACTACAGGACGAATAAAACCAGCTAAAAATATTTAATGAATAAAAATGAGTATGATGGGATTAAAGTTATATTTAATAATTCATAAAATTTATGCATGCGCATTAAAATATAAATATTCACTGAAACTACAATATTAATATTAACTTATTAAAATCTCAAAAATAATGAACCTAATATTATTTAACTAAAAAAAATAAAACTCTAAAGATAAATTTGAATCATTTTGCATGCATTAACTTTACACAAATTTTAATATGGCTTGAAAAGAATTTACCAATACAATGTTAAATAAAAAATTATTTTACTATTAGCACTTAGTTAAAACTAAATGCTAATAGTTTAATTATTATTTTTGCTACAAATATAAACTTTGCTAATTTAATCTACAATTTATAAAGTTTATTTACAACAAAATTCATTAAAGTGAGACATTAAATAATACTTTATTTATTTTGGAAAAAATAAGTACTAATATTTTTGCTGTCAAAATCATCAGAAATGATTTTTTATTTTTAATGACTAAAACGCAAATTAAGGTTTGAAGTGATAAATGATTGACGATAAAAACCAAATAGAATCACCTAAATGACACATTTTTCATGTGAAATGCAAACTTTTGCATAGAGTATTGCTAACTTTTTAACATTGAAAACTAGTATATTATATTAAATGAGTTTGTGAAAGTTTAGTAGTTTTTAAGCATTTTGTTCATGAAAAAGGTTTAAAAATCACAATGGAAGTGTCAATAAAAAAGTGATTAATAACTTATCCATAAATAGAAGACATTATATTGTAAATAGAAATCTGAGAAACTAGTCAACGCTTTTATTATAGCAGTTTTCTTGATAATTATGCAATTAATTTTTTTAACTAATATCTTCATTTTAAGTAAGATATATAATATATTCTACTTATTAACAAATAATTCTTAAAATAAAGTTTTTTTAATATCATGCTGTTTTAATATTTAAAGCCTGAATTTTATATACTCATAGTGTTTTTAGTTTCTGTGGTATTTAATTTTTTTTGATAATGTTATATTTACTTAATAATAAATTAATATCAAATATGATTTTTAATTCATTTAAAATAAGCAATTATAATTTGTGGTAGCAAGAAAATTCATAATTTGTAAAAAAATAGGAAAAAATATTATGTAATATTGGCCAACATAATGTACATTTAAGCATCTTTAATTATTTAATCTATAACTAATTCATTTATGTAGACAGTTGATATGATTTTTGTGAAAAAATAACTTAAGTGCATTGCACTTAAATAATAAAATCAATAATGTTGACAAAAAATACTTACGGTGTTTGAGAGTTACTCTTTCATATGCAGGAAACTTTGATATTCCATCAGCTGTAAAGGAAAAATTTGAATAATTTGTTTAAATAATTGTGCCCATTTTCAAACATTCAAAATAGTTAATATTGCAACCTTTTAAAAAAACTATTAACCTTTTTTAATTGTTTTAATATATAAAATGTTCTTCATAACATAAATGAATTTTAATAAAAACAAATTGATTTCTAATTATAAACAGTTAAAAAAAACACTAATTTTAAGTTATTTGCAGTATTGCATATTATGCTATTTTTGCATATTTTTTCAATATTTTAATATATATATGTGTGTGTGTGTGTTTTTCAATGACTAATATTGAAAAATTATATCTTAAAACAACATTTATATATTTCATATAAACACTGTATTAAAGATTAAATATACAATTTCTTCTTAATTACCTTAAATTGCATGTTTAAACTTCAATTTAGATACCAAATTCATAACACTTTTAAATGCACAAACTTAAATGATAAATTTGCAATTAAAGCATAAAATAATAAATTTGAATAATATTTATTATATTTATAATTACCATATGCACATTTTATTATTGCTTTAGGAAGTAACTACATCCATATAAATTTGGAATATAATATACTGTGTAGAGTATAAAAACACACACACAAAATTATCATCTAGGTGAAGACAATTTTTTTTAAATGCAGAAATTAAGTCTTTTTTTCAACTTATTTTCATTTTAATTACAGATGTGAATTTTTCCTTGAAAAAGTTATTTAAAATAGAAAAAAATATAACTGTAACATATTATAAGAAATTTTTAAAAATTGAGATCATAAAATAAATGATAGAAAATGTAATAAATTTCTGATATTTAAAAGTTCCTTAAATTAATGAAATTTTAGTCTATCAATTAAATTAACAAGATATTGTCCCATTATTGACACATTGTTTGCTTTTAAATGTAAACACTGTCTCAAAAATTAGTTAGAAATATTGGAGAGTTGTAAGTTTATTAATATTTTGTATAATTTCCAGGAAAAATTCAAATATAAAATTATATATAAAATATACATATATAAAATTTAACAAATAAGAGAAATGCACAGAATGCTGTTTAAATAGAAAAATGCCTATTTTTTAAAATATTTTTCAAATTATTAATTTAATACTAGAAGAGCAAATTTAAAATTCGTTTCAATGCATATACTGTTACTATTTAACTTTAAATTTTTTATATGTTTAATAAATGCATTTATAGTTAAAGTGCTTATATAATAATTAATGTGTTTAAGGGATCAAATGCTACAACTTGATGAATGGAAGATTTGAAAGACAAATATTACAATAATCATTAAAATAGAAACATGCCTGATGAAATAATTTTTAAAGAATAGACAAAGTAGTTAGTTAAACTTAAAAGATTTTTTGAAATTAATAGAAATACAAAACAAGATAATTTAATTAAAAATTACTTAAAAATAAGAAATTTAATGTACTATTTATATTATATAAAATTCTTTATTTTTAATTGATTCTGATTTTCTTTAAGAATGATAATGTTATCCAAAGTGTTTACTTATAAATATGAAGACAAGAAAATTGTAATTGAGAAATATATACAAAGGTATGGTTACTATGAAATTCTATTACAAGATATTAAGTTTTAATATATTGCTAGCATACCAAAAACAACATCTTCCCAATGATCTTTACTAAGAGATTTGGAACGGCGAGCACTTCTTCGCTTAAAAAAGCTCCCTCTGCTTTCTGATGCTGCATCTTTTTTGGCTTGATTCTGCTGCTCTTGTGCCCATTGTTCAGCTCTAAATATAAGAAATAAAAATTTCATATGCATACATTATATAAAATAAGCTAATAAAATGATAAGCATGAAAATAATAAAGAGAGGGAAAATATTATATATTCACAAACAAAGAATTTTTAACTTTTCTGCAATATTTGAAAATGTGATCCTTTATAGAATTGTTATTTTCAATTATTTTTTCAGTAATTGAAAATAAGTAACATTTATATTATGTGCTATTGTTAGAAATAGTAAATTAACCTATATAGTAAATTAATTTAAGAAAAAATTTACACGTCACTTTCTTCCCAAAAACTTTTTAGTATCCTCTAAAATTTATAATTTTTGGGCTTTAGAAAATTGGAATCTTCATTTATTTAATTTTTCCATTTTTTTATAAATGTAACTCCTTTTAAAAAGTCATGTCTACCTTTTGACTTTTTAAAAGGAGTTACATTATTCAAGACTCTCAGTATAAATGATTTTGCATTTATTCTCATTAGATGTCCTATCCACACATCTCCTTCTATTTAATTTTACTTATCTTAGATGACCTTCATCATTACAGATTTTATATATTTCAGAAATATATCTTTTATGTTATGCATTATTCTACAAAGCATCACCAAACGTTTTCAGAATTTTCCTGCTATTGCTTTCTTCTCTATCATCAAAATTTATGTTTCTGTAACATATGTTAAGACTGACATTCTCAGTAGCTTTAGTAAAAGAATTTCACTAAAATTCTTAATTCAAAAAATCTGGAATTTAGCTATAATAATATTTTCAAACAAGTTTATATTCTTAATATTTTAGTGAAAATATTTAAATAAAGTTTATTTGCCTGTTGCTATTAGGAATGACACCCTTTTGAATTTCTTGATTTGTTCTACCAAGCCTGTAGACCAGCCATGATCCCACTACTCCATTATATAAGGTATCGATGACGTGAAATATTTCACCAACATGAAACCCAATTTCGCCTTTCCCTGACCCTTCATAAGAAAAATGTGTCCTGCAACAAAGGAAAATAATATAATGAATAAGAAAATTCTAAACTAAAATGAAATTTTATTCATTATTACATAGGAAAACATCTAACCTAATGTAGAAGGAGTCTCCACGTTGATTAGCAACAATTTCATCATATTCTGAAATAAATTTCATCATTAGTAAGGAAATTCACAATCAAGTTTTAACAATAATGTAAAATTTGGTGCTTGAAGATTATCCAGGAGGGTTGTTAACAGTTCAAATCAAATTATTCAAATTTTATTGACTGGCTTAAAATTATTTTGAACAGAAAAACTTGATAGATATTTATCTATATACTAAAATAAAATAAATCCTCCTAAGTCATTATAAATTACAGTTTTCTTGAAAGTAATATCCAATACATATTATAATGTGAAAATTTGAATTCTAATTTTTTTACAGAGTTTCATGGTTTGGAAAAAGTTCATCTGCATCAGTTTCATTCATTTCATTTAAACTGAAGCATATAGTTACTTTTATATGAAATTTGATATTTTTAGAATCTATTAATAGAACTTAACCATAAATATTGGATTGCATAGACTATATGTATTTTGAACATAAATCATAGTTCCCTGTATAATCCTAAAGAACCTAAAATTTACATTACTATTCTAATAAAAATTATCTGTTCAATAAATAGTTGAATTATAGGAATAAATTAACACCAGGCATACATAAATTTTTTAAAAACAATCTTATTTTCCTAATTTTATTAAATTTTACCTACATTATTAATTAAAGACACTTGTTTTAAAATTTTAACTTAGAGCAACTTACTTTCCTTCATATGTTGAACTACCAAATTAACATAATCTTGTATATGCAAAAGATATAAAACAGCCTCTTCTCTTGTTACACCTTTCATATCCATTTCATTCACCTACAATATATTTCATAAGTATTTAAATTGTGTAAACAATATAAAATACAATTTAAAATATTATAATCATATTTCATTAAGATCAATACTTTCTTCATAATAATTCATAAGTAAACCTCTGGTAAGTATGAAATCAATTTTAGTAAACGAATGTTGATAATATATATTAATCATCATTGTTAACCCATATTATCTGCTATTTTAAACAGTTAATAAGGTATTTCATACTGGAGAATATACCAAGGCAAAGGAAATACTACAACATGTTTGAGTGGCCTTTAATGAGTTATACCTTCATTCCACAAACCTTATTCATAAATATATTAATGCTAGCTAAATAAATAATTTTTCAACTGTATGGTAATTTTAATTGCATACTGTAATTTAAAAAATATGTCTAATAATATTTTTTATAAAATCAGCATTATAGCTAATATAACATTTAGAAGATATAAAATAAAATAATAGTTGAATTGATTTTTATATTGCTACATTGCAATAATTGCATTAAATAGTATAGCATTTAGAAGAATTTTTAATGAAAGAAAATCAGTAAAAGTTGAAAAAGAATGTCATGTTATAATATAGCATGTTATAATTAATGCAATCGGTAAGTTGGGGAATTATTTTTTTCTTAATTTAATAACCATTTATAAGTTTTCAAGACAAAAAAGCATTATATTAAAAGAAAAGTTCTTGATACCTATCTAATTGCTAAGTTCTTGATAAGTTATCTAATTGCTGAACACTGTCTACAATTTTATTAATGATAGTGATATTTTAAACAATTTCATATAATTAAAAACTGAAATAAAATTCTTTTATAATAAAATGTGTTATAATTCTGTAGTTATTTTTTAATAATAATTTTTCTTGATTATTTATATATTTTTAAGATCGATTGAATATGAAATTCAACTAACTAAAATTTTTCAGTTTTTAATTGCTAAAAAAACAAGACATTTCTTGGAGCAATTAAAGCATCTACAAAAAGATCAGAATTTTATCTAAGTTCTTTTGATTTCTTTTATCGATTCATTACCTCATCAACCTGTTTATTTTTTAAAAATTGATAAATTTTGAAACAAAAGATTATATATACAAGAGTAGCTAATATGTATTTAGATAACTCTGTTTCTGCTAAATTCTAAGAGTCTAATCTTTTCTACAAATTGTCCAGCTTCAGATTTTTAATCGATATTTTTATTTAAATTACACTTGCCAACATCTTCTCAGACATAAGGTGTCTTGCGGTCCGGTATAATTTGGAAATAAAACTTGCAGGAGGAAGGACTCCAAAGCCACCTTGAGAGCAAACATGAAGGAGGGAGCAACTAAAATGATTTACCACAGTCATTTACATAGTATTACAGAAAGAAGAATCAGCCAGGCTAATTTTGAACAGATGGGGCTGCAGATAATTATGTCTGGTGATAATTTTATAACACCTCATTCCGTACATACTAGAGGGAGGAAAGAAAGTAAGCATGCCTCTGTCTGCCCAGTAAACAGGACCAAGATTTACCATCAATCAAACCTATAAGAGTATTGATTCTTTTTCTCAAATTTTGTCCCTGAGAAATTGTTTGGCATTTTAAAGAGGAATCAAGAGCGAGGTGGATGGAGCTTTGACGTTTCTTTGGACACTATGAACATGGATTTTATCTCTACATTGATTATTAATAGTAAGTATCTCTAAAGTATTTTGAAGAAATTTTTATTCAGACATCAATTTCAAAATACATAATTAAAGAGGCTTTTTAAATGTATATACACTAATTTCTAAGTGGTAGGGTTGAACACATTTGCCTTCAAGGCAAGAGTGACCAAACAACTAATAAGAATGTCAAATAGTTTAACAGTTTGTGGTTTCTCACTTTGGATTTGGATGTTAATAATGGTTTGAAATCCATTTTAAACCATAGATCCATAACTAATTAACCCTTGTGTACAAAAATTACATTTGAGCAACAAACTAGACTAGTGGCAGGTTTGGTTTGGTATATTTGTCACTCAGTGGTCATTTTTTGCACACAAGAGCTAATTAGACAGGAACTTGCAATTTAAAGTGGATTCTAAGTCACAATAAGCATCTATGCCCAAGGTGATATTTGAAACCACAAACTGCACCTGAAACCACAAATTGAAAGCAAGAGCACTAATCATCATCTACCAACTCAACTTTTTAAGTAGCAGATCCCATTTCACTTGTTCATTAATCTGTTGAAAATTTCATGGATCCTTTGACATAATTGTACTTGTCAATTATATCTATTTTTATTGATATAATCGGCAAAATTAATGTATTTAGTTTTGCTTATTAATAAAATCATGAATGTAAGAAACGTGAAATAATACTGTTAAAAACTTAGTAATTACTTTAAACAAAAAATGGATATTTTTTCTATAGATTTTATTTTAATTGTGAAAACTCTTATGTCACACGTGTTTAGTTTATTTAACATGTAATACAGAATTTTATTCTATGCCATGCATGCCTGAAGCAACTGGCCCTAAGCAAAGTCATTTAAAATAAATTTGTAGGTAACTTAAACATCTTAATCTTAGTTCTTGAAGTTATAAATTTTCAAGGAGATAAAATAACATTAAAAAAGTTAGTTGAGTGACTATCTTATTAGTAGTTATTATGATAAAACTGAATAATTAATTTAAATAAGTTTACCTTAAGAATTTTATCTCCAGGTTGAAGTCCTTGTAAAGAAGCAGGACTTCCTGGTTGAACAGCTGTGACGAAAACACCAACTTCATTTCCCCCTGTGAGACGAATTCCAACACTGCCATCTTTCTGAAAGGATATGAATCTAGGTTCTGTCCTAAAATGGAAATGAAGATTCAGAAGGAATGTGTAGTAAAACTAGTAATTAATAAAAGAATTTTAATGATTGCCTCCATAACATGATTATCACATTATTGGGCTCTTACTATTTTTTCCTCATAATTTGATTACTAGAAGTTGCATAAAAACATACATAATAATACGAAACATAAACACAGAATAACCATATCAAGCAAATAATTGTTAAATTCAATGAATCTTCAATTACATTGAAGTTGTAATTGAAAGTCAAATTTTTTTCTGAATTCATAAGAGCTGAAACACTGTTCACAATTGATCTATTAATAATGAAGAGAATTATTGCAGACAGTTACACTACCTTTAAACTAAATTCAAAAATTTGACTATATATATTGAGATGTAATTATATATTTTTCAATAATTATACTCTCTATAAACAATTTTTGTGACTTGGTTTTGAGCATATTTGAGTTTTATTACTTAAATTTTACAATTATTTATATATTTTACATAATTATATTTTTTATAAGTATTCTTATACTAGGTTTATTAAAATCTGCAATTAGTACATTAAATAAAAGTTTCTACATGTAGCTTTTTATAAAATATAAGAAATGGAGATAACTACTTTCTTTGCCTTCATACGTGCTCACAACAGAAATATATGTACTTGACTTGATATTCAAAAATATAGATTGTTATAAAAATATATTACATGTTATTAGAAATAATCAAAATGGTATAAAAAACAAAAGAAAAATGTTCACTAATTTGCAATTAAAATAGTTCTCAGAAAAGAATTTTTTAAATGAAAATTTTTTGGCCGCCTCAGAAATTTATGCTTTCTGGACAACTGTTCTCTTTCAGTAAATTAGTCCCGACTGAGCACATCTTAGTAGATATTTTTTTGCTCTGTAGTCAATTATAAAAGTAAATAAGAATTCAACTATATAGTTTAATTTATATACTATCTTTCTACATAACAATAAAAAGTATAAAAAAATTGTTTTTTAAAGGATCAAAATTAATTAAAAAGATGATATTTATACATTCTTTAACATAAAATTATTACAATAATTTATCAACTATTTTCCTGTAAAATAATCTCTGAATAAGAATTTGGTGGTCCACTATGAGTTTAAAATGTGATATGAATTGAAAAAGTAAAATGAATTTTACCAATATTTAGTACATTTTAAAATTTTATAAATATGTAGTGAATATTTCACCTAATTTATAAAACAGAAGAAATTCAGAATTGAATTGTATTTTTCTTTTTAGTATTTTTAAAATATAAAAATCTTTAGTGAAGCATATGAAGCCTATTTATGTATACAATTAATTATATTAATATTGAAGTTTAAAAAGATTTCACACACACGCATGTATGCATACACACACATCTGTATATATGTATGTGTGTGTATTCATTATATTGTTATTAAAAATAGCAAACTTAAAGTGTACCTTTAAGTATATTCATTTGAATTAATTGTTTTTTTTTTTTAATTTCAAAGGCTGGGGCACTTGAACTGTAAAATAATATAATTTTGCTCAAATCTCAAAAAAATATATATATATATATATATATATATATATATATATATATATATATATATATATATATATATATATATATTTGTAATAAATATAGTAAAAGATATATTCTACAATTAATATTATTAAAGATTTCTTTTAGTAATTTAAAGATTATCTCAACTTATAATTTATTTGTTACTTACAATATAATTCATAAATTATTTAAACTGAAATAAAACTTGTAACAAAAGTTACTTACGGTACAATTTTATTTCTCCTTGCCAGAGGATCATCATCAAATTGGTCTCTATGAGATGAAAATTCTATAATGAGAAAAGATTTTGTAAATTATCATGTGCATTATTATATAAATATAAATTAAGAAGAAATTTATATACTAAATCAAAACATAATTATTTGCATCAAATTTCATTACTAAATTAATTGAAATAGTGGCCTATACTCAAGGGATGCCTGGGGAAAATCCAAAAAACTCTCAAGCATCAACCTTGATAAAAGTACATACAGAAAACAGAATGATCAATTATTACTATCAGATTACATTTTTTACACCTATTTAATAATTTCTGACATTAGAAAAAGATATTCATCGCATTTTTTTAATGAGCAGTGATTAATTTACAATGAAGAATTAAAATCTGTTTAACAATATATTTCCTTCCATGTAAAATATAATTATTTAAATTAAAAATTTTAAAGTAAACAAATACCTACATAGTAAAATTTCAAGTCAGCTAAAGAATCCTTGAATATTTCTTCTTTTCCTTTTTTATTTGGTTTGTTTCTTGTTTTAAAATTAAATGTGACTGTTTATTTGGTACTGAATAGAATAATTTGATAATGAATGAAATTTGATATGAATAAAAATCAATGTTTAATTCACTATGAAACATTTATTCTAATTTTATTTTTAGCATATTTTACATGTCTTATATGATTTTTATTATTTATCACATATTTAATTAATTCAACTTATACTATGAGATGTATCAATACTCTGAAGATTGTACAGGTAATTAAAAGTTTTCAATAAAATATTAAATAAATTTTTCAGCTGTTTTTCAAAAATATTTATCAAATTGCTTGAGTAATACCATCAATTCGTGGGAGAGAAGGTCTCGGAAGAGGCTCCTCTTCATTCAGTCCTACAGGAGCTCTCGAATGACCAGTCAAAAGAGGAGTCGCTGGTTGATCTAACTGACTCAAGGAAATATCCATCAAAGGCCCTCGATTGCGTCCAGACTGTAGTCTAGAACTGAAAAATTGAACAAATGAGTGATCTATCATTAATCTAATTATAAAATTATAAAAAATGTAACTGAAACAAAAATGATAAATTATATTATATACAAAAAAGAAATTATATTTTACGATTTATATTAAATTAATAATGACTTAATAAGTAAAAAAACAGTTTTGTAATATTCATTAAAATGAATAAAAATTATGCTAATGTGTAGGTTTGATTTGTAGTTCTAAAGTCATTTTTGCAAATGAGGACTAATCTAATCCAGATTTATAGCTAATACATTTCTAACTATTAGAGAAATCAGTGGTTAAAGTGGGAATTTAACCTACAAATTGTTTCAACAATCCTGTGCACAGCTAATTTAGTAAGAATATCATAAAAATATTTGAGACAAGTTTAGGCTTTTTATGATAAAATACTGTAATTTATTCAACAATTTGATGCACTAAGTTTGATAGCTCACATATTTAGTTAATCTCAAGGCTTATTTGTACAATATGTTCAAAAATGCTTTGGAATTTTGAAAGATATTGACTATAACTATTAAGCTATATTGGATTCTCAATTTAAGTTAGAGATAACAAAACAAAAGTTCTAGAAATATTACATTTCTGAATTTTTCAATGTCAAGTTCACAATTTTGATCACTTACTTATATCAATAGTGCTAATTTATGTCAATATAAGAACACTAAATCTCAACTCAATTCTAACTATTCCTTCTTGATGTTGAAATTTTCAATGTTCAACAGTAAATGTTATTTGTCAATGAATTTTAATCATTGAATAAAAGCACACAATTATTGGATAATACATAATACAGACTACAAGATACATCAAAATAAAAATAGAGCTTCAGTCGTCTTAGCATTTTTCTTAACATATGATATGGCAATAACATATCCCAATTTTCAGAAAAACTCACAAAAAAATTAAAAAATCTTAAAATTTCATGATTTTTTGCAAATTTACAATTAGTTTTTCTTTTAATAATATAAATTGTAAAATGAATAAAATATATTTTAATACAACATATATAATGCACACAAATTATTAGATATTTCTTTAATAAAATTATCATAAAAAAATGTATAGATTAATTGCACATAAGACTTATTGCACTGGATGATATAAAAAGGATATGACTCTGTTTGCGATATATTTTATCAAACTTTCTGCTACAATATTATATTTTATTCTTCTTAATAGCACATTACAAATGTAATAGCAAAAGGTCAAATGATTAAAATCCAAAATAATTTGTAATTAATTTTTATAATCAGTTTTAAACAAGCTTTGAGCTTGAGAGCCATATAATAAATACATTTAAGTATAAGATACATATTATATTTTTTCTTTATATAACATTATGCACATCTATTACAATGTTAAAAATAAATTACATTTTGAGATGAATTATAAATAAAGCCCATATCTACTAACTTGGGAACATTATTTTTTTCATCATTTCGTTCGGCAGGTGTCGGTATTTTAGTGTCACCTAAAAACATAAAAAATAATAATTTCATTAAAAATTATTATAGCATTAAATAAGATTTTCTCACATATACTTTTATAATACTTATGTTAATACTTATAATACTTAAATTTTTTGTACTTTATGTATTCTTTATTATTTTTATATGGTAGATCAGTTCATACTAGAAAAAAAAGATTTATTTTTTTAGTTTTATAGTCTTCCTATAAAAATGTATAGCCATATTTTAATAAGAATCCATGATGTAAAAATTGAGTTTAAAAGCGAAAAGTTCAGAATTTAAGCGCAAAATGAATCAGAACAAATAAAGAAATCTATCATTGTTATTAGAAACTAGTTCTATTTTATTTCATTGGTACCATTGATAGTCATCAAATATTACCATAAGCCCAAACAAAATATCACCAAATGTAACTTTTACCATCACAGTCTTTTATCATTGTACCTTTTACGGTTAGAAAAAATTTAAGTTATGCCAAAAAGGTATGTTAAAAAACCTATGTGGATATAGACTCAAAGGAATCTTAAGAGTTAGCAGGAAAAATCAAATAAAAGAGAAATTAGAAATTTTTAATTCGAAACTAAAAGCAACTTGTCGTGCAGAATTGCAAAAAATCTTAAAGGAGGCCAAAATCTTAAAAAGTCTGTAAAACTAATGATAATGATGATTACAAAATAAAAGAAATTAGAGTTATTGAAATTATATAGGTTAACAGTCAATACTGAAGAACAAAAAATTTTTAAGTAGCTAAAATATTTTGAATTATTTCCAGAAAAGATTTTCATTTAAAAATATAACAATCAAAGTAATATTATAAAATATACCTTTAAAGACAGCTTTCACACACTTACAGACATAATGTGATGAAAAGACCTGATTTTATATTTTCATAAAATTAGTTTTTAAGAAATCAAATTTTACAATTAAAAAGTCATACCATTATTCAAGGTTTGTTGAGCATTATTTCCATTGCTATCAGTTAGCTGTCCTGTGTCCCTCTTCAGAACTAACTGTAACTTTTCTTTTGTATTCTCAATGATTTTCTTAGCTTCTTTTAGCGTCATACTGTCTGTGCTGTTACTATTAATCTATAAATTTTTTTAGAGAATATTGAATAAAAGTTGAAAATAATATTAATTAAAAAGTTATGTAGTAATATGGCTGGATCATTTCAAAGTATTAATTATCAAATCAAATTGCAGGTAGTAGAATGAATCAAATCTCTATAAATACCTCCCATACTTAGATGAAAAGATTTAAAAAATTTATTTGCAGGACAAAAAATGGAATATAAATTGAAAAAATATTTGTAGCTATATATGACAGAATATATTCCAGCTAATGAAAAATCAAATTAATGTTTAATTAACATAACTTTCATTGCATTTTAATTAGATTTATGTTTATCAAAATTTCTTTCACTCAAAATAAAATTCAAGGAAATGCTTAGAAACATTAATGCATACTAATTATTTTTATCTCTTTAATTTACTAAATAAGTGATTAATACTTCACTGTAATTCTCCAGCATGAAATAATCCTGATTTTAAAGTATTCTGTTGGTTTGGTGATCTCTGTATAGTCACTTTAGCACACTAGAGTTAATTCGAATGGGATAATTTTAAGCATTCAGTAACATAATGAGCATTCAGATAGAGGGTATAATTGACAGTTGAAATTAAAGGAAACATTATCTGTTAATCTGTCATTTGTTATCTTGTATTGTCTATTATCTTATTATTTGTCTGTTAGTTCGACTAGAAACATGAGAAAGCATAATAAACCAATGCTCTCTTCGGATGGAGATGCCTCAGGTTTAATACTAACCATTGTCGATAAATGGGATGTAACTGTAGAGAATCTTCATTTTCAACAAATCCAACAATTTTAGTGCTTACTAAGGAGTTTTCCAAGACTCATCCTTTGTTACATATGAACATAGTCCATTCTCTATAAATAAATATTCTCCAGAAAGCGATACACAGTGGTTTTTCAAAAAGTTTTACATCAGCTTTCTGCTAACCAATGTTAGTTAACCAATGTCAAATAAATATAAAAAATCATTGATTTCTTGCCGCTTTTTTGTTTTGCAATATGAAAGAATTACAAATATTAATTTATTTCATATTTTAATAAATAAAAGTTAACCCCTTTCTTTTTTTATTTTTAATTCAAATTACTTTCTTCTTAATAATTATAGTTGCGTATAGTTTTCCAAATATTTGTGACTCATTAAATATTGCGCTTGCTACAAATACTTGGAAACTTTAAAGTTGTAAATATAAAATCTCATTAATTCGGCAATATGAATATAAGATGAGATGGTTTACAATTTTTCTCTCATTCCACTCCATTTTTTCCTGTGTTTTAATTTTTACTTTTCTATAATTATAATAAAAAGAAAAAATATTTTTGTTATTGATAATAACTTTATTATAATATAAAATATTTTCCCTGCTTTGAAAATAATAATAATAATAATAAAAACTGAAAGTTTTGAAAAAATTAGAAAAGAAAACAGTAATATTCATTATGTTTGAAAAAAGAGAATTGGCATTCCTGCTTTTAAAAAAGTATTAAAATTTATTATCTAACTACACAGATGTATTCAGTGATTTTTCCAGTTATTACTTAATACAATATGCTTCTTAAACAGACAATTGCTTAATAATATAAATTAATTTTTACTTAAATTACTTAAATATCTCAACATACTTATTTTAATCAATATGAATATTTATAATGATAAAATATAAATAATTTAATTAATAGCTTTATTAATTATAATTTCTTTTATCAGCCATAGTAAAAAGTAATTATTACTTCATTAAATATACTAAAATTACTTTAAATTTAATTCTTTAAATTACTTTCCTGCTGAATTATATGCAACAGTTAAGCTTCTACAAGTTTGAAACTAAATATTAAAATTATTTATTTAATTTTTTCAATATATTTCAACCTACTTATTTTAATTAATAAAGTAGAATTAATGCAATATTTTACTTTATAAATATATTTAAAACTAACACACACACACTATATATATATATATATATATATATATATATATATATATATATATATATATATATATATATATATATATATATATAATTTTAAAATAACTGATAAATTTTGTTTACTTTTAAAATAATATCTCCTTCATGAACACTGCCATCTTTCTCTACACTTGAATGGTTCGTAATTTCTTTGACATAAATACGACACCCAAGCACAATACCAAAATCTAATGAAACATTAAAAAAAGGATTAATATAATATTTTAGACTAGTAAGGAAGGAGAAAAAGAACAAAGCAAGAACTATATTTAACATATTAATATTTCAATTAAATTTATTTACAATTAGCACTCAAAAATCTGACAGAGAAAATAAGTATTTAATAAATTGTTACAGTTAAAAACATTAATTAGAAAAAGCAACATAAAATAAATGATGGTTAATATAAATTATTTAAATTTTTTAAGAGATGGACTGCTAAAAACACATCACACATATAAGAATATTATCTAAATTATGCATTTTATGAATACGAATAAAATTTCAAACCACTACAAAACAAACATCCAAACCTGAGATGAAAACCAAACACCTGAATTGTTTCAATTAAAAGCAAGAGGGTAAACCATTCATTTACAAGTTTGGCTGATATTCTTAGGAATGGGTACGAATTTTAAATCTTAAATTATACATTATAGCATTTATTTTAGATGAAATATTGTTTACATAAGCCATGATTTAGATAAACTTTCTAATTTTTATAATTTAAAGAGAGAAGGTAAATAATAATATCTGAATTCATAATATCCATACCATCTTTCTTCTTGCTCTTTGTCAGAGTCACTTTCACTGCAGATGAATTTGTTGAGCTATTATTTGAGGATACTTTGCGCTTTATGACCTAAAATATAAATGGTCAACAGTCAATTATTTCTCAAGCAAGAGAAATTTAACATTAAGAGGGTCTGTTAAGTATTGGATTACATACCAGATTAACAGAATTACCACATTCCCTTAGCACTTGTACAGCTCTTGTGTAATCCACATTCTCCAATGAGATTCCATTGGCACTGACTAGAATGTCATTGATTCTAGACAAAAAAAATTGAATGAAAAAACTGAACTGAATACTAAAAAAATTATAAACAAATCAATTTCATATATTTCTAATTATTGGAAAGTAGATTTATTAATTTATGAATTATTTTAATAAACAATTACTATATACATTAACAGTGCAAATAAGGCTCTTCATTGAGTCACAAGTGTGAGGCTAAAATTTAAACTTCTTTTTTATCTCAATCATTTATAGTGAATGTGTGTACACACCATATTAGCCAGTCCCCATAATGAATAGGGAGATAAAATTTTATGAATTCAGTGTTCTGCCCTATATCACATATATTTACACACCTAACATTATTTAGTATTTTGATTGCATTGACTAGTACATAATTTTTATGATGGTTAAGTATATCAGCTTTCCTATTTAAAAAGTAAATAAATTTTTATGCTTTAGAAATTATTCAAAACAATTTTTTATTATAATCCCATATTTTACATGGAATTATAATTCAAATAATTTCATAACTAATATGGAACTAATCAAACTCTATATTCTTCATGGAATATGGAATTTGATTATTCTATATTGCATGGAACTTTCTGATTGTGTGCATGTTATTTTAGCATTCATATTGTTAAAATAGGATGCACAATATGGTGCACCCTATTCTGAGCAATGTTTCTCTTTGCATATAAGTCCTGAGCAAAATTAAGTCAACATTTCCAATATTAGGTCATGAATTATTAGTAAACCAAATTTTCTTACCTAAACAGTTAAAAATATTTAATTTTTATATTTGCTATCTTAATTTTAGATGCCAGTTAAAGCTTGAAAGTTTTTAAGACTTGTAAAAACTCATGACATATTTCGATGGATGCAAAAACTGGTATATGTGCAAGAAAGATTTGTGCATGTTTGTTATACAAAAAAAATGCCATTATTTGTAATGAAGCAACTGTTCAAATAATTTTAATAATATAAAATTCTTTTAACATTAAAATACATGTAGTTTACACTGTTTATTCCAGTTGTAATTTGGCAAATAAATTAAGCATAAGAACTTTTATTTGAACAAAATACAGGTGACTACAAATAATATAGGAATTAAATACATAAAATTTTTTGTAGAAATCAAAGAATACTCTTTTGTGATTTTATTATATTTTAAAAATTATATCTATAATTTTTGTATCACATTAAAAATATATTCTTAAAATTTTTGTGTAAAATAATGTACAAAAAAGCTTGTTTAATGAAATATAATATTTTAAATTTTTTATGAATGAATTCAATTTTTATAAAATATATCAATACAATAAAATATCTTCTTACCAGATATATACTATAGAATAATAATTATCTACTTTAATTTCTCATAAAAATTAATCTCTTTTTGTTCTTGATAATGAGCATCATCTGTGACTAATAAAAATTTGAAAGCTTATAGGAATGTCTGTTGTTTCAATCATAAAATCACAGTTTAACTCATTGGACAAAATGTCCAAAAGACATTCTCAATTCCCATGACAACCCGATGATAGAGTCAAAATTAAATGGGTAAACAAGGAAACTTTCTTACTGCAATTTGCCTTCAGCAGGCCCTGCTTTGAGCACATCTGATATCGCGATAGCAGGATCTCCTGAAGAAAAATGGGGGTTATCTTTCCCCCCGTTCACTGCGAGCCCGAATCCATAGCCAGCGACCTGCAAGAAAGATTTAATAACATGAGCATATCACGGAAACATTTCTGAACACATTAGTTATATTGCTTACAAATGGATGCTTTGATTGGTCATTATATGGTTATCTATCGCACACAAAAACTGTGATTCGACCTCATCTAGAGTTTAAAATGGACTACAAACTGCTGCAAACATCTACACTTGAAGTGGGAATTGAACCCATGAACTGAAGACTACAATGCTAACCTATAATTTGTAAACTCAGTCTTGAAAGAAGAGAAAGCTAAGCGAAAGTGAATAAAGAGCAATATATAAAGTATTTCTTAAAATATTTCATTTCTAATATTTTTTATGTACCGATTTTTCCAAAATTAATAGATTTTAGTGTTATTATGTGCTGGACTAGCATGCAAGCTGATCTCAACTTTGCAAAATTTCTTGATTTCTATTACACACAATGTAAAATTCTTTATTTGGTTTTATTTGGCCCTCTGTGATTGCATTTTGCTCATGAGGACTAATTAAACCAAGAATCACATTTTAAAACGAATTCAGAACATCTATGCCTGAGATTGTAATCGAACTCACGAACTCTTTAAATAAAGACAAAAGCTTTGAGAAAAAAAAATAATATTAAGCTGACAGTTCAATCCCTTATAACTGAAATTAAAACATTTGATTTCCATTTTAACTCCATTAAATACCACAAGTTTAACTGTCAAGCAGGCTCATAAATTCTGGATCTACAGTAAAAAAAAAATCTACGAGTGCTTTAAAAGGAATAAAATCTTTATTAATATTGTTTATTATTGCATATAAAAATAATTTTTAAAGAAGAAAAATTTAAATAGGTTGGTCTTTTGCTTAACTGCTACTTCTTGTATTAATTGGAACAGGGTCTATTCTTTAAAATTAATTCCAAAGCACTACGATTATCCACACACTAGGTGGGATTAGAATTGACGAACTATTGTACTCAAGACGAGAATTGACCCAGTGGAAGTAGAACACACGAGAGGGCTTATTTTTCAGTTATTTACTCTGCAAACTTTTAGATAAAAATCCACACACGAAAATATGAAGTGATTTTTTTTCAACGATAATTTAAATCACAAAGGATTTATTGCTTAAATTCATTATGCTGCCGGTAAAGATATTATTTTGTTAGAAATTTAACATAAATGCAGTTGCAAAATAAATTTGGAATCATAATATTACAAAATAAAAAGTTCTGTTTCTTACCCGTGCTAAAGTGACTGTGTGGTATTCCCATACAACACGTTCTCCTCCCTATTGATAAAAGAAACAAAAGTTATTTTGAAAGCAAGATTAAAATTTTTTTTATTAAATATGTTCTACATTTCTGAATCGAATAGCTATTTACAAGTAGACACTACTTACAAAATTCATTCAAGTTGTAATTAATCACAAAAAAACAAGATAAAATATAATTTTATGAAAATAATCAATATTTTATCCTAAAAATGGTATGTTTTAATTTGAATGAACAAGATAGTACAAATTTGATTATTTACAATGCAATTGTCTGTACAAAAATTCCTTGTGTACATTACTGATTTACTCTTTTTCAATTATTTTCACATCTTTCAACACAATATAGTTTTTAATAAAAAAAATTTCCTTAAAAAAATCAATGTATTCAATGACACTTATTTTAAATTTTAATATAGAAATTAAATTAAGAGAAACTTTTAAACTACAGAATGTTCAAAATAAAAAAAAATGTACTTTCTTGTAATTAAATACACTTAAAAATTCTTGTAGATAGACGTTTAAAAATTTGTTTTATAGTTTAAAGAAGTTCAAGGAACAAAATAAAGAAGCAACCTTCAATTAAAAATTAATATTGAAAGTAACAAACTTGCAGATAAATTAAAATTTCTCATGGTATTTAAATTGCTAAAAAGAGCAACACAATAGGATAAATTTTAGTTATTAGAGACTATTCCTATTCATAATATGGAATTATTTTTATTTGATTATTATTTTACGGTCACGTTTTGCAGATGAGAGATAAATGGACTAAGATCTGCAATTTAAAATGTAGTTACAGCCACTATCAATATTCCCACAGAAGGTGGAGACCGAAACAACGAATCTAAGCCCAAAATGCCTTACCTTTCATACCTTTTAATAATAACGCACAAAAAACACGTGGTTTCAAAAAATCCAATTACCTACCTTAAGAAAGTGAATGCTTAAAGATAAGAACACTTAATATTTGTTATACAATCGTTTGAAATTTTCAAGGAGAGTGAGAACAAAAGTTTTGCAAAATATAATACAGAAGAAAAATAGGACAAGGTATCAGAAATAATTCCTTTTTCCCAAAAGAGTAGTAGTTCTATCCTTTAATAGGAAATGCAATCAATCTCCACTATTAAAGAATGTCCAGATTCATGTGTGAATTTTAAATATGTTGGTGCTGGTATTTTATTACATACATTTCCTATTTTTTTTCTATTACAGCTGTATCCATCTATTTCGTAATTTTGAACGATGATTAAATGAAGTCGAGGAACCAGCTACACGATAATTGGTGACTCTTTCTACAAACTTAAAATTACGCTAGTGGAGTGCTACTAAACTCTACAATTGTTTAATATATATATATAATCGTTCAGTACAACGGTCTTTGGCGATGTCAGATATGAAAAACCAAATACTTCTGATCCAAACAAGATACCTTCTCCACAGGGGGTTAACACCTTATTAAAAAGGTGATACACAATACCTGTAATCTTATCAATTAGAGTTCATTTAAGCATATCAGGGTAAAGTCTCAGGATAAAGTTTATATTAAATATTTGTAGGCATAATATTATGTTAACAAACAGTTATAGTTCTGTTACTTTTGTCGTAAGAACAATATTATCAATAGATACTTTAAAAAAATTTAATGGATATCCTCAACTTTAACTTGCATGTACTGCCCTTCATAAATATTATTAAATTGTTCTATAAGCTATAAGATAGTCAAAGAATAAGTAACTTCAGAATTTACAAACTGATGTTAAATATGTCAGCCATAATCGAATTTTTTCATACTATGCCTTCTTTAAACTGTGATATACAGTTCACGAATTTAAAAGGGCGAATATATTGTTTCAAAATTATGTACTCAGATATTATCGGAACATAAATTATCTAAGTTTGCTTTAGGAACATTTATTCATCTTAAATTGATTACATGTTATATTCTAATATCAAGGTAAATGAAGAAATAATCGCGTGAATAAAAGGTTTATAATTCTATTTTTTTTAAATATCTAGATCAAAAATTCACAGAAACTTGATATTAACACGTTTTATCTTTCTCGAATTTTATTTTTTGATTAAGGCTGATGATGTACAGTATGTCTACAAAATGTCTGAAACATTTTCATGTTTAATAATTCCTGAAATTAATTAGATAAAAAGTTTATAATATTAAAATTTAAGAAAAAATTAATGTATCAAGTCTAAAGAAATTTGATTTCACATATTCTATCCAAAAATTTAATGGATTTTTTAAAGTAAAAATCTCACTAGATATAGCAATTTTTTTTAAATTAGACAAAATCAACATCCATTCTTTATTGATTTACCAATATCAGAGAATGAAAGATAAATATTCCGAAATTTATTTTTCGATGACGTAGATTAGATGTGCATGCAGATAGCAAAAACGCACACACAACGTTCATCCCGCGTTATTTTACGTAAAAATATTTGGGATAGTTAGTCATAATTTAAATGATTAATTATCTAAATATTAACATAATTTTTACACAATTAATCCTTTAAATTGAAAAAAAAACAGTAAGGAATTTCCGATTAAATAATCCGAAATAGTGACTTTCTAAAAAAATAAATTATGTATATAAATTAAACTTAGAAGTAAATATACTCTGATAATTTCTTTTACTGAGAAGAGGAACATGAAATAAAAGGAATAAAACTTAGAACGGATGTTTTAAGTATTTGAAATATTGCTTTTCCTTTTCCAATTAAAAACCATTCTTTCAAAAATACCGTACGACAAATTATTTTTTCCATTTACCTGTAAAACAGTGTGAAGTATTGTCTTATTTTTTAAGAAGATTTATATCAGTTTGTTTTCCTTTCCACTGATGAAAAATTCTATTTGACGATAAGTCTTTTAAACTCAAGTCAATCAAAAAATAGGGGGGGAGGAGAGAAAGATGTTTTAAAATAACATTTAAAACATCTTTCTCTCTCTCTCTCCTTTTAAGAAAAAAAGTTTTAAAATAACAATATTTCAAAGCTCCAATGTAACATTATACTTTTTGTAATAAAAAAAAATGTTTTTTTATATTATTTTTACTTGCACTCACAACCTCAAATGTAATCATATAACCGCATCAGCAAAATAACCAATTAAAAAATTTGACAACCGATGTAAAACGATTTTAAATATTTACAAGAATTTCTAACGTGGAGGCAGAGTGCGAATCAAGCATCATATCGCGGGAAAGAACCGCGGTTGCTTGATGGATAAAATCATTGCTTTTGTGTTTGGACGGGTGGCAGCGGGTTCAATACAGGCCGAACACTGTAGAGCTAGAAGAGACTGAAAACAGGAAAATTTCAATGACTTTAAGGTATGGAAGATAAAAAAAATATTTTTGAATACAAAAATACATTAATCCGTTGAAGAATTCGCGAGATCTCAGTATAACAGCAGTGTATGAATCAAATAGACTAAAGCATGTTTATATTGGAATCTATAAGACAAACAAATTCTGAAATTTCAACATTCGTAAACGAAAAATCAATTCTCGTTTATTGAAAGCAAATAAAAATTCAAAATGGCGCGGCAGTAGTTTTAATAAATTGTTGGTTTCGAAGACGAAATATAGTGAGTTAGGTGCGGAAATATATTCAGACGTCCACAAATTCAAATGTAAAGGAAAATATAAAACATTCATGCCAACATTCGGGCAATAATGTGATATGAAAGCTTGTAGTGGAAAGGAAAAACTCAAAATTTTACAATGATTACAACAAGCAAAACGCAAAATTGCATGCAGATGGCGGCTCAAAAAAGGAATTTAAAAAATTGAAGATAGGAAAATATTAAGTATAAAAACAATTGTATGATGACCTTGATACATAATTATCAAATTTATTTAGAATTCTGAATTCAACCAATTTGCCTAATTCGATTTGACAAAAATCACGTTCCGGCATATTGAATCAGTTTTGGCGATATTTTCACAACAGTGTCTAAATATATAAGATTCATGTTTCAGATAGATTTTTTTTAAGAGTTCACCATGGTCTAATCGTAGAATAACGCTTTTCGGAGTAGAGAGTATTGGTTATTAGCCATGTTGTATAACTGGAGAAGATGTCTACTATGCGGAGTCAGTATTCATTCAATTTCGATATACGAGACTTGCCGCTACGGAATCCAAAGTGTATGGGGACTAACTAGCATATTTCCACATTTTGCAGCAATGAATTTGGTGACACTGTCATATATATGAAAATAACACCATCATTAAGTATTTCCAAATGCTTGCTAACTTGGCTGATAATTTGAGGTACATATACATTTTTAACCCTAAGAAAATGATAATTGTTTGAAGAAACAAATCGCGGTTTGTAACTCAAAGCGATTTTTTTTAATTGCCATTTTGACAGGTTTGACGCTTTTACGAACTTTCACTCAACAACCCGTACAACCGCTATAAGACATAGCATACCATCAATTCTTCCCCCGTATGAGGAAGAAATATTCTTTCCATGATGAATATTAATCTTTTTCTAAGCATGCTTTCAACTTTGCGCACATCTTGAACAATTTATGTATTCAATGCTACTGCCTTATTATTCGGCGCGAATTAAGTTAATAAATAATCTTTAAATTTTTACCAAATAAAAATTATTTTAACTTATTTTATTTTGATAATTCTTATTTTGTTCACAAGACTGAAATAGCGATGATCAGGAACGAGTTTTCAAGTTCAGCAACCCCAAAGGTAATTTGATTTGTTGTTCTAAAGTCTTAATCTAAATTTGACGCACATAATTTAATGTGATTTCTGAACATATAAGTCACAAAGTATACCCCATACGTGAACAAGTTACATTACCTTGAAAAGTCTTTCCGGAAAGTGAAGACGCGATGGATATTCATATGACATGCAACAGCCAAGCCGTCAAATTGCCCACTATGGTATTAAACATCCATGTTAGTAGGGATCTACGAATTGTTTAACTAAGTACCAGAGAACTGATAATACAGTTGTAATTTAGCTCAACAAACCTTAGGTATTAATTAATTACAATATTTTAATTAAGTGTGATCTTTTTTATTTATTTTTCCGTTTAAAGCTTCCTTTTGAGGTAAATCTAAGACTTTTTAAAGGATCATATCCATGGCAATCTAATGTTTTATTGATTAAGCACTGAAGTAAAAAGAAAGTAACTCCTAACACGATATAACTGAAAGATGGATGTGTGAGTCCCACATGTTTGTCTGTAAAATTATTTTTTGAAGGTGGTTGATGAGCTTGTTTGTTCTTCTGTTAACATGTAATGGATAGATTAACACAGCCAAAATTGTTATAAAGTATTTGAACACCCATCTACTATTTGTTTTTGGAAGATCTACTAAGGATATTATTATTCACCATATTTACTAGTAGCAAAAGAGAGAGAGCCTAGAAAATTTCCAAGTATCCATACTGATAGATATGAACATAGAAAGCAGCAGTGCAATATTGATATTTAACAGTGCCCCATATTGGCTGAAATCCAACATGGGATTTCCACTTTAAAGAAAGCAATTCTAACAAAAGACTACGTAAATCTGGTTATTTTTTTACTTCATGGTAACTTTTTTTGCTGAAAGAGGGATCATAGACCTATAGTTTTAAAGTAGATTCCGAATCATCCACTGGAAAAGTGGGAGTCAAACTCATGAACTACTGAACTGAAAGCATAAGCGGGGACCATTTAGCTAATACCTCGGTTTATTTCAGTAAATAAGTGAATGAAACACATCTAAGTTTTCACGCATGTTACTCTAAGGAAATGACTTCGCTGAGGAACTGCGGATAAAGAGAGACACGATGAAGGAATGCTCCCTGCTTAGTTTCACTCCACCGAAAAACTGAAGCCAAATCGTGCACCTGGAGCAATCGGTGGCTGGAAAGTCAAATGTGATCACATTGTTTCGCACTCGAGCGGAAAGCTCAATGCTCAATCCATTGGAAATGAAGAAGACAAATGTTTGCGTGAGATGGTGCATGCGCATTGTTTGTCAGAAAATGCCGAAGGAGACGTCAGGAATGTCACCTAGATGCTGGCGAAAGCTCGCTTTCCTTCGGATCAGTCACGCACCTTTCAAAGGGGGTGTCCCCCTCCCAAGCATTTTCCTTTCTTCTAGGGTGAAGAGTAGATATTAACTGATTAAAATAATTCGCCCGAGCTAACCCTGGTAGAAGCCCAATCAAGGACAAACCACAGACAAAAGCAATTGAAAGTAAAGGAATTGGCACAGTGCCAGTGCAATTAGAAGCACCCCATGCGGAACAGCAACATGTGGTCGCGCCCAACGGCACGCAACGCATTGATGGGCAGATGATACTAAATCTGTATGCTTTCGACTACTTTGTGCAAACATTTCGTATAAATCAGTTTCCTTTTCCGACCTCCAAACAAAACTGCGTGTCGAAATTATTCATACATCCATCTCAGGCCCAAGATTGTTGAAAGAAATTGATAACGAGGTGAAAAGCTTTATTATTGGTGTGTGTGTATGATGTGATTTTTAAAAGAAAACAATTATTTATCAAAAAATATTCACATTTCAATCACTCTATGATTCAGTCTTGGCACAACTGTTTATCTAATTAATCTGAACTAACATCAAGCATTTTTTATAAGGTATAATGATTTTTATATAAAAGCTGTGAGATTAGGTTATTGGGATTTTTCCATTCCCTTCTCAAAAAATCAAATGCCTGTCATTTTAATCACAATTTCAACTGGTACATTCCAATCAATGCCACACTACAATATTAATTCCGGAAAAACATTGAATCCTATAAAACATTTGCATAGTTCCTCTCAATACGCAAGTCTTTGATTAAATAGAATATTGAATCATCCGTTATCATCCAGTATTCACCAATTAATATAAAAAAGGAAACTGATAATTTATACACACACATGTGTATATACAATGAAAATCAATGAGACTTTTTATAAACTTACATTGATTTTTTTTTCAGTTTAATATTAAGAAATGCTTGATTATAAAGGAAAAGGAGAGTATAAATTAATAAAAAAAATTAAAGCCAAGTTTATATAAGCTCATAAACATTTCGATTGGTTTGTATTTCGACTTGAAAGACTCATTATCACTCGTTTCAGATATTGAAATTTCACTTTCAATTAATTATGCGAGTGTCAATCAGAACGTATATATTGAGAAGCTTCCCTTACTTATCTACATAATCACCTCCTACATTTAGGCGTTAGTAGCACCTAGTCACGCGGTTCAGAATTTTCCAGTCTTAGACTACACTATTCATTAAGCTAGTGATTTTCAAACCAATTTTTTTACCGCAGCACAATTTTAATGATTTCAAAACTTGGCGTCACACAAAGAAAAAGATAGGTTTAAAAAATTTTTATTTACCTATAACACATTGTATAAAATAAAATAATATAATATGTATTAGAAAAACAACAGTACGTTTATTACTTTATTAGTAATAAAAAAGAATAATAATTTTATATACATTTCTAAAATTTGGCGGCATAATTTAAGAATTTGATGGCTTGGTTAAGAATTAGATTTTCAATAATATTGAGTTAGCATTTCACCAGGAATATGGATAAACCCGAAGAATGAAGGAGATCTGGCAAAAACTGAAGGCTTTTATTTGCCCAATTGTAACAAAGTATTAATTCTACGATATCATAATTTCAATCTCAAATGTTCATATTAAGTGGATCGCTGGATTTTTAAGCTAATTCCATGATATCAAAATTGAAATAAATGGCATAAAATGGGATATATGGTGAATTGTTAATACGTTTCGATGGTGAAAATCAACATAAAACCCCATTCATTTTGACTGAAATTCATGGGTTTGATTTTGATGGCATTTAGACTTCGCTTCATAATATATGAATGTCGTCATGACTAACAATAAAAAAGAGGATGGAATGGTATAATAGCATATCATATATCCGGAATTGAGTTTAATTTATTGTTCGATTTTAAACAATGGCATATTAGACTAAGGACTTCATAAAGAGGATTCTCCGTCTAATCATTCACAATAAATAATCCCATCCAAGGAGGGAATTACACCAATAATTGTGAATTTATAGTCTGAGTGCTGACTATTCTGGTAGCAACCAAAAAAAATTGTAAGAATAACCCTTTCATGGCTTTATGATATTTTATAATTTTCATGGTTCTATTGCCATAAAATGATTTCGTGCAGAAAGAGATAACATGGAAACAAGTAAGAAAATCATTCGTTTAGCAATCGATATTTTTTATTCGGATTCCTAAAAAGTTGCATCGAATTCTATTGTGAACGATTGAAAAATTTGTACAACTCAATATCCTTCCATGGAAAATACGTAGATCAATTCGAAACTATAATTATATACAATGGGAAAGTTATATACTCATATTACCGAGCTGTTTAACAATTCTTTACTTTGGTCTTTGACTTATAACTCTTAAAAAAGAGATTAATCTAATCTCCCCCCCCAAAAAAAAATTCTGGCCTCCGTGTACACTTAAAAGTTAATATTTGAACAGCGTATATTGAGTTATAATAGTTAGGTCCAAACTAATCTGATTTGTAATTAATTATGGATGATAGTTTGTTTTCTATTTAATTATGGGTGATAGTTTGGTTTGCGTTAATTATGATAGCTTGTTTTCTATCTAATTATGGGTGATAGTTTGCAAAATACCACACGAGATATTGCAACCTAGTGCTTTTTTTTAATGAAGCATAAATGACGTCGCAACTGTGATATATATATAATAAAAAAAACTGAACCTGATGGGTAGCAGACGAGGAAAATTCAAAGGCATTAATTCATTAAATCCTAAGCTTCCTGAGCCATGGAAACTAATTCATCTATTGACTAACATTTTTTGTCAGGTATACTCGATTGTTTCTTTAGTAAAATGCTATGTCAGATTTAAAGAGATTCGAAACATCTGGATAATACTCTTCGTAATTATAATAAATAGTATATTTCATTTTTCACTTAGAGTTTCATTCTTTCACCAGGATATTAAAGCAGAGTTTAATGTACCAAAACAAGAATATATTGTGTTTATTGCTTTGGATACCTTTATTTTATTTATTTTTTTTTTGTCTTAAAAATACATCAGAATCACATAATTTAACAGATGGTTGATTTAGTTTCGCTGTTATTCTTTAATCTCTCTTTGCACATGAAAGCTAATTCAACCGGGACATATTCGAGAACATTTTAAAGAGGATTTTAAATCTTTACAAATCCCCCCCCCCCGAAAAAAAGTTTATCTCGTTTGTCGCTTGAACATCATTACTTTTATGTAAAGGTTCTTTGGACCGGGACTTATTTTAAAGGTAAATTCAAAATATTAGAAGCATCATCACGAGAATCAAATTCACGCGTAGTTGAATTCAAATACAGAGCGCGTTAACCATTCAGCAAACAGCTCGACCATACCCTAGACGGCAATTGAACTAACGAGCTGTTTAATTGATGACCAGAAAGCTAACCATTCAAATATTAACCCCTAGCTTAACAGATGATTTATAACATAATTAAAAAGTAATAAACACAAAAAAATAGAGCAACCAATGTAATCGATATTATTGGTGCACATATATCCTAATTCGCAACAATTGAGCCAATATTATATAAATTGAGCAATCTTAATGAAGGAAGTATCTCTCTTATAGAGGAAGTTATTAAACAGAAGGAAGTAATAACTTCTCCATTCATTTAATAAGGGTTAACGTGTCAAAGACACAGAACGAAATCAGATCAACAGTGCCAAAAATGACAACTGAAAACAATAAATTTTTGTCGCGTGTTTGCTTTCTCTGTGTATCGATAATAGTTTATTTATCAATGAAATCATTCACAAAAGTAAGTTCAATTAAGGGTATTAGGCACATTACAGACAGAAAGTGCATCAATAATATTGAACTACAGCAAAAGCTGACAACTTTATACATATATATACCTTCCACGAGAATGATTTTTTCATAAATTTACACACTAAATATATACATCACACTTACACATACGGCACTTAAGGTATATCTTCGAAATTTTTCGCATCCGGGGGTCTCATGTACTGTTTAAAGTTTCATAGACTTCCCCTAATTTTAAATAGCTCGATAAATATAACTATAAACCAGTATTTCCTAACTGTTGGTCCATGCGAATCATTCGGGGTTCATTGAAAATTTAGAAAGAGTAAAGCCAGAGGTTTATTGGGGACAATAATAAAATTCATTTCTTTAAAATTTAATCTTTTTTATTAAAATCTTAAGGTGTCAGCTATGGGATGAATAGGCTCTAATATGTAGATATCAGGCATATCGGAGTCTTTCGGGCCTGGTGTAGGTTTTAATACACCAAAGGATAAATGATAACAACAGACTTCCCCAGCGCTGCTTAGTACACAAATAACAGTCAGCGACGGCATTTAAAACAGATGCATATACAGAATTTTCCTTTGCCTTTAGATTCATCACTCCTTCGTCCTATGCAAATATGTGTATATTTATTATTAAAAATAATCTAATAATTACATTTCTAAAAAAATTAAATTTTGAAAAAAACTATTTATTATCGTGTCCAAAGGCCTACAGCATATTGTATTCTCTTCATTGAACGCCGAGTGACTTGCAGTTAGGAAACACTCATTTATAGTTGCATTCATCAGAGTTATTTATGAGTACGTTGGTCAGTTTATGTCGCAATTGGGTCGTTTTTTGTAGTACTGGATAGGGATAAATAATCTAAAAATGGGTTCCGAACTACTATAAAATAACTACACCTGAGGAGAGAATCGAACTCTAGAATAACTGAGTTGAATGCTTAAAATGCAAGACATTCAGTAACCAGTTTTGTGCTTAAAAGCAGTAACAGAGCATAAAAATAAACTTATCCTTAGATAATTATTTTAAAATAAAAATTTATTATACTTTATAATATTTTGCTTTTGTTAAGTTTATATGGATTTTATTTAAGAATTTATCTATGTACTGTATTTAAATACATAATAAATACACATTTCATTAACAAATGATTGTAGAAATATATGAAATGAATATCTATGGTAGTATTAATGTTATATATATATATATATATATATATATATATATATATATATATATATATATATATATATATATATATATATATATATATATATATATATAAACCTTTTGTATTATCATTGTTAAATTTTACAGTACTGTTTGTTTGAGAAATCAATTCAAAATTTTTATATTTTGTAGAGATTCCTCAAACAAACAGTAAAATTTATCAATTTATTGAAATATGATACAATAAAAACAAGACAGAATAGTACACTTCATAAAATTTAGATTTTATCATCTTCTAAGTAAAAGAAAATTCTGAAGAAGCATTTAAAGTGGCATTGACATGATTATAAATGATGATGCATATTTGTGAATGTTTTAACCCTTTTTCACATGCATTTTTGAGTAAAACATTTTGTGCTTACATTAAAAAATATTTTCTTGGTCTTATGTCAAATGAAACAAAATAAAATACTTTACATCAAAAGTTATATATAAAAATTTCTGTGCGCCGTTATAGCATAAACGTAATATAAAAGAAAAACACATAAAATTACTGAGTAGCAAATAATCACATCCATTTTGGAAAGAATAAAAATTAATTTTATTTACACGAAAAATTACAATTTTAGTTCAATTTTACTATCCTTAATAACGCACCCCTTTATTGAGAATTTCTTGTTAATCAAGGTGATATTCCTATGTCACACACACATGTTCGAAAAACAATTATTTAATTATTTATTGTAAGCTGAATTTTTTATGAAATTCGATTCAAATTTCAACGTTCGAAACATAGGAACTAAAGTCTTTCTGTTTTACAAAAAATGTCTCTTCTAGAAAGAAAAATCCCTAAAAACATTTAAAATATTAAGAATTAAAATATCACTATACTCGTGTAATTAAACAAAAAAAGAAACTTGTTAATAATGTGTATAAAAAAATTGTCTTCAATTTTTTTCGCTACTAATTGTTTTTTTTTTTTTTTTACCATACTCTTTTTTTCCTTTTATTTACATATTTCATCGCATACTGCTTCAGCTAAATAATAAATATATACTCACGTCAAAAATAAAATATTCCGCCTGAAATGAAATTTGTTTGAGCAAATGTGAAAAAACTTTGGGTCGGCCACCTTGAAGAAAGATTACATTTAGATTAAACAATTACATTTTAGACAGAATAATGTTCGAAAAGGTATTTCGGAAACTAAAAAGTTCGCATACAGATTAACAGCCTTTTTTAGAAACTTATCTCTTAGCCCTAAGTATTTACGTGATTTGGTTTGTTTGTCACTCTAAAGTCCTTTTTTAGCACTCGAGAATTCCTTCAACAGGGACATATGGTTTAAAACGGATTCCGAGTCAAAGTAAGCGCTACAATCGAGATGGGGGACTGCATGTTATAAATGATGCCATGCAATAACAATAAACTTACTATTCTCCTAATGATTCTAAATTAACCGTAAAATATCTTTAAAATTATATTAATGCACATTATGTTAATTAAAACTTTTGCAATTAATTAATTTTCTCGTGCTAAAAAATTAGCTTTGTTAAAATAATTAAAAACAAATACAATGTCATTCAGTAAACGAACAAATTCTTAAACAAAATTACAATAAAATTCCACAAAAGTAAAGTATTATAAAGCTCAATATATTTCTTATTTATTTAATAATTGACACAACAAAGACAAGAGATTAAAAAACAACTCTTGAAAAATATGGATTTCTTACAGTCCAAATAAAAGGGAATTTTCAGTAAGCATTGTATTCCTAATAAGAATGTTTTAAATAACTATTTTAGGTTATCTTTAAATATGAGATTTGAAATTTAGAGATGAGGCAAAAACGATTCAAGTTTTCTCATCTTTTCCGAAATTCACAACATTGGAAGACACAAGTCCATTCAAAAGAAAAAAATGATTGTTTTCAATAAGTTATTTCAGATAACTCAATTTTTTATTAGAAAAAAATTGAGTAATACTATTGCAAAACAAAAAAAAATGCATTGCCATATGATAACTGGGCACTCACCGTCGACCTGTGCGCTATCAATCCCCGGAGGCAGGCGTACAAGCTGCGCATGATCCCCAGCAGCATTCCGTCCGCACATCACTCCTCCGCCGCCACAGATTCAATCGTCCATGCTTCGGCGGACCCAAGCGAAGAGGAAGGAGTTCGAGAGGAGCGCCAGGCGGCCGTGAGAAATCGCTCTTTTTGGCGCCGCCAGGCATCAGCGGTCGCCCGAGGAACCTGCGTGACTCGTTTTGGCGAAAGGGCCGCGCGCAGGAATGCGGGAAAAGCGACTGTAATAACAAACACTTCGCGTGTCACAAACATCGATAAGGATGATCATCGATTGACTTGAGGAAGGGGGGAGGCTTTCTCCGGCCCTTTCGCGTTCAGAATAGGTCAGTGCAGTGGAAACTTTACAAACAAGATAAATGCAAATGTGGTCGTATAAACGTATTATAATAATTGTACAACATCCATTGTTCTTATAGCTTCGAGAAAAGTATTTTCATACTTTAAAGTTGATGAATGTATTACTTAATAAACAATCAATCCGTAGTTTTCTTTTTCTGAATATCGACGACATCTATAGATGAATTTAGATAGATATTTTTACTTATTTATATCATCACTAAATTAATTTATGATCGGTTCAATTAGTTCAAATTATTTAATAAAAGTATTTTGATTTCTCTCTCTCTCACTCAAAGTTCTGGAATTTAAGTATTAGAAAAATACTCTTTCACATAACATTTGTACGCAAGTGAAAAACGACTTTACCATTTCTAATACTCTTCACTATTTATGATTTTAAATTTAATAATTTTATTATAAACAAGTTATTTCGAAATTGCTTTGCGGTATAAAGCTTTATTTAAATAATTTTTAAATTAACATGTAATTCATTAAACTTTCAAAATTTCCATTGACTGAAGCTTTGTACTTTTGACTGAATTGTAATTCAGCTGCAATTGATGGCGACCGGAAGCTGGAAAATATGTTAGTTAGCAAATACATGCTTAAAAAAAATATGCTTTCCTATGTTTTTTCTAAATGCAGCTTAGTCTTTTCAGCATTTTTCTTAACGCAGATTCAGTAAAAAATGGTTTATTTTTTGAAAACTTTGGGTAGCAACGAGATAATGACAGACGTGATAAATCAATTGATGATACCAATTTTAGGCATATATATTTTATTTTATATTTAATGTGACACCACATAGTAGATATCCTAACAATCGATGGCTGATTTAAAGGATTGGAAGATTTCGGCTTCTTTGCCTTCCAAGAAAACGTTTTATATATAATGGCCAGTATTTGCGTCGCAAGAGAGAAAAACTTCAAAAAAATCTGAAGCACACATCCCGACAAGCATCTAGGCAGTAATGCAACATCCATCTTCTTTTGTTCAATATTAGTTAGAACTGAACCAGAGTCTTTTGTTCCGTTTGTTCAATATTGGTTGGAACTGAACCACAGACTTTTGTTCGTTTTGTTCAATATTGATTGGAACTGAACTAGAGACTTTTGCTCAATATTGGTAGGAACTGAACCAGATACATTTGTTCAATATTGGTTGGAACTGAACCAGAGACTTTTGTTCAATATTGGTTGGAACTGAAACAGAGACTTTTGTTCCTTTTGTTCAATATTGATTGGAACTGAATTAGAGACTTTTGCTCAATATTGGTAGGAACAGAACCAGGGACTTTTGTTCAACATTGGTTGGAACTGAACCAGAGACTTTTGTTCCTTTTGTTCAATATTGATTGGAGCTGAACCAGAGATTTTTGTTCAATATTGATTGGAACTGAACCAGAGACTTCTACTTAGAAGAGCGCGGCTCTACCTGCAAGTCACATTGAATCCAAACTTATTTTTTAATTTAAGCGAAATGAAAGCTTTTGTGAACAGTACAAGCTATGAAAAAGTGCTTGAAAAATAAATTAAGTTTGTTAACATTAATCCGCCACGAAATAGGACAGTTAAGCTCTCGTCTACCTACGAGGTTCACTGTAGGTTGAAGCAATTAAAATTTAATTCGTTACCACAAAACTTTTCAAAGAACAAAATTCAAATTGAGTTTCGAATTAAAAGAGGTTAAGACTGTGGAGACTTATTATGAATTCTACTTCAGAAAACGTTCGTCCATTCTTCACACGTTTACGAGACCTGCGAATGGATATTTTTTCCTTCTATTCACATGACATGGAAACAATTATGCATTCAAAACGCACGGAGGTCGCTGCTTTTGGCAAACAAATCATCGCGCATCTCTGAGCTTCAGCGATAAGAGCCATTCCAGAAGAAAAGGGTGGCACCATTTCCGTAAGAAAGACTCGGGTCAGAAAGCGTACCGAGCCCTTTTTTTCCCCCATCGCCAAACCCATGACTCTATTTCATGTTTATACTATTGTAAGTATTGTATAATAATAATAACAGAGGTTGGGGCAGAATGCATTTCTTAACAGTCTATATATTTCTAATGAACAAAGCATATCCTGTCGATAAAATTGTAGAAAATGAAACTTTTTTCAAAGAACTTTTGAAAGGGAATACGGGCGAAGAAAGATTTCATGGGCAATTTCATTATGGATGCACTGTTGAAGGCATTACCTAACCTGATCATAAGCCTGTGCAAAGCACCATCTTTAAATATCTATTTTGGAAAGGGCAATTTCTATTCGAGCAAAGATAAAATTAAATTAAATTTGTGGGATTTGCTTTATTTAACGATGTTGGTCATTTCTTGCACTCTTGGACAACTAGGTCCAGCAATTTAAAGTGGAATTTCCAAATAATCATACCAAAGATAGGAATCGAGCTCGTGAATTATAGAAAAGAAGACCAGAGAGTTTATCCTGTTCTATATTCTTTTTTTTTTTTTTTTTTGCATTGGATGACTCATTTGACAGGAATCAGCAGTTTAAAATAAATTTCCAATCACGATAAATATACATCCGGTCAAGTCTACGAAATATTGAATTGAAAACTAGAGCTCATCATTCAACTAACAGCTAAGGTTTGATCACTAGAAACTACATTTCAGCAATTTGCACAATGTAAAATATGAAATGGGGAGACAGCACTGCTCATGTTATATCAACCGATGGTCAGATCGGTTAAGGCGTCTTTCTCATTATCGGAAGGTAGTGAGTTCGAATCCCAACTTATTCGAAGACTTGTCGTATTCACAAAAGACTGCTGGAGCAAATTGAATACGCCGTAACATCCTCCATATGAAATGACAGCTCTGGGAGTAGAAGGCTGGGTCCCTGCTTCTAAATTATGAAGATTCCCACTTGGCGGTTTCCACCTAACTGGAAGAGCACAACTCTAGGCTAGATAGGTACAAAGACATACGCTGGCACACACACATACATACAGAACTTTCAGTTGAGAAAGCAATGGATGGATAAATATTACAAGTTAAATACTCTATCCACTGCATGCAAGTTAGTGAATATAAAAAAAAATCGATTAAATTGTTATTTCAATGGAAGTTTACAGAATGTTTGGAGGCAGAAATGTAATTTTTCAAGTCACTGATATTTGTAGTTTTTGGGATACCCTTTAAATATTCATAAAAATGATCTGATTATAAATAATTTGTGAAAATCGATTAGAATTAAGGGACATTCAGAGGATAAATTTTATAAAAAAAAACTATCAGTTGACATAATAAAAAAGTATAAGCAATATTTACACTTTCTGTGTATACAAGAAATAAATAAAACTTATTTTTAGTTCAATCGCTCATTTTTTTTATAGATTCCTTATCTAAACCAGCAGCACACGAAGCATTAACATAATATATTATTTTAGAAGTTTTACACTTTCGCGAATACTGTTGTTGTTAGGTTTAAATTTAATATCCACTCTATAATTACAGAAATAAAAAAGTATATAGCATTTTATAAACGCGATTAAAAATATTCAAAATTTGAAATATATTTATATCATAAAAAAAAGTTGCAAATAGATACAAGTATTCTAAAACACATGAAACATTTAATTAAATGTTAACAAATCAAACGTGGAAAATAATAAAATATTCAATTCTGTTTATGATTTGCTTAAGACAATAATTATGCAGAGCAGTCTCATATAACTCAAAGATTTCCCTTCACTGAAAAATTTGATAATCTGATGCCCAGTTACAGAATTTGCTTAATATATTTCCTAAGCGTTTTGACACTTTTACAATTGCTTTGTTAAGGAAGCAATGGATTTTTTTTAAGTTTAATTGATAATATTTATAAAATATGTTACAAATATTCTTCCCCATTAAATTGCTTTAATGATTATAAGAAAAAAGAATGAAATTTGGGAATCAGTTTATAATTTAAATGGTAAATTTAGATTCTGCGTATCAATTCGATAACCAAAGCTTTATAGACAAATCGGAGAATGTAATGGCTGCTTAAATAAGAAGATAATAGCTTTTAGGAATGCTGAATATTATATTACTGAACAATTGTAAAAGAAAATGTCCCGATGGAGAATTTGAGCATTCAAAACAAAGTGCACCAAAGTTCAACGATAAATTAGTTAAAACCCGTAATAATAGAACAAAGTAAAAAAATGAATTAACGGAAATCTGCTGAAAACACTTCACAGAAGGTCAAAGTATAAAAAAGTCAGAGATGGATTCGCATGGTAGACATTCTGTATCCACTCTAAACAATAGAACTCAATAATTATCAAATATTATGACAGAAAATCACAATCCATATTTAGTCAAATTTCATAAGTTAAAATAACTTCTGTAGCATAAATGAATAGATTTTTATCATTAATAGTTTTTCCAAATAATAAGTTTGATTTATTATTTTGCCCTATTGTTATTTTACATATATGAGAAACAGTTCGTATCCGAATAGAGTTTACAATTTAAAGTAGATTAAAAACCATAACAAACAAACATCAATACTCGGGGGCATGCCGGGATACGAACTGTTGAACTGAAGGCCACAGTGCTAAGCCATTAAGTTGTCAACTCAGTTTCTTCAAACAATAAATCGAAATAAACAGAGGTAAGAAAAGCTAACTATTTTTAAGCTAGAAGCGAATTTAAACTTTAAAAAAAAGAGAAATTAATTTTATTGAGCTAATTTTTTTAGTTTATTTATATTTATAATTTTACACAATCAAATTATCGGGAATGTGAGATTCTTTGAATAGCACCTAAATATAAGGTTGACGATGCCTCTATTCCGAGAAAGTCGCCAAAAGAAAGCAACCTGGCGTACGAGATCGCCAACCGGTTCGGCAAGGGAGGAAATGACGTCACAAGTGAAGGAATGCAGGTAGAAGGCCAAGCATAGGTGTATCGGGGACACCTGTGGCCTTTGTGAAATCCCCTCTCCACCCGTTCGAAATAGGCTACTGTGCTGAAAACGAGATATTTTAACAAAACAACTTCTAAAAATATTGTACGACAGAGAAAAAGTTTTTTATCTCTGAAATAGCGTATATATCACTTCCCAATCATAAAAGCAAATTATTATCAAGATCATACATCGGAGCATTTAAATTCATTTTACACAAACATTGATGTTCACAATTTATATTTCTATTTATTTATTTATTTTAATTGTTGAAATATTCTTAAGATAGATGAAGTATGTATGAATAAGATTTTTAATGATTGTACCCATTAGTCATAAATTAAGAAGTTTTAAAGCAATGTTAAGACAAAAAGAAAAAATATTTCCTGTTCAACATTCTTATTTAGAATCTCTTTTGTTTTGTTTTGCTTGTTCTGTGGTCATTTTCGTACAAGCGAGTTTTGGTCCTGGTTCGTATGGTTTCCTTACAATCGTAGCGTTTTTTATTTTATTTTATTTTTTTTGGTCGAAGTATCATTATTTTTTGCAATACGAGGGTAGACTAATCCCTTTATTAAAAATATAATTTGCATAGAAATTATAAATGTTATTGATTTATTCATCTATTTAGGTTCACAAACATATACATTTATATATAAATGTATATATATAATTATCATGCTGTTGTTTAAACGCTCAATTTGCTCTTTTATTATTAAAAGAGCAGATTATAAATAATATTTTTAAAAGTTACACTTTTTTATTTTTTAATACAAAATAATAATTGATTTGAGTTCTTTTTTAATACTTTATTTAATATAAATTTTTATTTTCAGTTATGTAACTCTTTTTTGTTCAGTTCGTTTATACGTATAGAAATTGCAAAAAATTAGCTTTGAAAAATGCACATAACATAACTGAAAAATTATTTTCAGTCAGGTTGCGTGCATTTTCTATGATTTAATAAATACTATTTGAATTCTCTAACATGTCATAATAGGAAAGATAATTAATTCTCGATAGTCAAAAAGCAGTAAATTATATAGCTGTAAGTCAATAATTCATAAATTCTTTTAATTGATCTTAGCACAGAAAACATATTGCAGCTCAACTCTATCCTGTTCAAACTATCATTTTCCCACATAGCATTTAAAAAAAACATACTTTTAAGGAATGGCTTTGAGGTCATGTCACATTTACGATTTCTTTACTTGTTAATTTTTTTACAGCTGAAATTCAATTTATTTCATTTCCTTCCCATCCTTCTGATGTTTAATCCTAGTTTAATTTTTTCCCCAGTTAGTTTTACGGCCTAGCGCACACTGTTTAATCCAGAAGAATTTTCGGTACATACGAAACGCTCAAGGCATTCTGGAGACTTCTGCAAAAGGATGCCAACCTCTTTCTGAGTAATTATTTTTAACACTTCCTTTTTATTCGCATGTTTTATGCATTAATTTATATTTGTTGTACAAGGTCATCATAATTAAGGTAAGGTATTCAGAGCCCTCTAGTAAGCAAAAAGTTTGATGCAACATAACAAAAGTTGGTGGCCACATCCAATAGATCATGGGATTTCGATATCCAAGAAAAAATTGGTTCTAAATGTTGTTTCTAGGGGATATTTTACCACTGCAAAGTATAAATATTGTAGTCAATAATGAATGAATGAATATTAATTTAGACACATTTATTTTTTTACACATTACACATTTATTTTTTTAACAATGCAGTTTAATGCATAATGTCAATTATATATATATATATATATATATATATATATATATATATATATATATATATATATATATATATATATATATATATATAAATAAGCATTAATATGACGAAAATATCCTCTGGGTCAGTATTAGAAACAGCTTTGGGAGTTTATAAGAAATGGAAATTTTATATTAATTAATAAATTAATAAAATTATTATAGTGATTAATTTTATTATATTTTTTAATTAACTATATTCTACTCAATTTATTCACGATTTTTGTTACGTTTCGACAAATTCCTTACTTATGGTTCTTTGAACATCTCGGGTAAATTTATAAGTACCTTGTACTTAAATATTATATATATATTATAAATAATTCAAATAAATAATAAACCGTAAAATATTCTATTGATATAGTTGGCAGCTCGCTCATAAGAAAAGAAATAATAAAGGAATAGTGATCAATAAAAAATTTTTATTCAGTGATAGATGATTAAAATTAAAATCGCCCACAATCAAACAAAATCTGATCTGAAAGATGCTATGGAGTATTAAAACGAAAAAAAAAAAAAATGTTAAGCAATTTGTCGATATTGAGCTCGCACACAAGGTAGACTTCAAAACACATAAAAAACGCGAGGGATTATTAATAAATTTAAGACTGTATACATTTTTAAATGTTATCATTAGCTTATTAATGATAGTTTTCCCCTTCTTTAAGTTATATATATATATATATATCGAGCCAAGCGTTTGGAAAGGTTTATTGATAGAAAATATGTTTTTTTATATGTAAGAAACACTAAAATAAGTTCTAAATTAGAATTGGTAAAATGTAGCATTACTTAGAGAAGCATTTAAAAATATAATTTTACTTCGAAAATCACATTGCAACATCGTTGAAAACTTTAAACGGAAGAAGTAAGAGAGATGGAGTTTTTCTCCATTTCGTTAGTGTATAACACGATAACTAAACTTCAAAATATTTTTAAATATTTGATGGTAATTACAATGAAAATACTTTTTAAACCTAAGACACGCATAGGAAATATTGAAGGAAGCCAATTCACAGATACTCAGCAAAAATTTCAATATCACCTGATATGCGAGTGCATCTAACATAATTTAATTAAAGAGAAAAATGTTAATTTATAATTTTGAAATATATGGAATACCTGCGAAATGATAATGCACACAAGTTATTAGGAATTACACTTGCATGGAATAAAAAATAAACTATACAAAAAAAGTCATTACAGTTTTTGTGGTGGGCTAATACCTCCTATTTATCATTTAAGATATAAATAAAGTAGGAGATAATTTTATTGATAATATTCTTTTTCTTTAAAAAAAATATTAATGTAGATATTTGCGCGAAAATGTCGATTTTGTATTAGCAAACAAATATTTTATATAAGAATTAATAATTTCTGTATTATTAAATTCATATATAACTATATACTAATCATTTATTTAATTCGTTTTTAATATTAATTTAATATTAATATTAAGTAATTAATATTAATAAGTCGACTAATTAAATTTATTAAAATAAACTATACGATATGAAATTTTTTGAAATTAACAAGTTGATGAATAATTATTTGAGAGAACAGTTAATATAACATTTTGATAGGTAAGATCAAAAGATAAATTTTTTTGTCATCTTATTCTAAAATTCTTGATGCAAGCAAACATAAATGAAGAAACCATTAAAAAAAAAAGTTTATACTAATGTTGAACAAAGATATTCATTTTAACAGTAGTAAAATCACCGATGATAGCAACCAAAATAGCTGCAGCTCAGGAAAACGACTTTTAAAAAATAGATCGAGCCGAAAGTGAATGACCGAATCATTAGTGAGGCCTGCTCATCGCACGATCGAGGAGAAAAAAAGATTTCAAATAAACTGTCGATTTCAGAACTTTTTTACCGTCTGAGTTACCACACATTTTCGCTTCTACCAAACATTGAGCAACATGCATCGAAAATTTTTGCAATGGAAACAAAATGTATTATGAGTTTCTTATACATTTCTAACCTTATTAATTATGCTGCATTTTTTATCTATGCATAACTACACTCGTAAATTTTTGTTTTTGAAAACAAGCATAATGTCTTGCAATTCGAACCATCCTATGCAGTTTAGAAAAAAAGATAATGCTAATTTATTTAAATTAAACATCATTGATCTGATATTAAACTAATAAATTTAATTTAAAAACTGAAGTACTATTTTTAGATTTGTAATCATCTTTCTTTCAGCGAAATATTTTTTGATACATATATTTGCTAAAGAGTATATCTACTAGTAATATTTTTCCTTTATATACATTATTAAACATTTCTGATTATTGTCGACGCAAATCAGAGATAGGTAATATTACAATATACTCTCTTACTTTAAGGCTCACATAGTCTACAGGCACTCGTCGAATTAAAAAGTCATGGAATAAAGTCCTGGTGAATGATCATTACTTGTCCGCATCCACACCTACACAGATTTTAGAGGTGGGTGCATGGAAGTTTTTCAGGTTTCTTCCCTAGCGACTTTTGAGTGCGGTTCACTAGTTATTGCGCAAGATATCATGTGGCAGATGTTCAAATACTTTTTAATCACTTTCGACTTGGTTTTTCGAAAATTGAGTTAAATTCCGGACAGCAATTTTTTCTGAAAATATAGTAAATTTCTGGCGACATAAAAAAATGTAACATTAAATTTTACATCTTAAACCAGTTATTAAGTTCCAGCGAGAAGTACGTTCTAACAGGTTGCGTATTATGCAGAGTCGGTACATTTAACACTACATATAAAGAGCTCGTTCACATAAGATTCTTAAAAAAAAAAAAAAAAAAATTTTTTTTAGTAAAAATTAAATTTTGTCATGGTTACAAAAATGAAAATTCGCTCAGTTAGAAAAACATTAAATTTTACATATGCCAAAAAAACACGCGTCGTTTTTAATCACAACGATGAGATGAATTTTAAACTTTCCTGTGAAATGCAAAATTGATAAAATATGAATGTTTGGTATTCGAATCCCTCGAAATTGCGGTATTAATGTCTTCTAGTAATTTTTATAGGGAAAACTTCTAGTTGACATAAATTCAGAAATGTGATACAATACAAAATTAAAATATACGAAAGTAATTTTCAAAATGTTGACTTCCTTTATATATAAAACTAAATTTTTCAATTAAAAGTACAAATTAAGGATAAATAATTTAATTATAGATGAAAATAATTGCTCAAGATGTTTATTAAGACTCTTTTTATAGCCGACTTATTTTTTTGATGTCACAAAATTTTTTGACCATTCCAGAATTAGCTTCTCGATTTTTCGAAGGAAAATTAATCATACTACATGAAAAATTACGTTTAATTAGTTTAATCATATTTTTAAAGATTTAAATTCATTAAATGAATACTTTATTTATATATTTTAAATGAATATTCTTATAGATGCCGATACTAGTCCTTATCGTAGTGTTAAAGCACGGTTTTCAAGAATAAATTCAAAAGTATGAGAAGAAAAATGCTAAATTCAATTTTTCAAATTTAAAATCTTTAGTCAACAATCTTGATTAAGTATTCCCGTTCCCATCCCTTTCATTATCCTTGGCATTGAAAACCATGAAACGTATTTTTAAAACGTCCCTTGTGGTATTGAATCAAAATAACGTCATCCTGTGAATTTTTTTTTATTTTTTACTTATGATTTCAAGAAAGATATTTCAAATGTTTTGCGTCTTCACACATTGCAAAAATTTGTCCAAAACTGTTATAAGAAAACATCGCAGTGAAATTTCTTTAAAAATAAATGAATGGATTTTTTTAGTTTAGTTTGCTTGTCGCACTTTGCCTTTTGCACGCAACACACTCAATTAGAATCTATAGTTTTTAAAATATATTCTGCACCATAACAAATATTTGCCCATAGAATGATAATCGTACCGACGGATTGTTGAAGTATGAGTATTTAACAATTAATTCCCAGCTCGGATATTAGAAAGACTCAATACCCAAATGTCTAGAGTTTTAAAAGATTTATAAACCACAATCTTAATTGCAAATTTGTAAAATAAGTAGTGCATATTTTATAATACAACATAAGTTTGTATTTATAACTCTCCTATTGTACTGGGAAGACTTACTGCTAAGACTTAACCATGTATATGTTGATGACAAGGAGTGACAAGTCACATCATAAAATTCTACACCTAACGGCGACGTGAGTTTTCACACATTAACCAAATTCTGGAATGAATTGGACTATCAAAATATTAAAGAAAATATCTGTTCCAAAAGATTTCAGATCATGCAGGTAGCAGAATAATGGAATGTACACTTCCTAATACAGAACAAGTTTCCACTCATAACTTTCTGTCGTCCTCTAAAGTTGACAATGTTATGAGTGAACCAGACGATGTCCACTTGTACTGTATTCATCAGTTTCTGGAATTGGTATGACAATACGAAACCATTCCAGAAAATACCAGCAAATCAAGACACTTTCTGCCACTGGACTCGTTCTAAAAACGAGGGGTGCCGTTCCGCAACGCGAAGCTTCGAGAGCACAATGGCCTTTTCCAGCGAATGTCGGCTGCGAGAATTCTAGAGAAATTCCGGACAATGGGAAACTGAGAGAAAGAAACAATTAAAGAAGTGCAAAACACTCGACAGTCACAATGGGATGACGAGTCGGTCACAGAGGATGTGAGAAAGAAAGGTGAGAATCACCTGTTGATAGAAAAAAAATAGTGTAGGAAAAGTATGCAAGCGTGAGTATTATCTGCCCACTACACGACCTTGCCAAATGTCTACACTATTTGAAACAAGAGTTGCTCGACAGTCGTTTGCTCATAAGAACCCAATTTCTTTTGCAGCGGCGCACCGCTGCCTATTCTATCCTGAAACATAATTCACATCATTCAGAAAAGCAATCGTTTCATTGTTCCGATTTGTATTGTGTGTTGCTTAATGATATATTTCATCTCATTTATAGAGTATCGGCTCAACTGTCATTCAAAACGAAATGGACAATTTCAGTAGTTGTTACAAACATTTTTTTTACAGTAAAGAAATGTTTATGTAAGTTTTCCTAGGAGAATTCATATTTTAAGGTATGATAATGCTCATTAGAAATTCGCTGTCGTCATTCCGTGTATTAAAAAATAATGAATTTTTCACATTTATTAATGCATTTTTTTTATCATTTTGACAGCGAAAATGTAACATTTTGGAGAGAAGAAAAATATTAAATAAGAATATCACAAATAGCATTTTTTGATAATAATAAATAACTTTTTCGTTATATATTGGACAACTTAAGCTAATCTTTGTCATTATTAAAACTTTTGTTAATTTCCAATCTTCACAATAACAATTTATAAACTTTGACGTCAAACAAATGGAGAGAGTTACATTCATACTTATTAGTAAACAATTAAAGCTTTAATATATCAATCTTTGCAGCAGCATTCAGGTTGGTTTCGTACATTTACGTTCTACAATAACTTTTTACACAAGATGCTTCTTCGACAAATTAAAGTAGATTTTAAACCACTACAAAATTCCACACCCAAGATGAAAGTCGAATCTCCAAACTGCTGAAACGAAGGTATGCAAGCTACTCGATTAACCATCAATTTGATGTAATATTGCAAGAATACATTTGTGATAACAATTTATACAAATATGTTTCACTAATGCATGTTTCACTTGAAAGAAAAATTAAAAAAAAATTCATATAGAGTTTGAAATTTAGAAAGATATATATCAACTATCAAGACTGAAATCGAAGCAAGATATTTAGAATCTGTGTGTGGTTTCATTTCATTTTTAAGATCTATGGTTACTTCTTATGCACTGGGGACTTAGCAAGCGGGACTAAAACTCTCATTAAAAATTAATTCACTATCCAAGATTCTTCTGCAGTGACATTTTCATTCAACAAAAGCATTTCAATGTTTTTTACATTTCGAAGTTCGTTCAAATAGGAATAATTCAAAATATCAATTTTATTTGTAAAGTTATAATATTTATAGCAGGGATTGGCAATAGACCAAAGACATAATCATGTTCTTTGGAAATTCTTTAGAATATTTCATTTGTTCCTAGTCACAGTTGAACAATTGAAAATTGACACTGCATTTCAATTTGCTATGCGTATTGCTTTCTGATTCTATTCCTGAATGCATAACAGCTAAACTGATAGAAACTAGTAAAAATGATTTTACTTTTTGGTAAAAGTGAATACAGTCCATTATCTAAGAGACAGAAATGATATTGGCTGTTATGAAATTTTTTAACAACTGTTTCAACAGTAAGACTAATCATCATCTCAAGTATTTAAAAAAAATTATTTCTTCGTGATTATTTTAGGATAAATAAAATCATGTTTATAAATAAGGTGAATACGGTTATGCGCTAGATGAACAATTTAAATATTTAACTAAATATTATATATAGCTGTTTATAATTATTCAAAACATATTAATGATGATTAAGATGCCATAATATTTTCTCTGCTATCGAAAACAGATTCATTACCAAATGTTTTTCTAAAATCACCAAGCAATTCATAAAAAAAATCACCATATTTTTTATGAAAATATAATTTTGGAAAATTAAACATCAGATTTTCATCAAATATTGAGGATTTGGAGGTATTTGAATCTGGTCTTGCAAACAAAAAAATATCATTTATTCTGATGAGCAAGTTTGTACAGAAGGAAATTTTAGGAGTAGTAATTATAAGACAGAATTTTTCGGACATGATAAAATAAATTTCCTGAAAGACAAACATCAGAGTATGCGGTTTTAAAATTGGAAACCTGAAGCTTATCGTCTAAAGCATAGGTTCCTAAAGTGGTCCAGGTGGACCCCCAGGGGTCCATAGGATATCACACGGGGGTCCACGTAGATGTGAAAAGAAAACAGGGGATCACAAGTTGTAAGTGGGGGTCCACGAAATATTTTCTGGTTTTCCTAATAAAGAACAAAAATTTTGGTTTGGTACCTATTAACGTAGACAGGTGGGATCATTCACTAGGTAGGTACTCAAAAATATTCAAAACTCAGTTCAAACGCAGAATTGAATATAACAATAGATAATAGTGCAAGTATTATTTTAATAAATAGTACACAAGAAAATGTACTACTTTTTTTTCGTCTTAACACCCCCAATTTAGGTTGATAGTTTTTAGGAGTTATGGAAATACAGTAGAAATGTAGCAGCAGGGGGTCTACCGAAAGTAGTAAAACTTCGAAAGTGGTCCACGAGAAAAAAAAGTTTGGAAACCCATGATCTAAAGCCTTTCTGCAACGGATTCCATTTTTCATAAATAAAAACGCAGATTCACTGTTTTAATAAGAATGCGGAAATGACTAGCTCTGTTCTACATATCTAACTTAAACAATAAACTCTCATTAAAACGAGAAAAAAATGAGGTTCAGGCCAAGTATTCTTTGAGTGGACATGAGTCCATATTCTCAAACACACCGCAAAAAAACCTTTGATAGCTTCTTGAAAAGCGAAATGTTTCCACTCCACTAAGCAGCAGTTGACTTTCATTTTAGTTTTGCACTCAAGGCTTTATTCGCTATCCCGTATGTAAAATAGAAACTCTTCACTTTATTCAATATCCTTGTTTTAAAACTAAATATTGTCAAGTAATCACAGTCAAAATACATAAATTTAGAAACATGCATATGGATGTATAATTTTACATTAGAAGCTATTTCACTTTGAAAGTAACATTAAATAATTTATGTATTTCGATACTTGAATATATGTTTTTGACTTATACGAAGTCGCTGAACATTTGGTCTCAAACATAATTTAGAAAGTTAACATCACTGCTCTTGTTCATACTGTTTGAGTTCATAGTGGACTAGTAATGCACTTTTAGAATCTAAGTTTACGAGCTCGATTCTTTCCACTGTAAAACACCACATTGGTGTTATTCCATTAAGTCATTTTTTATAAGACAGCTTATTCCACCAGAATTTACAATTCAAATACGATTCCGAACTGCTACAAATACCAACGACCGAGATGGAAATTGACTTCATGAACAATTGAAAGGAAGGATAAAACACTAACTTCTCCATAGTTAACTCGACATTCAACAACGAGATACAGGTATTGCTTTTGCCTTTTTGCATATACACCATTCAGGTAAATCTTTAGTAGATTTCAGGTAAATACGAACCACAGTCTATGAAAAACGTCCCGCTGATGGCATTTTGTACCGGATTTCTAACATTAGCCTTCCGCTTATAAGCTCATCAATAAACATTATCATTAAGAACATTCTTTGGACTTCATTTCAAATCATTACCGAAAGCCCAATATTATATATACAAGCATAATAGTATTAAATGCGTAAGAATTACTTGCGACATTTATTTTTGAAGCAATGAAGCAGATTATATTACATATTTTTTGCATATATATGAATAATTATGTAAAAGAGGACTTTAATTTTAATTTAGCTATCATTCTGAATAAATGTTTGCCAAGATTAATTGTAAATTTACTTTATATAACACATAAATTTAAATAAAAAAAGTACACAGCAATCTCTCGGTAAAGATCTCATTGTGGTCTTCAGTGTGGAAGGTTTAGTGTTTGATCTCCGTTATTCTTGAGCAACCGCGCATGGATGTTGTGCAAGTGTTTTCTACAAACTCATGTGTTGGGATGGGAGTTTCCTCTTAGCAACATGCGAATATGGTCTACTATCTATGCAAATTTCTCGTGGTAGTCAAATAAGTAGAGATTAGGGCTGTTTTTTTCACTTGCCTTACAAAAGTTTTCAGCAGTAATGATATTCATTTCGCAATGTTAAAGGAAAAGTTAAAAAAAAATATGATTTTAAACTGAAAATTAAAGGATTATTTTTCAAATTGGTTAAAATGTTATTTCAGAAAAAAAAACACTACATTTTTTAAACATAACAAATGTAAATGAACTAAAAAATTCACTTTACGAATCAAAAGTTTTTAATCGTCTTACAAATTACTTTTCATTTTATGAAACACTCTTCCAATAAATTCGAGTAATGATAAAGAAGCCACAAATTAATTGAGTGTCATTCAGTAAATGAAATATCACTTATTTTCATACAGCCTTGAAAAATAAAGCGGAATCAAAATTACCCTGGAAATTCCTAAATGCCTGCATCAGATTCACCAAATAAATGAATTAGAGAGTACGAGATTTGAAATTAGTGAACTTTGAGACCAGTTTCTAACTTCGTCATGTTTGAATCGGTTGTTCGTCTTTCTTGTTTATTGTTTGTCGTTCTTTTTCCACACAAAATTTGACAGATTTTTTTTGACCTACAATTTAAATGGATAACAATTAAAAGCATTTACGTCCTCGGTAGAAATTAAGCTCACGAATTGTTGAACAGAAGGTAGAGCGCTAATTTTGTATGTGGTAATAAATTTAGAAAAGTTACAGACGCTTGTAACAAGTAATCTAACAAGACTATAATAAAATATGCTGGAACGGGTTTTTGGCTGATTTTGAGCACCATTTGCGTATCGTAGTGCTGGAAACGTAGCTCCTAAGCACTCACTTTGACAGATATGAATGTCTAATGATGGAATATTAAATATATCTCTGCTGTTCAACAGTATCTTAGTTTAAACAAGGGATTATCCACTGAGAAAAGCATGTCTTAGACCACAAAGAGTCTATCAGTCTACAGTTAGAAAGTCTATTAGACCACAAAGAGCCACTCAAAGGAAAAAAAGGAAAGACTCAAAGCATCAATTTAATGTGCAAACCAAAGAGATATTCACATTTTACCACGCTTTAAATCAGATCGATCCTTTTATGGAAAACAGAGCATTATCCCACCCTTCAGATCTCAAAAATGATTTATGCGCAGTTACAAATTTTTTCTAAGTTCTTACCATTTTTTATTCCAGCCAATTGATTAATAGTTTATTTCAAGCTCCAAGAAATTTGATATCAAAATAATTTTTTTAAGAAGTTCTTTGTGAAGTGACTTCCGCGGTACAAAGAGTCTCAGAAAGAATATATTTGGGAAAAAACACTTAAAAAGAAAAGCATACACTATTTGAAGTTAACAGAACAAAGCTTCCGAGAAAATGATTCAATGAACTCTCAGAGTGAAAAAGAAAAAATATTGCCTATGTCTCTTCATACTAAACTCTTTAAGGACGTTGAAGTTGTTGGGAATTGAAATAGTATCGCCGGGAAAGTTTTCGAGAGTTTAAAAGTTAATGGAAAGAATGGAAGAAGTTATTGGATAAAAATAAAAATTAATTTTTGAGAAATTTCAATAAATACAAAAAATGCTAAGGATATATGAGCATTTTTCAATACAGAATTTTAGGAACGATGTAACAACTGAAATATAGCGAAAAAAAAAAGTGGAAAATCCGAAGAGTAAACAAGAGAATAAATTCCTTTAATGCTGATTACATATAATCATTTGAAAAAAATGAAAAATATTTTGTATGAACTTCTTTTTCAAGTTTATCTCAAAAAGGAAAGTAAAAATTTTAAAGAACGCGATATCAGAAAAAACGGCGTTTTCTGATGATTGGATCCGCGACTGACTTCGGAGCCTGGTTAAGGAAGGCGTCAATCTCGGTCCAGATGGTAGTAGATTCGATTCCAGCCAAAAAGAATGTGAATTCACATAATCCTCGCTCAATAATAGAGCTGACCATGGCGATACATGTTAAAAGTTCCACTATTCTTCTACTGATATGGCATTAGAGAAAAAGAGAGCCAGCTTAAGTATTCACTTCATATCACTAAGCCATGGTCACGTGTTTGTAAATAGTGGAATTTGCGATTACTTAATTTTAATTACTTCCTAATCAAATTTCTTTTTTAATTTCAAACAATTATTATTTTTAACTGCTTTTTAAATGTAGATGAAACAAAATATGCCGGTTTTAAATTTTTAGTTTTTACTGGTGAGAAGGCATTTAATTTTATCATCAACATCTGCCGTATATTCGATTAGTTACTGTTGTAAAACTAGCACAATTAATTCATCCAAAATATATTTATTGAGGAAACCTAAAACATTACTGATATTCTTAACTTTGAAACAGTAGAATATTTTCTTTCATTTTAAGCATCAAGCCGAAAAAAAAAAACATGATAAAACAAACTATACTAACAAATTTTGGAAGATCGAGATGTCTCGTGATAATAACTTAATGCAATACATATGAATTCGAGATAACTCAGAAGGATAGTTAGGAAAACTTGTTATATATAAAGTGCAATTCCACTCTAATTGCATTCTCAATTTTAGCTTGATTGCATGGTATTCTTCATTTTTAAATGATGTATTTAATATGCTCATCTTGATGCTCATTAAAACCTAAACAAAAATTTAATATAATTTTTATAATTATTTTAATGTGTAGCATCTATATTCAATAATAAATTTCACTTATTGATATTATTATAACATATCAATAGAGAATTATAGTAGCTTCTTTTGAGAAAGATTTGATCTTAACTTGGAAAAAAATTGTCCTCTTGATTAAAATGTGTGTGCATATTAATAACTCGTGACTTCATGTTATTCCGCTAATGTGGTATTGTAATTAGACAAAAGTGTACTAATTCAGGTCGTGACACAATTATTTAACTATTGTTATAACTCTATCTTCAGAACCGTTTAAGGATGTTTTGCACACAATATGCCCAGCATCTTATTTAATTGTGATTAAAAGAAAGCCGAAAGCAAGTATCAACTGAATAAAAAAAGAAATATATTCAAATGATACATTTATTTAAACGACATTACTAAAATTTACTTTACAGAAGCAATATTTATTTGAATAGGAGGAAATGAATCATACATCTTCATCACTAGTTACTGTACTAATACTCAAGAGAGAGAGAAAAATTATGTATCCATCAAATTCCACCGAAAACTGAAAATAAAAAAATGGAAAAGAATAAATTTAGGTTAGATTAATTGTCGTATGTTTGCGGCTCCTATTGTTGCCAACCAAAATCACTAAGCACAATCAATCACATCAACATTTTCAGCAACGGTCAGTTGACGAATTCGACACTTGAGCAGGCATTATCCTCTCCATACTTGCACTAAGATCAAAGAAGGAATATAAGACTCTAAGGAGCTTTTCGCATATAAAGGTCAATACGACGAAATTCAGATGAGTATGGTACCGAGGTACTTGCGTTTTGAATGCGAGAACATTGCCTTTCATCACCAGGCGACCGCATCTTTTCATCACTTTGGACTTTGATACACTTTTAAGTATCAATTTAATTAGATTTCATTACTTACTGTTGATTTACGTTTTTAATTTAAATAAAAATACTTTAACGGGTGAGTTAGTTGATTGGTCTGCCACTTTGCTGCCGATTTTTATATACGAGGGTTCACTCAACTGGAAGATGAAAGTGATTCCAAATCAATCGAAACGTAAGAATGGATTCCATAAACTTTGGAGAAGAAGGACAGAATGATAAGCATTCTTACTAGCTCGGCTTTTATCAATGACAATATTATGAATTGCTGAACACTAAATCTTGACAAAGTGGAAAATATTTCAAATGTTATCGTTGATGAGACTTTGAATACATTCAGGCAATTTTAAATAAAAAACTTCTAACTGAATGCACAAGATTAATGAAATTACACTTTAATTTTTTAAATATATATTGGTGACAAACTTTTCATATATTCTTTGCAGACTTTGATGGATATAAGCTCTCACATAGAAAACATTTTTGTGTAAGATTTCGACACTTTGAAATTCTAGTGCAAGTGGATTTTAGTACTGAGAGAGAAAGGTTGCAATACATACCAATAAACATCCAAGCTTCGATCTTATATTCGAACGCGAGCCACATGACCAGAGCTTATGGTCTATACCAGTTCGCCAGTAACTCATCTCATTGGAAAATTAATGGAATTCCTCAAGTTGTTGTTGTTGTTTTCCTATGACACTTGAACAAGCCAAGCTCACTTTTGCATTTTGGCAGTGCGAATTAAGTCAATAGAGAGCGTCTTTCGTTTGGATCAGAGCACCACGAAGGTGAAAGTACGACTTTTGCTCTTTTAAAGGTGCCTCGTAATTTTGAACCACGGTCAGGTGACGAGGCAACATCTGAGCTGGCACCCTCCTCTCCACATCCACACCACACCAGCGGAAGGACATTGGACGTCACAGATTAACGTGGACACGTCCCCAACCCACGTAGTTCCAGCAACCCATGTGAAGGAGTGTACACCGTGGTCACCTTCCCAACCACTGCCCGCTGCAAATGATGCTTCACTTTGCTGAGCTTACGGGAAGCGGCGTGAAGCTACTGAGCCACTGGAGCTCTATTGTGTGTGTGCTCAAGTGAATAACACTTCCAAATGTTTAACAAGATTGTGATACACCACTATTTTAATGCAGAAACATCAGGTTAATTCGTCCCTCGAAAAATACAACTTATATAAAAATTGCTATACAGACACTTTTGAAGCGGAAAAGTTACATGGGTTAATTGTTATTCAAAATTACACGCTGTCCTCAAGCTCTCTTGCAGAAACTCTGATATCTAAGATATCCTCTCAAGTTCTTGTTACTACTGATGCGTAGCGTGTTCACCATATTAAAAAAACTGTTTTTTTGGCCAGATGAAAGGTTATAATCGCTTGTTGTCCTCCATGACTCTTTTTAAAAAAGCAAGATGATACATTTTTTCGAGAATTCCACTCGAGTGCAGGCTTTGAACTATTAACCTGAAGTCCTCCGCTGAACTCTTTACATCCAGAGACAGCGTGGATTCTCGCACGCAGAGAGACATGAATGCAAATGAAACAAATCCAAAGGAATGGAATGATGGCTTACATCCACTCATATCAATTACGGAACTGATGTGACAGATAACAATGACAAAACTAAACTGTTATCAATTG